>JBAMAV010000793.1:0-151550 GCA_037043315.1 Amiota communis | reverse complement strand
AATTTGCCCTTTTTAATAATTTCTTCAAGCTCATATTCCTTACGTACTTGTACTTTCAAGATTTCATTTGAGGAAATCAACTTCAAGCCATTATATATATTTATTTCCCATTTTAGTATTCCATCGAAACAACTATTACATAAATATGTTTTAGATTCCACTTCGTCTATCTGGTCTTCTAACTCATTTTTGTATTGAATTGCCTCCTGGAAATGGATGGAAGAATTAGTATAGTATACATTGTATATGTCACTTACGGCTGCCTTAGATGTACTTACAACTGGTATATATTTAGCGAAGATTTTATCATCTTGATAGTAACAAAAATTATCTGTTGAACACATTTTGCCAATGATTGACATGTGGGACTAATGTTCATATTTGTTAATTTTAATAATCACAAACAACTTTCTTCCACAAAAATATCCTTAACACAACTAAGCTCAGCTTTCTTGCTTATTCTACGCTCTTGTTTGAGTAATTTTGACATTCCGCATTGTGTTTCTCTTTCACTATTGTGTCTATTTTAGATTAATTATAGTGTACAGTTACTTGAAGTTCTTCAAATTAGAAATAAAAACAGAAAAACGTTATTCTTGGGCTATGCCAAATTGGTAATACTCTTCACGATCATGTGAATTACTTACGTTTGGGGTAGAGTGAGAATTCATACAGCATTTCAATACACCAATAGTCATATGATGTAGATGGCGCTAAATATGAGTGTGAGCGCATGATCATGCACACAAGACCCTCCTGTGATTGAGCTTACATTATTGAGTTGACTTATGTTTAGGGTAGAGTCAGTATTCATACTGCATTTTAACATTGAGAAAATTGAAATTTACATGATTGGTGAATATGGATCCGACACTTATAATGTCCAAATTTCAGTTTGATAAGATAAAAAAAATTAATAGAAGTCATGGCTTTGTATGGGACGTACCCCTCTTATTGGTACGATTTCGTTGATTCAACATGACAAATGTGTAGCGTCTGACGAAAAGAAAACATCGTGCAAAAATTCAGCTCTCTAGCTCAAAAGCTGACATGACCAAGTCAACTCGTCTCGTCTCAAAAATATATATATTTTATGGCGTCTCCGGTGCCTCCTTTTATGTATTACAAACTTCTTGACAAACTTATAACACAATTCACTGCATGAAAATGAATTTGCATAATCGTACCAAAAAATGTTGTAGATCGATCCCAAAGGAGAGGAACATACAAATACGAGGGTTACCTTATATGTTTCGGGCAAAGAGAACCACACACAATCATTTTTCATCGAAAACGGTTTTATTGTTTTTCATAATACTTATTCCTCATGAAGATCAATACACTTTTACATTCGCTGGAGCTAATTTTAAATACACCTCGGAATGAGGTACATAGTTTGTACTATATACTATATCCCATTTATCCAAAACATGCGTTTTGAAGGCATTAACCGCTTCTTCAAGTATCATAAAACGATTACCTCATAATGGTTTTTAAAGTGTGGAAACAAAAAGAAGTCATGTAGGCAAAATGAGGACTACCATATATGGCGAATGACCTATCAATTCAACGTTTTGGGTACTCCAAATTGGTTGGAGCCAACATGTGAGCGATCGCATCGTTGTGAAGAATGATTCGTCTTCGCCGGTTTGTTTTCCTCAGTCCATTGAATAGTTAATAGCATATAAATGGTTGTATACCATACGGAATTGCTCTAGTGATACGGTGGCCATATATCCATTATGTGCTTCGTCCGCGAACAACTTTTTTGAATTGGCTCGTCTCCGAAGACGAGACATATATTAATTTAATTTAACATAATCATATGATCAACTCATCGATTAATACATTTTGCCATCACTATTGGATAATAAACAATTTTTAGGAATATTCATCTTTGATTCGAATTGATTATGATATGGCATTCGCGAAAAATATGATTGGTTGATATTAAAAAAATATATAATTTTGCTGTTCTATACAAAAAAATTTTTTTTCTTTTTTGCATTATTTTAATTTAATGTTCAAGTAAACGAGTTGGTTTTTATACATTTGTATCATCTAAAGGAAATTTACATGAGCTTAGGAAAAACATGACATCTAAAAAATATTATGATCTTCTATTGTGGAAATCATTGGGATGAAGTCTTTTCAAACAACGGCGGATTATGATGTGGCATTCACGAAAATTATGATTGTTTATTGGTTAATATTAAAAAAATATATAATTTTGCAGTTCTATAATCGTATGACTTCGAAATTTTGTTTAATATTTGCCCTTACAAAACAAAAAATATATTATTTATTTTATTTGACTTAACATATATTTATTTTTAGAGTTTAGTTTTAGTGTTTTTATGTTTATATTTATATTTATTTTAATTTAATTTATTCTTTCTAGATAATTGGGATAATTTTGATTACTGTAATATTTCTGCAGTATATTCTAATGCATTGAATGTTATTTAAAAATTTAATTTTTTGGAGTCTTTTTCTTTCTTTCTATTTAATTTAATACATTCTACTAGGTTTAGGTTTGCTTGGCTGATCAAGAGATCTCACATAGACCAATAATGGTCCTTTGTGTTGTACATTCTACTAATAAGATATAAATTTTTTTGTTTATTTAAATTTAACTTTTCGTTGTCTGTCATTCTTTTTTTTTCTCATGTTTATAGTTTCTGGTGAATTCGATTTGTTTGGATTTTATTTATTCGTTTTAAACAAAAACTATGGGATAATAAATCATGATAATCATTTGATTCATCAATTTTATAGTTTTTTTTTTATTCTGTTGAAAAATTAATTTTTTTTTAAAACTAAAATAATAATGTTTAGAACATATATTGTACAAATATATGTTATGATATTTGGGATTATCAATTAAAAATTTTTAAATTTATTATTTATTTATACTTTTATACTCTTTTTACTAATAAACTCCTTTTTTTTCGTACTTTTTATTTTTTGATTCTTAATTTCTTGACATTGTTCCAAAATTTATATTTTTGTTAATTTGTGATTTTTTGCATAAACAATGTTATCAATTTGTGCAGTCAATTTGGTTTTAATTAAAAAAAAATGACTGATTATAGAATTCACAATTTTGGGTTGATTATTTGGATTAGCTGGGCTGTTCCGAGGTTCGTTTTTATATTTATGTCCTAGAGCCTTTAAGAAAAAGTTCTGTGGTTGTTGTATCTTAATCTATTGACTCCATTCTTGTGTATAATTTATGCCACAGGAATATTTTTTTATTTAAACTATTTTTTTTGTTTTATTTAAATTTAATTTTTCGTCATCCTTTTCTGGAACATTATAGTGTTTATAGTTTATATGTATTGAAGAATTAAGCAACCCCTTACATGGGGCTTCAAACAAAAAAGAACTATTAAAATTTAATAAAAATTGGGGCAGGTAGTATCGCTACAATACTATAATTGTTTTTGCGTGAAAATGGTTTCCAAGAACCATTATTATTACATAGTATAAAGCAAAGTTGATGTTAAAAATTGTTTGGATGCGGAGAACTTCTAAGCCACGCAACTATCATATTCCTGTGAACCTTAATATGATATTACAGTTATGTATTGTTAATGAATATTAACATTATTTGTCACTTTTCCTAATTAAATTTATTATATTTAACGCAGGGTAATGATGTGAGAAATAAAATAGTATGTAAGGTCCCGGTCAGATTAAAATATAAAAAACTAAATTTCCCACTTTACCGGTGGATTTTCCAAAAAGAAAAATCGGCCAAATAAGACAAGGTTTTCTCATGCAATACGCTTACAAAAGAAAAGAGAATTTTCAATTTTATTCACCTTCACCCCTCTTGTTGCAATAAGCGAAACATGACAAAATTCCTCTTACACGCTGCGCCACATATCATATTTTCAGAATATACTTACAAATAACTTGGCGCTAGGGCTTTTGAGTCACGAGATATATTAAAAACTATGGAGGCAATTTTCGTTAAATTCTGAAAGAGCGGCATATTGTGACTTGTATACTCTTTGTACCCGACTGTTAAGAAGGATTATGTTTTTCGCGCGTATCTTGTATGTTTGTAATTTTGTACCTTACCACGTTTCTCCCAAATGGCTCGATGGATTTCGACAGTTGAGGTATCGTTATATTCGTCTTGATAACCCAAGTATCTTTAGATTGGTTAAAAAAAACAAATTGGCGGATTTTTGGCGCGAAATAATAAAATAAAATTGTTCTTATTAGAAAAACTTTTTTTTTGTGTCTTATCGAATTGAAATTTGGGTATTATGAGTGACTGGTACATATTTCCTAATTTCAAGATCCTACGATTACTAGAAGGGATACCTCTCATTCAAATCCAAACGTAAATTACGGTTTTTAATAGGCAAACTTTTTTTAACAGTTTACATAACCAAAACTATTCACAAAACTGTTAATGTTAATGGACTAGCACCGCCATCTGTTGCACATAACAGGAAGAATGACTGTATTTTTTGTAGTCGGGTTTTTGGTTTTTAATCATTACTTGTTAAAAACGTTTTCACGTTAAAAAATCTGTATCTACAAAGAAAATAAATAAAAAAACAATATGCAACGCGAAACGATTCCATTAAATTGGAAATATAAAAATAAAAATAATATATAAATTAATTACTCAATTCCGGGGACTGCACTATATGTTTATTTGGAATGTAATCTGAATAGTTAGCAATATAGGCAGCTGCACTATGTGCATTTAATTGCCTTCAGACAGTTGGAATCTGAATACTCCAGCAATTTCCACTGTGTGTATTTTATTCCTGGGATATTGCAAATTACTGGAAGGAAATTAGAGAAGGAAGGCAGAGCACGTTGTGCTTCCTTTAGCATTCATTTCAGACTAAACATTTCTGCAAGCAGTCATAGTCTTTGGTTTTTCGTATGACGATCAATGAGGCGATCCATGCAATTGAGAGAGATAGCTTTGTTGCAAATTAAGCGAAATAAAATTTCGAGGCAACTCTCGATGAAACTTGCACACAATTTGTTGTTGGGTTAAAAAAAGGAAACACTGCTTAAATTGTGCATTTGTCCAGTCTATGTACATTATTTTCATAGTCTTGGCATAAATTATTTTTATTCTTTCTCTTACTCATGCTTTAACATTCATTCTCTACGCTGTAGACGAGCAAGCCAATGTGTAACCCCCTTCTATGTCCCTTAATCAAAACATCACATTTGATATTTGTAACATTTTTTTTTGGGTTTACACCTCTCTAAAGAAGTTTCACTTCAAAAACAATTTTTTTTTTAAATATACATATAACTTAACATATATTTTTTTAGAGCTTTATTTAGGCTTATTCGAATAAAATCATTTTTTGTAAATATTTAGGATAATTGCGATGTTGTAATATACCACAATAATTTTTGGATTGTGATTGTTTTACCAATTCCTATAGTTTTTTGGTGACTTAATTTTAATTAAAAACAAAATGCTCTGAATTCTTGAATTAAATTTATGGTAGAGGAATATTTTTCAATTTTTACTTTATTTGTGTTTTTTTTTTGTTTAAATTTAATTTTTATTTGCCCTTCTCCACACTCTAAAACAATGTTTATAGTTTTCGGTTATTGTACGTTCGTTTTGATTTTATTTATTTTTTTTTTTTTGAAAACTAAAATTTGTTATTGGATAATAAAATTTTGGAAGTATTTGTTTGTCTTTCAAAAATTATGATTGTTTATTGGAAATTATTAAAAAATCTAATAATTTAGCTGTTCTAAGTACAAATCTTAGTCAGTCTTTGGTATTTTGTTAAATGTTTTTTTTTTTCTTTTATTTTATTTATTTTAACTTAACAAATATTTTTTTTAGAGCTTTATTGATGTTTATTTTAATTAAATTTATTCTTTGTAAATATTTACGATAATAACGATTGTTTTAATACATTAATAAATTGTTTTGACGCATGTTGCATTAAGTCTTTTTTTTTTTTTTTTGGTATCCTGCATACATATAATTTATGGGACAGAAATATTTTTCTTTTGAATTTTATGCTTTTTACTAAGAAATACCTTTTTTTTTTTTTTTTTTGTAAATTGAGGTTTTCGTTGTATGAAATTTTTCCCATACTCTAGACCATTGTAAAAAACTTCGAGAAATTCAATCATATTTGTTAAAACAGATGATATACTTTATAGACACCAGTATGTGTAGCACAAAATTTTTTTAAATTTATTGTTACATTTTTAATTTTTTTTTTTGTTATATATTTTATTTAAAATATTTTATTGTGGCATAATAATAGTGTGTAGAGAAACATAAATACCAATAATTTTAAAGAAAAATTGTAATTTATTAATTTAGTAAAAAAAAATTATTGATTCTATTAATTTGCTCTATTCTTTTTTTTTAAATTAATTAATGACGATCTTAATATTTGTTTTTTATTCAATTTTTAACTGAATATTTTAAATTGAACTATTTATTGTTTGATTTTTCATTTCTTGAGATTGTTTCAATTTTTGCATAACCAATTTTATCAATTTGTCCAATTATTTTGTTATTTTTTCTTTAAAAAGACTCATTAATTTTGTTCACAAAATATTTTAGTAGGCTATATTATTTCCGATCTCCATTTTGATCTGTTCGATTGTTAATAAGAATGAGGGAATATACTTTATAGATACCAGTATATGTAGCACAAAATTTTTTTAAATTTATTGTTACGTTTTTAATTTTTTTTTTGTTTGTTATATATTTTATTTAAAATATTTTATTGTGGCATAATAATAGTGTATACCAATAATACCAATAATTTTAAAGAAAAATTGTAATTTATTAATTTAGTAAAATAAAATTATTGATTCTATTAATTTGCTCTATTCTTTTTTTTTTAAATTAATTAATGACGATCTTAATATTTGTTTTTTATTCAATTGTTAACTGAATATTTTAAATTGAACTATTTATTGTTTGATTTTTCATTTCTTGAGATTGTTTCAATTTTTGCATAACCAATTTTATCAATTTGTCGAATTATTTCGTTATTTTTTTTTTAAATAGACTCATTAATTTTGTTCACAAAATATTTTAGTAGGCTATATTATTTCTGATCTCCATTCTAATCTGTTCGATTGTTAATAATTATGAAGAAATTGTGGATCTTATAAACGATCATCAAAATAAAATTTTGTATAATCACACCTTGGCACCATATACTCAAAAATAAATCAGTATTCCTTTTGTCAGGGAATAAACAGTCAAAGTGCCGAAGATCTACATAGCTTTCTAAGCAATGACAGCAATGATACCGTTCGTCCTTAAAAAAGATTATCATTTCCTAGACTTACCAAAAAGATTGGGCGCGTTCACCAGAACCAAATTGGCTTGTCTAAACACCAAAGCGTATCAACGTGATGCAGGGCCTGTCTAAATCTTTACATAGTATAAAGCAAAGTCGAAATTTCAAGAAGATAGAATACTGATTACTTCTAAACTTAATTAAAGAATTTCCTTAGAAAGGTTTGCATGTACATAAGTAATTGATTCAATAATAAAAATATTTTATTAATTTTCAGTTAATTTTATATACATTTTTGCAAAACCACGCACAAAAGAATGTTTACGTTCTTTACGTTATTTTTACAATGCACCCGTGCAAAAGCAGGGCGGGTTACTTGTCGACTATAAAAATCAATCATAAAAATACTTTGATTATTTGAAGTCAGCGGTCTACAATCAGCTGTGTTTTGTTTATAAACAAAGAAATTAAAAGGCTATTGTTAAGAAAATTTTTAGGAGGAGAGTTAAGACAGATAGCGGGAAGAATTAGCAAAGTGCTGGAACCAAACTTGATTGAGAATATTTATTTATGTTTTTAATATGTGTTTCAAAGATGAGTGGAATGGAGCATATCTTATAGTGTATTCAGACAGAGCAGAACTCGCACGAGAACTCGAGTTCTGAGCTACAATAGCAACAGATGTTGTAATTTGGACTCGAGTTCTCGTGCGAGTTCTGCTAGAACTCACTGTTCTGAATGGTCAGTCTAAATAGTGTTAATAGTTAATTGATTGTCGATAGTCTTGTTCTTTCTTTTTCTTGCGCGGCAATAAACAGCTGATGATGGCAGCAGTGTTGCCAATTTTTCAGATGCTGTTTCTAGCGTGATCATAAGTAAAAAAAGCTGTATTGAAAAAAAAAAAACCTGAAAAAAACTGATATTTTTCTATCTTTTGTATGTTATTTCAATTGAATTTTTTCAAGTTGTTCGAGTCGTAAGACTCAGTTGTGCGTACTAGGCTTAGGTACCTATATGGTATTTCGTAGTCCATACAACATTTTCCTTGCCGGCGCAACCTGTTTTTATAAATATGTATGTATGTCAAGTGTAAATTAATTAACTTATATGCTTCTTCGTCGCAGAATGGGCGCGTAGATCACAGGGCTTTGCAATAATTGTGTATTTTCAATAGCTGTAGTAGTCTCAATTGGGATCCGTGACATATTTCCGAAGCCAAGCCTTAAACTGCGGGTTTTGTAGCCAAGTCTCACGGCATTTTTGTTGAAACGTTTTTGGCATGATTCTTTTGTTTGCAATTATCACTCAATCTATGGAAGTCACATGATAAACACACTTAGATATGGCACTTTCAAGATAGAGATGGCCGCACTGCAAATGTTCTCAATATCGATAAATCATTAAAAGAGACGTCACATAATAAAAAAGCGGAAAAAGCCGATAACATTTTTAAAAAAAGCCAGAATTTCCGCTGCCCGCTGTTTTACATTTATTCCCTAAATCATGTCTCAAAAAAAGCTAGAAACGGCGGGTAAAAAGCTGATTTGGCAACTCTGATCTTGCCAATTTGTTAATCAAACACCTTTTGGACGATTGCATAAAACTTGATAGCACTACAACACAACTATTCGGGCGCATTCTGCGGTCCACATTAATCATATTTCCACAAACTATCCACCACCTTCACTGTCATCTTAGTAAATCTAGTCATTTTTTTTTTATAAGATAGACAAGTCGAAGGCCTTCTAAGTTTCATTATATAAAAAGTCAATCTCCTCCATAAGGAAGTCATTGGGGCTGGACAAAAACATTTTTTTTTCTCCTTCGATATCATGTTGATATCCGAAAATCCTTGTAAAATATTTTTATCTGTAGGCCATGATGACTACATCATTTTCAACGTTTATAAAATCATTCAGCGTTACATTGGTAATATCAAAGGTTCATTTCGACATATAATTCTCCTAGATAGCCTTCTATCAAATCACCTACTTTCATAGCTGTAATGACGATACCGTATCCGGGGGATAAAGGCCGTTCTACATGTTTTTTAGTTTGGACAGTTGGGCATCCAAATTTTTGCTTTATTATTGTAATGATTTTCAATGGAATTCAGTCCTTTGAAGCATCTCATAATGCACTTCAAGATGATTTTAGTCATTTGAAGCATATCGTTATAAATTCTTTAAACGGAAGTTATTTTAAATAAAAAAAAACTGGTTTGCGTGCTTGAAAATCGTTCTTACAGAGATATGCATGACTTCAAAATGACTTCTTTATAGAAAAGTTTTCACTATTGGTTACAGAAGAGTTCAAATTTATTATACAATAAATAACTTCTTATGTGTATAACATAAGCCAGTAAATAAATGGTATTCTCTGCCGTGATAAAGAGATCTATCCACTTGAAAGTTTTGACTTTATCAGTCAAGCTTCTATTTTGGATATAATCTGCTTCCAAGAATTGCTGCTTGGAGCCCATTAATTGTTAACATTGGATACGATACTTCTACCTCAAAGTCATGTCATATAATAATGTATTTGTAATAAGAAATGTAACTTTTTCTATCGAATTATCCAATTTTCGTATCCTATATTCCTTTAAAAACCAACCACCACCACTTATACTAAAACATTTTTCAACCAACAACCACCGATAAAAAATTAACATACTTGGCTGCAGTCAAGCAAGACGATTTATAATGCAAACTACAAATACTATAACTATATAGATATATAGATATATAAAAAAAATATTTCAATTTTGGTCAACCTGTTGTCTAGGCAACACACACTAAAAGGACAGACATCGTCACAACAAAATGCAATCCTTATATCAATGTCGACACTTGTCAGTTCAACCCCTATGGGTTCAGTTCGATTTGAAATGTTAAGCGTACAATGCAGAGTACGACTGAAAAAATAATAAAAATTATATAAAATCTAATAAAATGTGATCTAAAATTATTGGAAATATACATATTTTTAAAAAAACTTCTTAAACGCTTTAGAAACTTCTCGATGAAGTCCTCGAAGGGCATCAGCAAGAAGACCAAATCTATGGATTATACAAACTATGCCTATAATGAGGCTGTCGGCCGTTTGAAAGTGATGTTGGCTGATAACTCGTATGCCACGCCCAAGGCATATTTGCGTAATTATATCGAGGACTCCGGCGATAATTTCTCGGATAATATGTCGGTAAGTCACATAAGTTACCATAAAACTGAAAAAATATTGGATAACTAAATTACTTTGCTTAGGTCATTGATCGTCCTATACTCTCGGACATTTCGAAGTATTTGTCACCTAGTCAAAAGGCACGAATAGGCGCTTATCGTCCAAGGAAATTATATAGTGGCACCGGTGCTTACAGTTCATCTAAAGAGAATTTGACAACTCCTGCGGTTTATCAGCCGCCGACGGTTGTGGCACCACCGCCACCACCTTTTGAATATTTGACGCCTAGCACTTCTCGTCAACAACTGGCACCAACTGATAGCGTGCATGCCCCAGTTGAGATTTTCAACTTCATTGAGAAGCAAGAGGATTACATCGAACAACTTGAAAAGGAGTCCAAATACTGCCGCAATGAACTTACCAATCTTCTAGGCAAGGTTAAGGATGTCATCAATGAAAATGAACAACTCACAGAAACGGCACGAGGTGAATTGGCTTCGTTTGGCGTAGATAGTGGCAGCAGCATTAAACACAAGTCCACGATTAGTCCATCTTCAGATAGTGATGAGCAGCAGCATGTCTACAGTAATACGGGCAAGAAAACTCCAACAGGCACACCACGCAAGAAGGAATCCGCTGTGGTTAAGTCTCCACGTTATGGTGCTAATGCCCCTAATATAGTTTATGAAGCACGCATCAGTGAACTGGAAGCGGAGCTTATGCAGGCAAATATTGATTTAAAACGCATAAAGAATGAAAATGAGGAGCTGAAACGAAAACTGGCCAACACAGATCCACTGTCGGCGGTTGCTACCATTGGTGGTATGAATTGTGATGCACATCGCAAACAAATCGAACTCTTGCAAAAGGATAAAGTAGCACTTGAGGATACTGTGCGTCATTTACAGAAACTGTTGGATGATGCAAAATCCAATCAATATAACAACAACAACGCCTCTAAGCGTTACATCAACGATTTGGTTCAGATGGAACGCTCCCAAGCAGAGTTGGAGGTAAAACATTTGCGTGATGAACTCGATCGACAGCATGAGCGTGTCCGTGAACTCCAGCATGAGATGGCACGTCGCTTGGCTGATGAACGTGCAAATGCAGAACGACGTTATAATACACAAGTCGATCAACTTGGTGGGGACTTGAGCAGCCAATGGGAACAGGTGGCTAAACTGCAGTTGGATTTGGAACGCCAAAAGCGCTATGAGACAGATTTAAAGCGTGATGTGTCCAATCGTAATGCTCAAATCGAAGAACTCAAAGCAGAGTTGCGTTCAAATCGAAGCACATTCCTTGCTGATATGGCACAAGTGAATGCTGAAAAGCAATCACTAGAGCAAGAGATCACCTCATTGCGCCTTCAAGTAGATCGTGGAGCACGTGAATCGAAAACCGAAGCAGCCAGACTTAATGCAGAGATCAATTCATTGCGCCAACGTTTGGATCGTGGCGATGCAGATTTGTTACACTCAAAGAGGGAGGTGCTGCGGCTTAACGATGAAATTGCCAATCTAGAGAAAGAGGTTCGATATACAATAGTTTATTGAGCTGCTAAATATTAACAGATTTTTATTTCACAGTTGGCTTATGGAGAACTGAAGAACGAGATAAGGCCCACAAAAAAAGATCTTGACACGCGATTATCAGAAATGCAAAATAAACATGGTATGTACATTGAAGATAATCTTTCTAACAAAAAACACACACAATGCCAGCTTTTTTATTAAATTTATGCAATTATAACATAATCCCCAACTAGAAACATACTCACGTAACTCAGTAATCTTTCTATAGATTTTTAAATTTTTTCCACCATTTCACTATTAGTAAACACTCAAGTAGATTCCTTACAAAATCCTATTGAACACTAGCACCCAATCTATAAAATCATAAGATATCATGCTCAGCTATACTCTGGGTAAGCTATTGATTTGTGTTGTCGTGATGTGCGTTTGTTATTTTAATTCAAGACATCTTGTAAATTCTATTTATTGAACAATTTAAAAACAAAACAAAATAAAAAGAAAATTCTTCTATTTATGTGTGTGTGTGTGTGTGTACAAGTTTAAAGTCAATAGTTTATCCATGAGTTGTTGTTGGTTGTGCTTGAGACGGTAGAGCCTTAAACACGCAGTGCATATTACAATATTAATAAAATTTCAAATAAATGAAAATTCTCACTTTGAGCTTCTTTTGAAATCTTTAAAAATAAATATAACTTTTGTAATTGAATTTATCTATCAATTTGTCTGTCTGTCTACTTTTTGTAGCGGAAACGGTTAGTGAACTCGAAGAAATGATACAAAACCAGAAGCAACTCATGGATAAATTAACGAGCGAGTGTAAAACCTTAACACATAATCTCGAGGATACAACACTCAAGCACAAGTAAATATGCCTTAAAGAATCTTTTATTTGTCTCGTATATAAACTACTTATTCGTATTACAAATCGTAAAGCAAATTATTTTTTAAAGCCCCTCAAGGAATTCAGTTTTCAGTTATGATCGCATCAAATCAGAAATAAACAAGATAATATACTTTGAAATGGTTTCTGATAATGAAATTTAAATAAGCAATAGCAAGATTGTTTAAGAATTTAATTTCTTTTGAAAATTAATGAAAAAAAAAGAACAGGAATATGAAAGGATAGTAGATTTATGACAAATAAAACTTACGATTTTTTGGAAAATATTAATGTCCATTTAACTAACAGGTAACATATATATATATATTTATAATCGTAAGCATTTTTGTGACTGAGCACGCTAATATCAGAAACGGCTTAACCTATTTAAATGCGGTTTTGTCTGGTGTATTGTAGCAAGCTTTGTGTAACATTTACACGCAAATACAAACATATTTCGTATACCCATTGCGTACGAAGTCGTGGGCACAGCTAGTTATCTAATAAAAGTACAAAGTATGGAACATAGGATTTTCTCTTTGAATCTCAAACCTCTCATCTCACTCTCTCTCACCTCACTTAAAACTCATTATGCTTTAAAATTCAGATCTGCGTCAACAATGTTGATTAAACATACAAAAGAAAGAAAGAATCATTGTTCTATGGCAATCAAAGTAAGCATTAAAGGAATTCTCAAAATTTACATTATGATGGAAATTATCGTATTGTACAATTTGTATATAATAATACATAATGTGCATGAATTTATCGCCATAAGTATGTATTATAATTGTCGTACTGTTCCGAGCATTGAGTAAAAGTATAACTTTGCACATAGGACAATTAAATAATTAACGAAACTGTGACCAAAGGCTATTAAAATATATAGACTGGATAGAGCTCTCAATTTAAGTGGTGTGCCTCTTAAGTTAAGTGATTGAAAGACATTGCTAGCGGTTTCAAAAAAATACCCAATAACACAACAAGGAAAAGCCTTCAGGCCCCACACCTGTAGATCGTACGTCTATTTTTTAGAAATACTTTACTGATATGGAATTGCTATTAATAGGTCTTAAATAAGATGAAACTTCCTCCCCAGTCCAAGGTTCAATAATTCTTCTCAATAGCAGAAAAAAGATTTATTTTCTGGACTAGACTTCTTGGCATTTTCAATCTATCTATCCCACGCCACTTGTCGCCCTCAAAACCAGCGTGAGTTGACGTCCATTAAAAAACTAATAAGACTGAATATCGATCACAAGTCACCTCGGTACTAAACTACTGGGGTTACTAGCAATGCAATCATACTTAGTGACTACTTTGCGGCTACACACCTAATGTCATTAGTCACATATACTAAGCATGAACTATAAAGTTAAATTTAAGACTTAAAATTAATGGTTAATAGAATGCCAAGTGTTAAGATGATTCAAAAGATAACTGATCTCTAATGCTATTACCCTAATCTTAACATGGCAAAGTAAACTTTGAAATATTTCTAATGAATATCAGTTAACTTCGAAACAAGGCCAACAGTCTTGAAAAAACCAATTATAATTGGTCACAAACTCTGACTGAATAGTGTTTGAAGTACGACTGATGTAATAGCCAATAAAAGGACTGGTAAACTAAGAGGCGATTCGCACCCATCCAAAGCCCTCGAAATCTCGGAATGAGTACCTAGAATTGTGACCCAACTCTTTAAAAACAGATTACATTGAAACATTACCTTTTTAGGGTTCCGTACTTAAAGGTTGCCAATGTGACTCTATTACTAAGCCTACGATGTCCATCCGTCCGTTCATCACGCCGTTGGTGATCTCTATCTCAAGAGCCGTAATACGGAGACAGTCAAAATTTTCACAGAATGTGTAATTCATTTGCCGCTATAACGACAAATCAGAAAAATAAAATAAAGTTAAAAAATTAAAGGGGTCCCAATGCAAGAATCGTGTGCACTGCTGTTTTAACAACAATAATCACAAAAACATTTTACCGAATAAATATACCTGACAAACTGCTTCCCAGTTGGACATAAATCCATTCTCACAAAAACTGTATTTGCCACACTACTTACTGTTTTCAACGGCATTTTGTGTGTGGCTAATAATAGAGTGTAATGTGGTGAAGCAGTTCTCATATTGAAATTGTATAAATTTGTAAAAGCAATAGAAATGCCTACAAGTAGAAGGCGAACGTGTGTTGGTTTATGTTGTATTTATGAAACGTAGTGTGAGATATAATGTATAAACTTTCGTAGGATGTTTTTGGATAGACCAGCATCTAAGGCGACTGGTATCTTACTCAATTTGAAAATGTATCCACAACAAAAATTACATAACATACTTTGCACGAGGGTACGAAACCCTTCATTATACTCTTCCCGGGAGTGAATTGTATTATACGTTTGTCATGAAGTTTGTAACACACAGAAGGAGACATCGCAGACCACATAAAGTATATATATTTGTGATCAGCTCGATGAGACGAGTTGATTAAGCCATGTCCGTCTGTCCGTCTGCATGCATGCAAACTAGTCCCTCAATTTTTGAGGTAGAGAGCTGCACACATTTGTTTGTTTTTTGTTTTTTAATGTATTGAACTGAAATTTGGACATTATAAGTTTCTGGTCCATATCCACCAACAATGTAAACTTCATGATATTAGGATTACCAGGAAGGGTACCTCACATACAAACCACCACTTAAATTAATGTTCTTATTAGAAAACGTTTTTTGTTTTTTGACTTATCAAACTGAAATTTGGACTCTATAAGTTTCTGATCCATATTCATCAACCATGTAAATTTCATGACCCTAGGGTTACCAGGAGGGGTACCTCTCATACAAACCCAAATTAAATGACAAACTTATAACGAATAAAAGTACAATAAAAGTGCCACTCAAACTATGTTCTTTGTTGATAATCAAACTGTAACAGAGAGAATATAGTGATGCTAAATAATAAAAATTACCGAAATTACTAAATCTATTATCTTGTTTTCTGAAATTGAATTTACTATTGGATATTCTTTTGAATTTCTTGACTCAACCTTAGAAATAAATTTGCTTTACGTAATCCTAATTAGTTTATACTTATGATAAGACAAACAAAAGCACAAAACTATGACATATCCTAAAATCGGAACAAAAAGTACAAAAATCCGATAAATCAAAAGCTTATTCAATAGTGAAAATCCCATAAATAATTTTAATTTTTAATTTGGCACACAACAAAAAAACATTTTTATTTTGAAACCAAATAAAAAAAAAACAACAAAACAAATTAACAACAAATAAACACAACAACAAAATCAACAACAAAAAACATCAAGAACTGTAAGAAAACACCTCAATGGATTAACAAAAGATGTAATTCTTCAAATATTTTATTTTGTGCTGCCAATTGAATGAAATTCTTAAAACTCAAAAAACAAACTAAACAAAATATACAATATAATATAATTAATAAAGAGATAATGAAAGAAGAAATACACCAGGAACTAAAAAGAGAACTAGAGATCGCAACAACAACAATGACAACAAATGGAATTATGAAACCAATGACAACAACAATGACAAAGACAAAGACAATGGAAATGGAAGTGGAATCATTACCAATCGATGCAAAAGAAAATGCAAACGAGTGCATTTCGCCAACAATTGTTAATGATACTAGTAGCACCACAAATCTAAGTAAACCTGAACAACCGAAATCCTTTGAATTCTCCATAGACAGTGGCGATGAAATCCTTAAGAATATTATTAAGAGTAATGAACGTTTGGAACAGGAATTGGCTAAAATTCCACCATTGCCAAAACTAAGTTCTTATACTAGACGCACGAATCTGGAAGATGAAGCTGCAAAGCGAGAAAAGATGAAAAAGCCTTTTTCAAAACCAACCACGATAGATAATTGTCCCTGTCATCGTTCGGCGGATATGCTAAGAGATTATGAACTCTTATATCAACGTAATCGACGTTTAGCTCAATGTAAATCCAATTGTTGTAAGCCAGAAGGACGAGGAGTAGGAGGATTTTGTGAACAATTGACAATAAAATGTGATTGTTGTTGCGAAGGTGGCGAAGTTAATAAAGTTGAAGGAGAAGTTAAAGGAATCGGATTAAGTGAAGGCTCCAGGAGGAATTTTACTAAAAAAACGAAATTGGAAAATGATAAGAAACAACCAACCAAACAACATGAACATTATAGACCCTTATTACATACTACACAAACCGAAAGTTATATGACAACTAAAAGAACAAACACAGAACAGAATTGTCATGCCGGGCATGACTTAACCCTAGACACTAAGCACCAACAAACTATCCACCATCATCATCATCAACATCAACATGCACATCAATACAAATCCAACAATAAAAGCAACAGCAATAACAAGAGGTTAACATCAGCAGCAACAACTGCAATAACAACAATAAATGAAAATAAACAGCAACATCACATCAGCAAAGTAGTAGATATGAGCCACGATTTTTATTCTAGTCAAACACCCATGCGAGCCACAAAGACTCAAGAGTCCAAGTGTGAGAAATCAAAGTGTCAAGAACACCAATGCCAACACTCACACGCCCACCACCTCCATGAGCAATACACACAACACGCGCACACAAATACTCACGCTCACACCCACGCATGTCAAGTGACTGCTGGCCAAGAGCCAAAGTCCCAGTCCCAGACAAAGTCACCGCCATCGCCGACACCACCGCACCCACAGCCATACATTTGTAGCAACAGCAAAACGGAGCCGTTGCCTTGGTTGCAACAGCATCTGGTTTTGAATCAAACGATCAGCGGTTGTGGGGTGCTGGGATCTGGAATATTGCCAGCGGGTAGTTGCGACAATAGCAGTAGCAGTGCCGGCAATGGTCCCAACAATGCCAACTGTCAGAGCACATGTCAAGCGGAGTTATTGACAATGCATTCTGATGGTGTACAACATGCAACAACAAAATTGAAGGATGATGCCGCCGCGCCCAAGTGCAGTAAGAGCAGGCGTGCCACAGCAGCCATGTGCGCCACACTGAAGCCAAAACATTACTTTGAGCAATTACTTCATCGAGATCGTTGTCGCTTGACAAGTGGCGGTGGCAGTGCCAGTGGTAGCGGGAGCAATAGTAACTGTCATAAAAGTCGATCACGCCCACCAGTCAAAGTTGATGTCAATGTGCGTTTGGTGCCAAAGCAAAGTAAGGAGAGCCGAGAACGAGAACGTACCACTACAACAACTAAACTGACATTGGATAGTAAAACTGCGACTAAGCTGAATGAGACCTTCGTCAAGGAATTGGATGAAGTGGCACATGCACTTAATGAGACTTTCATTAAGGAAGAGGAGTTAGAGGAGACAATTGACGACGAAGTTAAGGCACTCAATGAAACTTATGTTAAGCTGGATGATGAGATTCAAGCACTAGAGGCGCTACAAGCACAGGAGCCCGATGAAGAGGAGTCACTAGAGGCAGCAACTCAACTTTAAAGTGCAAAATTTATAGAAATGTAGGAAAAATTATAAGACACCTAGTTAAAAATTTAGAACAATCAAAAAGAAAACTCAATCCGGAAAGGAAAATGCTCTTTTTCCATGGACTATTTTTTAGTTTACAATTTTCATTTTATTTTTAATTGTTTATTTTCCTTGAAATTTTTATTTTATTTTTTTACAAATAGAACAGATAAAGAAAAACTACGCGAAACGAATGAGAAACTTATGACGCGTCTTAAACAAATTTGGTCGAAATATAAGTCACTTAGTGGACAATTGAATAAGCGTTCTTCTAGCGCTACTAGTTCCGATATTGAATTGGATAATACGAAAAACGCAGAAGAAGAGCATTTTCCAATAGGTACAACTACAACAACAATAACAACAACAACAACAAGTGCACAACAACAACATCAAGCAAACTTAGTAAAGGTAATAGAAAAAGAATATTGTATCTAACTAACTTTTCTTCTTTCCCTTTTCTCCTATTCTCTTTCTTTTCTTCCTATTTTTCTCTATACATATATTTCCCGATTAATAATATATAATATAACTTCTATATATCATCATATTATTGTTGTAATTTAAAGAGAGGAAATATCTTCATTACAATCGAATCTAGAATATTTATCTAATCGCATGTTAAATAATGAACAAATGGTTAAATTAGACACAACCCTAAATGACTATAATAGTTTATCCACAGGCAAAGGTAAATAATTGTTTAGAATCATTTCGGAAATCCTCACACAAACACAAAACAACACTCATACATTGTGAAATAGATGAAAGCTTTACGTTAAGAAATTTAGATATTTATATAAATTAACCTTAAGTAACTTAGAAATTTGGGGGAGACTAAGTTATAGAGTTTTCTTTATACGATAGGAGATTACAAGTGAAGTTACTTTAATAATAAGAGAAACTAATAGATAGTGTGTGGTTTTAACATGTATGGGAATCTGCAGGTTCTTAGCCTACAAAGATACTTGCAGAGAAAGCAACGAAAAGATCCAGTTTATCTATTAAATAGGCAATGTGTAGTTAATTTTTAGAGTGACTCTTCCGATTAAGTTTGAAAAATGATTTCATTCAAAACCACTCCTGAAACAACAATTTTCAAGCAATTTTTGTCCCAATGTGCATGTGTACATGTCATGGCATAAACTTTAACTTTCAAAGCGCCCCACAAAATGAGAAAAAAAAATCCAGCGGCGTCAAATTGCAGCTGCGAGCAGCCAAATAAACATAGCAAAAACGGCTTATTACACGGGTTTTGAATCAGAACGTTGATGCTATGCGAGGCAGTATGGCAAGTTGCGCCGTCTTGTTGAAACCATAGCTCACAGAGATTGATATCTTCCAATTCATGTCACAAAAAATCAGTGATCATGTCTTAATACCGTTTACCATCGACATTCAGTTTCCGCATTTTTGAAAAAGAAAGATCCAATCACGCAACCATTCCAAAATCCTCAGCACACAGTAACTCGAGCTAGATGCATTGGCTTCTGTACGATGGTGTGCGGATTTTCCGTTTTCCAAATTCTGCAATATTGTTTGTTTACGTAGTCGCCGGAATGTAAATGCACTTCGTCACAAAGCATGATGTTTCTTGCAAAATCTGAGTACCATCCAGGATGGCCTATTGCCGAATCGTAATTAGTCGGAAGAATCACTCTAAAAATAAAGTGAAATTCGTTGAAAAAACAATTAACTTTTGTCTCTTTAATGACCAAAGCAAAATCGGTCATATAGATGGCCCACCCTTTATTAGGTGGAAGTCAAGAATCATACATAAAATTACCATAATTTAAGTCACATACATAAAATTTAACTAGCCATAGCGATCAAAGGAGTTTTAGGAGAAATCACGGTAAACCCAAATATATTCAACAAGGCGCTAATTCAAGTAAGCCCGGCTTTGGGATGCTCTACTAGCCAAATATTCTAACAATATTAAATGCAGAAATGATAACTAAATATGGTTAACCTTTGTATAGTATATATGATGTGATTGAGGGGTGGACAACATATTAAGTTAATAGTTTTAAGCCTATCTGCTTCTAAACTCAACCAATGTAATCATAATGACTAGTTACCAGCATGATGCCAACAATCTGCCAAAAAAAGTTGAAAAGCGAGCTACTTTACTCGTTACTCGCTGGCGTGTGGGCTCGTTGGTTAATGACATTAAGCGCGTTTAGAATCTACTAGTTTCACTATTTAATGGTAAATGACGTTGATGACATTGAGCGAGTGAAAAATATTGTGTGTCATCATCCCGCATGCAAACTCGCTGGCTTACATTGTAAACTCGCTCAATTTGTTCGAGACTTTACTAGCTTTTATATTTAGTGTCAGAGAACCAGTTAAGAGGCAGACAGATGGATGGACATGAGTAAATTGATCAAGTTCTTATCATTCCCAAAAATATATTCTTTGTGGGATCCATCTTCACATTTTCTGAACAAACAAATCAGACATTCTTGAAAATATTTCAACAGACACAAGTTCAGATATCCACTTTCATATAACTGGAACTTTTACACTTTTACAAGTCTTTTTTAAAAGTATCCCATCATTCTTCTAATTAATTACTTTCATTTACATCCCCACAAATATACAAAAAAATAGCCGCTTTCGACTACAAGCCGTCCACATTTGGCACAACCGACCCCATACGTTCAACACTCAACACCGATGACTACTCCAAACCAAAATCAGCGAGTGCCTACAACTATGATGCCCTACTCGGAAAATCAAATGCCGGCGATGCACTCACCACAACAACTCCTGCGGCAACTCCAGCAACGTCATCTTATGAGCCAACAACCACCAGCAATGGCAAAGGATACGAATCTATTAGTAACATTGGCGGCGACAAGACCAACACCAACTACAATTATGGACTCAACGATAACGATGACGAAAATCTCAAAGACAACATTGGCATGGGCGAAAAACAACAACAACAACAGCAACCACAACAGCAGTCTGCCAGTGAGTTTGGCAAAACCTATGGCAGCGGTGCAGACTCCACTGACCCCAACATGGCCACCGGTAATGCCGACAGCACAGCAGCTGCAACATCCGGGCTTGCTGACTACAATACAGACTACAGCGCCTATGGAGCATATGATGATCAACAGCAATACGATCCCAACACATACGACGCAAGTGCTTACGACCAGCAACAATACGATCAACAACAATCTCAGCAGCCATACGGCAGCGATCAGTACGGCACCGCAGGTGGTTCCTATGACTATAGCGATACAGACTATGGACAATCTGGATACCAGTATGACACCACGCCAGCAACAACCGCAGCAAACAATGAGTCAGCCACCACAGCAGCAGCAACAGCAGGAGGAGTTGGTAACATCAGCGATATACGCTCGCCACCACCACCACAAGCAAACACAACATCACCGTCAACATATCAACAACCAACATCATCAACACCAGCAGCACTACCATCATCAACAACATCATCATCACCAGCAATGCCAGCCAATACCATACCTGCAGCTGGAGTCACCCCGGTCACAGCTGGCGGCACAACAACAACGAGCCGCATACAACCACGCACGAGCGGCAGCAATTTGGGGCCAGCAGGTGCAGCTGGAACAGTCGCCGGTGGAAAATCACCTATGTCACAACAGTCTGCCTCGTCAGCCGGCGGCAAGAAGTAGTTGCCTGCTAACGCTCGAAGACAACAAAATGATTGATCCCTTTGAGTTGGAATTTAGTATAAGTAGTCCGAGTTTAATGTGCTCCTGTGACTCAGATACATGCACCGAGTTGGCAGAAATTGATCATGAAGATGTGGAAGATGATGAAGACATAAATGATGAGACTTTTTGCATTGATGTCGAAGGCATTGGTGATGGTGCGGATGATTTAAATGAGGATGCCGATATGAGTGTCTCACCAGCACCAACGACTATCATAACTGTACGGCGTGTAAGTGATGTTGTTGCTGCCCATGAAGTGACAATATGACTTATGGCATAATCTTTGGTCTGGGAGTAGTTAAGTGCACATTTTTATAGTTCTGCAATTTAAGAACAATTGTACATTTTTTTAGAAACGTACTTCAATATTATTACAATAAAATAAAACTAATAAAATTTAACAATGTCAATATAAAAAAGATATATAAATTATATTCTATTGGGATAAAGGGAAATGGAAATGTTGGATTAATTACAGTAATTTTAACACCTTCTATTCTATTCTATTATAACAGAATCAATAAAGACATTAGGTCATAATTAAGCTAAAAAAACACGCAAATTGCTTTAAGCGATAAAACAATTTTAGTTACAATATAATCAATAATAACAACAATCTTGAGGTGCTTAAATGCCAGCAATTACAACCAATTATAACAACAACATTTACTAAGTTAAACAACAACCATAACAACAAGAACAAATTGACAAGTACAAAATGAAAAAGCACTTATGCCAGAACTTCAACTCAACTCAAACCAAAATAATGTCAAGTGACAAGTAAGTGAGTGCAAGAGTAAGAGCAAGAGCATTTTGTGTCTGACACTCTAATGCCAACTTAATGCCAAAAATAGTCAACAAGACTTTGATGATTACATAATACACGAAACATACTATCACATTGAAGCAATACAAAATTAATATTTAACGCAAGACAACAATATTATTTATTGCATTTAAAAGCATTATTCGTCAAGTTCTCCTCCATACAAAATGACTAATGGTAGACACGCTTACATGAACATGAGGTAGACCATAATACATATTGTTTTGTAAGTATTGTAGTTGCATATATTGTAGTAGTAAATGCCTTCAGTTTCCTCACTTTCCTTATCATCTTCTCTCGCTCTCTACCCAGCAATTAATCATTACTTATCGATTGCTGCATAAGCAGATGCAATTAAACGTTTACCATGCCAATTCCAAACATGAGTAATAATATTAAGTTTCGTCTTGCCCAATTGTATGGGACATGGTTCTTGTTCTTTAGTAGTTAGAAAGCAAACTGTATATAAACTAAGTTCCAATTCAGGTGATGTGCCAATCATAAGTACATTGTAGGGTTTGCTTATAGAATAGAAAGTGGAGCGCAATGCAAGTAGCATTTGATTTTCCTATAAGAGTTTGAAAAAGTTTTAGAGTTTTTACAAAAAACAGCAAAATACTATTCTAACCTTTGGCAAATCAATACGATCAATCCAACCTTTATAGTCTACATGACCTTGCAACTCTTGTTCCGCAAAATATATCCAATTGTGTAAACCCAAAACAGTTTGATCACGTATTTCAGCTAGAAAAACATGCTCGAAACCGGAACTGCCCACAGTGCCTTTGCCACGTGAGTAGGGCGTAAACCAGAGTTCTTTAAGTAACTTCATTTGTGCATCATAATCCGATGTAACGAGTTCTATAGAATGGGAAGAACAAATTGAAATGTAATGAATTTAAATTACAATGAGGAATTCAAAAATTAAGAGATTATAGATATAATGCCTTACGTTTGGACACCAGAAAATGCATAGCCAATTTCATGATTCTTGTATTTAGGATTGCTCGTAGGAATTCATGTACTTCCTGCTCCTTTTCAGCATTAAAATGCTCTGCAACACCAACATCTAATTCATAATTATCAAACAAATGACGCATTAGAGCTGTAGTCGAACTGTCATCCATGGCCAACAAATCATTATGAAGTTCAAGGAGTCTGTTAGAAGAATCAATGTATTTTATGCAAATATAAATATATATCTGAATCCGATTGCGACTTACGGTTTTGGTGCCTTATCATCATAGGCTCCAGGACGCGTCTTACCCTGTACATTTATCTTAAAAATATAAGGATTATGTTGCTCTTCTTCTTTGTAGAGTTGCTGGGATAGAGTGAGAACATCATCAGGCGCATGCGGCACTGGCTTGGATTGGAAGTACTCTTAATTTTAGAATATTATTACATTATTTATTTATTAAATAGACAACAGGAAACTCCACTTTAATCACCATAAAAATGCCAACCCAAAACGCCAATTGTGGCCAACAGACCAATAATAATTGCACGCTTCAGTTTCTGGCATTTATCGCTATCGATTCTCGAGCTGCTCGTCTGTTGTTGTGACTCCAAAGCTGGTTGGTGCTCCATGAGAGTTTAATTTATTTCTATTATTATTTTAAAGTTACATAAGGTTATTAAAATTTTTTTTTTTATTAAAACACAATTTATTGTTTTCACCAACGAAAGAGATTTTGCTAATATAATCGCACGATCAGCTGATTGTTTTATCCAACACACAAATGTCAAATTTTGACATTTCTAGTTACTACGCTCTCTCATTTAATTAGAGATGAGAGCACAGCTTCACTCTTTTCATTCAAATGTTGTTTATCCCTTGTACAAGTATGTTATTGCTCCGCTCTCACTAATACAATTGATCAACTCAGCTCAGCTGATTCAGAATGAGAGTCATATATCCAGCAACAATGGAAAAATGCTTCACTGGAATTGAAACATGTGTGACAAGCTTTGTTTACTCATTCTACGCTGATTCTCTTTGGTAAACAAGCTTCTGTTGTCATCAAAATCATTTTGTTTTTGTTGCTGCTTCTTCGTATGGTATTGTATCTTTATTTTATTTTAATAATTAAGAGGGCTCGTGTTTGTTAATTCATTCCAGTTGCTCATTAACTCCTCATTAACATATGCTCTTAAGTTTCTTTCAGTGCGTTTTATTTACTATATTTTATTAATGATATTTAGAAGAATTCGTGTGTATTACTATTGTTTATCTAATTATTTTACAATAAAAACATCTGGTAAGTTTACTTAGTCTCTATGAGTTCATACACTTGACTGAATTGTAAACCAATTGACACTAACATACATATGGTATGTGCCTCTGTTTGGCCTCCTGGGGGACAGTTACTTACTTAAGTATGTGTGTACATACGAGTTGATTGAATGAGACTTCATATTTAGTTTGCTTTTTTAATATTCAACACCAAAACCCCACGTCGTCAAATCTCAACGTGACTCGCTGGCTCTGACTACTTACAAACTAGAATTCTTTAGCTTTAGACCGACAAACAACTGTGATGCACCTACCGTAGTAGGCAATTGTGTTATACCCTACATTAGTTGTTGTTAAAAAGAAGAAAAAGTGATTTCACTTGTACGGGTATACATAAATACAAAGAAAGGAATATATTCCAGGCTTCTATTGACACTATATCGCCTCTGAATACTTGAATTCTGCTTAATTTTCATAATAAGAATATACATTTGATTAGTGATACATTCAAATTTAAAACAATGAATATATAATGGATATGGTATACTTCGACCAATATTGATTTTATAAAACTCTTGACCTGCATCATTTAGGTTCTTCTAGCAGTATCCTAGGAGGCTTAGAACTCAGAGTGAGTTATCCGTTGTGATATATTTGATGGACATTAGTGATGTTACGAATATCAATTTTTAGACATTCGCGAATGTGAATACGAATATTCACTACACCACAAGTACACTAGCATGAATTATTGCGAATGCGAATGTGAATGCGAATGTGAATGCGAATATTCGCAATGTTCATTTCTATTCAGCCCCGGATCTACGATTTTTACGAACCGGGGCAGAAACTTGGTAGTTGGCATTTTTCGTGAACGGGACAATAAATACCCTTTAATAAATTTGAATTCTTTTTTATCTATTACCTTATAACTTTTTCATTTGTGTGACATAAAATTATTTTTAGGAAACATATAACTAGGAAAGATGACATACATGCAATCAAGACATTTACAATCATTAGATCTTAGCATTTTTTAATCTTTTTAATTTTGCTACAGCTTTACTCAGCGTGTTTTCTTTTCGGCGAAAGAATCTATAAGCTCATGAATCCGTCTCAAAAGCAGTTTTATTTTCAATGGCTATGATCACGACGTCCCGGATTCATTGTTGAACGCAGATAGGTTTGAAGTATTTTTAGTGTGGTCAAAGCTTGCAGATGTCGTAGGTAATGTGCACTATATTCTTAGAGCTATACCACTAACATTAAGTAACAGAATTTCGGTTACCATCTCTTTCAAATCGGTAAGTTCCTGGCAAAAATCAACTGGATTCAAGTCTTTGGAATATTGTTGTGCTTGATCGTTTTTATTTTTTTGCACATCCTCAGTCGAAATATTAAAAACGCAAGGCCAGTAAGGAAATCGAAATATTCATTTAAACTCTTTGCGCATACTACCCTTTTTTCAATTTCTGTTCAAATATTGTACTTTTATACGAGTATCTTTGGAAAATAAACTAGTCGAATCTAGGTGTGTGCCTGTGTAGCGCCTTTTTCTTACAAGTCGAGGGTGAGCCAACCAGGCTTCCGTATGCTAAGAGGTTTGTGGAGCAAGTTTTTTTTTTCAATCATATTATATTATGATTTTGGCGCCCCTGAAACTGCCGCCTGGGGAGGGTGCCTTGGTTCATATCTGGGTTTTGCAACCGTATTTCCATATCTTCATCTCTAATGCCTTTGTTTGTTCCAATTTTTTTTTATATCCATATTTGCCTTCTTATTTATTTTTCATTGTCAAGACTCATCATGAACTTAATTCAATTTCCTTTTCATTGAATATGGGAGTGTATTGCATTATCTAGCATGCCTAACAATATCTATTACCATGCAAATCCTCATTTGGAGAAAATTAACGTCTATTGAAATTTTGTTTATTTTTTTTTTTTGTTTTTACGTATTTGATATTCATATTTGCTTTATGCGCTTTTTGATTTTGTTTATATTTTTTTTTTTTGTATTGCAAAACCATTTTGAATAAACACTTATGGTAGTCATGAAGTATTATAAAATTTATCGACTGGAGTCCATGATAATTGGATGTACACTTATAAAATGTAAGTAGATATTATATTCAATTGTAAATTCTATTCGGTTAACACAAAAGATTTTATACCATTCACACATTAAGAAAAGTTACAAAATACTAGGTAAGTATTCCATATAATTTTAATGATTATTTTTTTATTGGGAATATAAGTTTCATTTTTAACAAATTTAATGATATTGTAAAATATTTTCATGAAAGCTTATTTTACCACACAAAAACTATTTAAGGGATATATGTGATTTATTCGTCAGATCTGTACAATGTTTATATATGCAGTGTTAGGGAAAATCTTGTTTCATTGGTATTGCTCTATATTTGTTAAAGTTTTCATATAAAGAATTAACAGTCTTTCGGAAATTCGTAAACGACACATGCACCTTAACTTATTTTTACTTTACCAGCTCTTCATTCTCCTCTCTTGTATTCCTTTTTCAATTCCTAAGTGATTGACCATACACATTCTTACACATACACCTTAACTTATGATTGCTTTGGCAGCAGATATGGCAGAACGTTGTGAATGGTAGATGGACTTTCAGGCTCATCACGGACATTAAAAAATGGTTGAGCAGGAAGAGCGGGGAAATCAAATACCATTTAACCCAGTTCTTGTCTGGACATGGCGGCTACAGGTGGTACCTGTACAGGTTTGGGCACGACAACACACCAAAGTGCCCACTGTGTGACGAATCGAAGGACGTTGAGCACGTAATTTTCTAATGTGTTCGGTTTCCTGTTCCAGTTGGCAATCCTCATGAGCCAGGAAGTACGTTGCAGTTCATGTTAGCATCTCCGTGTGATAGCTATCCAGCTGGAGCTGCGTCGTCTAGAGAAGGCTACACGAAATATGCAGGCATTGTAGAGAATACCTGACGGGGGATCGTAGAATACTGTCGTACGACAACAGCACAATAAATTAATTAATTAATAATTAATCAATTAAATTCTGACTGACAGTTTTTCGAGCAGTAATGGTGAACCTTTCTCCCGACGAAATATTTAACGACATTTCCGGGGAGACAATAGGACATGGGGCGGGAGTTTTTAGCGAGGTTTAAGTCCCACACTCCGGTTGTACACCGGGCAGGCTTTCGATGCTTTACTTCTGATAAAAAAAATAAAATAAAAATTATGCTTTGACTATTTCATTATTCTTTCTTCCTCCCCTTGCACAACGTCACAGGCACAAGATGCTTGCCCGTTCACATACCCACACATACACCTTATCTGCTTTGACTATTTCATTCTTCTCTTTTCCTCCCCTTGCACGCCATTACATTTTGTGACACTTTTCGTAACCAACTTTTCAAAAAAGGATCCCTTAATCATTTTCAATGATAAAATCATGTTTCTACCATGTGGTCATAGTCATATGACTTATTAGGATGATCGATGGAATATTTGTACATGGATGATTTAATTATTTCATTTTGTAATAAGTAGACATTTTTAATAAATAATACATTTCCTTTTGTTTTACTAAGGGCTTCTTTCACTTCGTCTGCATATACAATAGTATATAATAGGTTAAATTGTTTAAATTTGTATATAAAAAACAATTGAACAATAATTTTTTTAAGAACGGATGGTTGGACATTAATAGATGAATCCCTCTTTAAAATACTGTTTATTGCCATATATTGGATTCTCCGATATATTTTTCAAACCTCATAAGAAAGTAATAAATACTAAGTAACATATAGTGTACATGATTAACATTCCCTAGCATCACATTATTGTCTTTGTGAATTTAACAGATAACATTGGAATTTAATTGTCAATAAAAGATGTTTTCAAAACATTTTTGTCTGTTAAATAAGTTGATGAAACCATTGAAATTTGATATAACTCAATCCATTTGAAATAATAATAATAACATTTTTAAAATGAGTTATAATAATTATTTTCTTTTTAATTTGCACAATTCGGTTCGGAATGTAGGCGATAATAAAAATTTATAATTCTTCAGATATTTTGCAGCACTAATAGGAATAACAATGAAATTCTTTTAAAATAGTACATATTGAAATATATATACCGTTGACAGCTTTCTATTAATACCACATTTTCCTTCTATTTTGCTATGGTATTTGCTATTTCTAATTAAATGACGTTGACCTTCTTGATTTTAGCGAATAATTTCCGATTTTGTTGAATTTTTCGCAGTATTACAGCATTTGTTACTCTGTCTGTCTAGGGTATTTTTAGGGTTCTACAATAAATCCATATTTCGAATGCCTGTAATTTTTATGTCAATAGTTTTAAGCGTCCATATCAAAAATGGCAAAAAGTAAAAGACAGTACGTAACACTTAACGAATCGCAGTGTAAACCTTCTCAAAATCGGATGCGTGGTTTAGAAGTAATCAGTATCCAAACTTTATGGAATTTCGATTATGCTTTAAACATTTAGTAAGTTTTAAAGCTACTAGCCACACTTTCTAGTGAACTCGACCGGACTAATCTTGTTGACTAGTTACTTTCAGACTTTGTACAATCTAATGAAAAGTCCTTCTTTACATGGCCTTCGACTCGTATATTTTTACAAAGGTTAAATTAAATTGGATAGGTTACAATATTTAATGAAAGAGGGTATTTTATGAATATTATGCAGGGATGGAATTTTTAAGAAGGATGAGACTAGATTAAACCCCAATAGATCAAGTGTTGTCTAGTTTTGTGCAACCACCCAAAAGGTAAACACCGAAAGATTAATCCAGCATAATGGACAGAGTGGACAGTTCTCTTAGTTCCTTTTAGGATATGTTGATGTGTTGTGATGGGCAGTTCTCAATCAGCCAGAAGTATTTAATAATTTTTATATTTGTTCAATTTCATTTGTTGAATTGTGAAAGGTATCTAAGATTCGGTGAACTGAATGTTGTATTCTCCATTTTCTTTTTTCTGACAAAAAAATTTGAACCACATAAAAAACTTGTTCTTCTTCATTTGTTTTTTGACCTTTTGTGAACCAATAAAATGATTTTCCAAATTTGAATAAAATTATGCAATTAATAACAAAATAAAGTTCTAATATGTTATGACATAATATTGTCACTATCTACCTATCTATCTATCTAGATGGAGATCTTAACCTTCATGTGCCCAGATGACTACATTTGTAGTAAATTTGCAAAGAAAATTGAATAAAATGAAATTTCTAACCATTTTTTCTTTTATTGAAGATTTACAAGACTCCCTCACAATATTTTTCAAAACCACCATCCCGCGGTCGGATGACTACAAATGCAGTCACCATACAAAATGTTGTTCTTTGCTTTCTTATTAATGTTTACGTAATTTTAAATTTTACAATAATTGGAAATTGTGTGTCCATTTTTCCCACACAGCTGTTGTCTAATTCGAGTCGCTTTGCATACTGATTTCACAGGCTTTGGGCTATCGAAATGACTCTTGGTCACAGTTTTGATCCTTGTGCTACTTTGAATCATTCGCCGGATATTTCTAATGAAAAACAACCCATGCATCCTGTTCGTTGTCAATACTGTAACACAGGAAACCGAAAAAATACTCCCAAGACTTGCAACTAGTTCATAAAAAAACAGTTTGTAACGCATATTCCGTCAAATGGGTAAATAGTGCTCCACGAATAACTCATTTTTAAAATTTTTAAAATACGAAAATGTCTAAATTTGATGAAAAATTTAATAAAATTACGTTTCAGTTTAAAAAGTTTAAATTTTTACACATTTTTGCATATTCATAGATGCTTACTACAAATGTAGTCATTCGACCAGGCACGTAAGTTAACAAAGCCGGGCACCTGAAGGTTAAACAAACGAAACTAATTGTTTAAGAATTTTTATTAAACAAGGGGTCTATTGTCTTTTTATAAGAAAATAATCAGTAAAACCGAAGATAGTGTACCCTTTATTCAAACATATAAGAAAAACTGCGAAAATAAAAATTAAAATTATACAATTAATTGATTTATGTTTTACATGGGAGCTGTACGGTCTAATTAATATATATGTTATTCTTTTATAAAGATTCGATTACAATACTTAAGAAATGCATGCATCATTCATACAAAATCTTACAGTATATCCTCAACAGTCCCTAATTCTAGTCTAATTGTTCTAATTTTAACATACATTCTATTAGCATAATAAAATATGATTGAATGAAGATTTAACACTTATACTTACCATATTTGAAATAGTAATACATTATATGGATGCTAAACCTTCTAGTAAATGTGGATTGGAGACTACATAAACGCCTTTAAGATTTTCTTTATAAAATCGAATATATAAACATGACTAGATCGGTTCTTCTTGTCATACATAATATAATGCTCTGATGAGTGACTGAATCGTAGCAGCAGGACGGCTTCCAGAATATTATTCTATATTCTTGGCCAAAGCAGCAGCAGACAAAACAGCAGTTAAAAAAAAAAAAAAAAAAAAAAAGTTTGTCCACACTAGAAGCTATAACAAATATTGTAAATTTGAGCCCCAGAATTGTCCAAATACGGGACGCCTTAATAAAAACTCCTGTCAAACTTCACCTTCTTTGGGTAACCAGCCACAAAGGTATCAATGTTAATGAATTGGAAAATTAATGGCTAAGTATCCCACCTACACCGTCATTCCCTGCACCGAAAAGGACATAAAAAAACACCTTCGCGTGCAAAAAGGTATAAGGATTTTAGTTCAAATCTGGTTAAGTTCCTTTACCCTACAGGCTGCTCTCGATTAAAATGCCACGATGAATCCATCAGCTTTACAATCCACCCGCTCACCGGTGATACCAAGCCTTCTTGTCCTCTATGCGGACAATATTTATTGACCATCCATGTAATAATAATAATAATGCCTTTAATACTACTATGGTAAAAGTGAATGGTATAAAAAATACAAACCTATAAGAACAAAAACAAAAAGAATTTAATGTGAATTTTGTATTTTGAATAACAATTTAAGAATTATATTGTAAGTATAAACAAATATCTTATAGTAGCTCAAACATGGCACACGCAATTGTCGCGTCATATAAGGAAATTCGTATATGTATACAAAATATAGATGGATTAAGATGATATAGAAACTATTATACTAGCAATGATAATGATGATGACGTTATTGCTGATATTATTGCTTCGATGGTGATGGAAATATGCTGTCTGTCGATGCCTTTAAATACGAGCGACACCTTACGACGCAACTCAGTTCCAGGTTTACTTTCATACCGAACAGTTGAAGTGAGTTAAATTTGAAGTGGTGGTGAAGAAAATAACTTGGATGTGAGTGGAAATAATTCATTAAAGTGAATTTAGTTTTATTTAAATTTTATTTAAATTGTGTTTATAAATAGTTCGATTACAATGAATTTACTGATAAGTCTTATCTCTTACAAATGATGACAAACATTTATTTGGTGTTAGTGGTCTTTAGTTTAACACTTGGTTTCGTTATCTCAAATCCCCCATGTAGTCAAAAGCCAAAAGGTTCAATTTGAAGTGTTTACATATGCTTCTTGTTTATTTATAATTTGGAATTCACTATTTAGTGCAGCATTTATTGATTTACATATAAAGTTAATGGCAACCTTGGATTCCATGGACCACCATAGCTTAAAAACCGCTGACTTAGTGAATTTTGACGAAAAATCCATTGTTGCTTTTTGCAGCTGGGTCCTTTCTTACTTCTGTAACTTGAGTGAGTATAGTTTTTTGTTTAATAACAAAGTTTAAGTGAGCTTTAAACATATATATTTGTTACTTGTTTGTGGTTAAAAGTTTGAAGCTTTTTCCACATAAAAACTTGTAGCATATCTTCAGGCTATAGAGAGCAAGCACCATAAGTTTCATTTTTGTTTCAGTCTTCACTTTACTTTATTTTGTAAAATTTTTTATGCGACTTAAGAGTTGCGAGTGCAATTGATGTCTACAGGTGGCTCTTGAATATTAATGTATGAAAGTGTGTGTGTTAATATATTTGTGTGACGTTATATATTTTTCAGTAGACTGTTACAGCAATTGACAATAAAATAATTCTCAAAACTATCACAGCAGAGAATGAAATTGTATTAATTGTAATAAAACTTTTGATATCATACAATATATTTGAAGGCAGAATAACATCAAGAAAGTTAAAACTGAATAGTTGAAATGTGTTGGCATAAAGTTTATTTTAGTAAAATCATGAACATTATATATAATAAATCATAACAAATAGAGTGCTAGGGGTAATGCAAACGTTGCCCAGCGCACGTTGCTACGCCCATGGCGTGATGTTAATTGCAAACATAATGAGGATAATGATCAACAAATAACATGATGAACTCCAACAATCACTCAATAATGGTTATAATAATGGTTACAATAATACTAATAACAATACCAACAATAACATTAATAAGAAAATGCAAAGGAATAAATTGCGTGCAAAACAACATCTACAAATATTTGGCACACCTGTCGATGATCTCAGCTTAAATGAAGAATTTGATTTTGAAGGACATTTAGCATTATTCGATAAACGCATTTGGAATGATATTGAATCGAATAAGGAACAGCAACAGCAGCACAAGAATTCAGAAACACCAGGGGCAGGTCGTAGCAATGCAGGTCTTAAACGTCATGAACAAAAAATTCAATGAAAAGAAATATCGTCATGTTGAGATTGTCTTGCAAAGTGCCTCGTTGCAATTGCGTAAGATTAGGACATCATTTGCTGGTTCCGATGAATTTGTAACAGATGAAGGTCTCATCTTACCTACCATACCACAACATGTGCGTACAGCAATCGAATTGAGTTGATCATCAAACAAAAAGTAAACCAACAATAAAAATTAACAGTGTACGAAATTCCTAGACTACGCGATCATTGAAGATGCCCATACACATACCCACACATACACCTTAGCTTATATCTGCTTTGACTTTTTCATTCTTCACTCTTCCTCCCCTTGCACACCAATACATTTTGTGATACTTTTCGTAACCTACTTTTCTTCCGACAAGTATAGCCGCGATTTTTTTTTACAACAGATGGCATTGCGAGTCTTTTGATAACAAATAAACAGAAATTTTAAAAGATTTTAATTTCCTTATTTTTTCTCTATAAAAATGAATCGCTTAAAGTGTTGCTAAGCGCCAGACTCGAGAACGGATTGACCGATTTTGATGAAATTTTTGTTGTTGTACTTATTGGACTTGGTAGGTGGCATAGTTTTGGAGATACAGACAGTTTTTTACTTTGCATATAAAACTTAGAGACATATTTTAAAATCAATCAAGTCGCCTTTGTCAAATAATGCAGGAAATTATGTCAATATTAATATTTGATTCGTTTGATTTTTAAAAGTAAAAAGAGAACAGTATCACGCACTAACATTACGTCGAAAGCGTAGCAAAGCTACACTAGTAATAAAAAAAAATATCTATATCTATATATATATATATAAAATCGTAAGCTTTTTTTGTGTCTGTCCACGGTAATTTCAGAAACGGCTTAACATTTTTAAATGCGGTTTTCACTGGTGTATTGTAGCAAGCTTTGTGTAACATTTAGCGTTTATTTTATCGAAATCGACCGACTAAATCAAAAGATATTCATATTTTTAGTTTTGTTGCCTACTTTTTGGCTGATTTTCAAATGTTTTCCTCTTTAGCTGCGGGGCAACATTAAATTAGAGATAAGATAACAAAAACACACGATATTACAAACATATTTCGAACCGCGCGTACGAAGTCGGGGGCGCAGCCAGTTCCTACATAAATTTATAGCTCTATTTAAATTATTATTTTTTTTATGTATCTACATATTTTAAACTGAAGTTCCGAATATCCCTATTGCATGAACCTTAGCTAAGTATTGTTGGTCATATTGACTTTATTAATCTAAAAGTTGGAAAAGTAGAAACTGTCACATTTTATAAATAATTTTAGATTTGTATTTTTTAGTATCGAAGAGACAACTGCAAGAGTTTTGTATACCCTTCTTATGATTTGTAAAAAATATATAAATATTTATTTGCGGTAACAAAAAATAATAAGATTAGAAGTAAGAAAACTTATACTGGTAAAATATAAACAAACCTTAAAAAAAAAATAATGACAAAATGAGTTAGCTAACATTGAGAACAAATAAATATAATAAGTTTTCAAATAAACATGAATTAAACTCCTTTTTTCCGTAGAATAAAAATTTATGACTTAGACAGTCATCAAAATCCGAAATAATAAATAAAATAAATATTAACAAATGTAAATCAAAAAACAAAATTGAAAACATAAATTAGACTTATGAAGATGAGAAGGTAAAAATAAAAATAATATAAAATATGCTGTATTCAAATATAGAAATATAAAATTCTTCAATTAACTAAACTGATGCAATTATGGCATCCATTGAATTTCCAAATATTTTCCAAAATCATATGAAGTGAAAAAATAATACAAATGATTAATAAGAGCATTTAATAAATGCCAGAACATTAACACTTATAACTAGTATGCACACCAGAGAGCTGCAACGGGTACATACTTTTTGTGTATACCCAATCATTGCCTCTGATGAATGAATGATCGTTACCAAGTTATGTGAGTAAAATGCAAAAGCTGGAAAATGCTTGAATTTGGAACGTATATTACCATTTCTGGTAAGAAATTTCTGTAAAATAATCAATCGGCTCGAAATCTGATTGGTTTCAAAAAACGTAAGAACCAAAGTAAAGCAAAGACATGAAGTGTATAAAACTAAAATTTTCGTTTCTTGTATGTAACTGAATGGTAATGTTGAGGTCAACCGCACACACTACCCTGCAGTTTACTTGGTGGTAATAGTCTCCGTTCTGATATTATTTCATTAGCCCCTTTTCTTATTACATATACATAGAGTCACATTAAATCGTGCACATTCGAATGTTGTCGTTACAAATGAAATATTCTCACTTCAAGCACATATTTTTAAGAACAAGAAATCTTGCATCAAGTTTGTTTTGTTACGTTTTAATAACCTTATGGACTTACTTCAAGACAAAGGAATCTTACTTTAAAACGAAAGCAACTTAAAGTGAGGCCATTTTGATTTCAAAACAAGTACGGATTGTGCTTCAGGGTCTGAATATGAAAACGAAATGTACTTGATTTAAGACCAAAGTAACTTAAAATGAGACCATGTTGGTCCTGAAATAAATACATGAGAAAAAGTGTAGGACTAGACTAGAACGGCAATTGAACCCGTGTTTCTAGGATGTCAACTCGGCGCACTAACCAACGAGACAGTATAATAATAGATTAATTTATAAAATACCTCAACATGAATCGTTTGAGAATTATAGTGAATTAACTGAAAATTGCAAGACAACATTGGTGTCTGCGATATTTTAACACCGAATGGTGTCGATTTAAGTACAATGTTCTCGGTTTTCTCCCTCTGTGTTACATACACATAAGCCAAACAGTTATTTCAAAATCACAGAGATTCTAAACTGTGATTGAGTCACAGTCATTTGAAGGGAGAGACACAGTTTACTTTGTTTAAACTATGATTGGTAATCACAATCAATCAAGTAAACTGTGTCTCTCCCTTCAAATGACTATGACTCAATCACAGTTTAGAATCACTGTGTCACTGTTTAGCTCATCTCTTGTATGTATTGTTAGAACAAGAGAAAAGAGATGAGAACAAATTTCAGAGTCCGCGTGCCAATTCCCTCTATTTCTCGAGATTAGCTCACATTGTTCTCAATTCATGTTTTTTTGTTCTTAATTCAAGTTTACTTGGTCTCGAATTTTAGTTTAAGTGCAAATCTTACTTATTTTAAGCGCATTTATACCAAATGCAACTCATCTTTTTGACGGATGAAGTATCCTCACACTACTTAATCCGCCATTACACCCGAATTTCCATTTTTTTCTCCTAGATGTTCACCTAGTTAAAATATAGCATCTCATAATGAATTAGGGCCAGATACGCATTTTTAAACGCCTTTGTGGGGCCATTTTTGATTAGTATAATTTGTATTTTTTATTATCTCACCTATTTTATTTTTCGCTATAATGTCTTTAGGGATCTATTTCCAATTATTTAAGGAATATCTTCTACTTTTTTCTATTGAGCCGTTTGCCTCTCACAAACCAAAATATGTAAAAGTCACAATATTTAAACATTTTTGTTTGCCACTGTATATACGGCTAAGCGCTATCCATTGCTTGTGCTCTATCTCAAGAACGGTTAACTGTATAAAAAAATGGCATAGACCAAATTTCTAGAGAACTTTATGTTCTACAACTTTTGTCTAAATATTAATTGTCATTTAAAGCATAGGAAGCAAGATATTTACAAAAAACTGGTGTACAACACACAGACCTAGACTTTTGAAGACATACATATATAAAATGCCAAAACAAACATGTGTACCAATTTTCAGATTATTTGGTTTCATTCCGCAGAAAAATCATTATTTGACTGGGCAAGTGTTTTCAAAACAATTCAAAAAGTCCGGAATAGAAGTAATTTTGAAGACAGTGAGACCATGCTGGATCACCAATGCGAATCAATATTGAATTAATGTAACAAGAGAGGGTAGAACATTTTGACTTGTTTATTTAAAAAAATGAAAAACAGATATTTCGGTCAATTAATTATTACAACGTGTATCTTTGTCTATTAAGTCCTCTTATTTTTAATTTCTCTTGTGGGATACATATATACATTTGTATGTTGCAATCTTATGAAAAAGATATACATAGATCTAACTTTTGGTCCAAAGATTTTAATAAAATCGAGAACTTACAAATCAACTTAGGCAAAATGTGTCTTTTGAGCTAATAGTTTATCATTTTGATTTTAAGATTTCATTGATCAAAATTGCGTTTACTTATTCGATAACACTCGAATAATCAAACTTATTGAATTAAATTGATTTTCAAATTGCAGGAAACTTTACTTAAATCTTTCTTCTGTTCTCTCGTTGGGAAAGTTCCTTAGATAAATTCATTTAAATTTGGAAAAAACGCCACTGTTCATTTTAAAGGTGCAAACAAAAACACCTCAATGAGATATTCACTTATGCTCTCTTATTATTGTTTAAAATATGTGCTTTCTCTCTGTATACTCACGCTCTCAGTTTTAAGCTCTACCTGCTCCTCCATTTATGCAATATTAAAGCAAAATAGTATAGTAGTATTGCGAATGAGTGATGTGCCCGCCAAAAATGCTTTCACAGTAAACAACAACACAAATCCCCATTGCCGGTTATTTTAAAGCTCTCCAAAGAGAAGATGGTATTGAGAGAGAGAGAGAGAGAGTGTGTGAGAATGAGTATTGCTCATATTAAGTTTAGTTGTTTCTGGTGTAAGTTTGCTTGCTTTGATTATTAACTACTCAGTGCAAATTGCAAACACAACGCGTTCGTTTTAAACGCGGACAACGTTAGACGGCGTTTTTAGTTGAAGCAACAGCGACGCGTAAAAAAATCATATAGATTATTATATATAATAAAAAAAGCAAACACCACAGCAACAACATCAACAACAACAACAAAAATAAATACCTACAAATAATATAAAAGTAAAATAATAAATAAAAATTGTAAAATGCGCATTTGAGCGACGACGACGGTGTACAAAGTAACAAATAAACAAATAAATAAAAGCGAGGAAAAATTGATTGCAATTGAAAAGAGAAAACTAGAATCAGAACAAAGTTAAGAATTTCATTACATTTTTCAAGGCGCAACAGTTTATTTTTGCTTGAAACTTTAAAAATCATAATAACAAACACAATAAACTGAGAGATTAGTGTGTGTTTGAGTTAGGAGACGCAGAAAAGTATGCTTTAAATTTATGGATTTCTTTGGTGTCCTTGCATTGTACGAGTGTCGAGTCGTCATCATCATACTATATAGTATGTGTATATCGTAGTAGTTGTCGTCCAATGATGAGTGACTTTGCGATTGTGCCATAAAATATTATACTACTAGAAAACCAAAGCAAAGCAAAGCAAAGCAGAGCAAAACAAAATCAACTAAAAACACACTAGTATACTATAAAACAAAAAGTATATACTCCTCGTACACCTCTAAGTAAGTCTATGATTTTGATTGTGTTTATATGCATATGTGTTTATACGTGCTTGTGGTTAAGATACACACTTAGACAATATACACATATAGGGTTCTAAGCGAACATCGAGTCAAATAACAAAACCAAGGTAGCACAATACTATTAAGCCAAGAAGGCACGAAACATACAGCAACAAGCCAAGCCAAGCTAAGCAATCAGTCAGCTTGACAGGATCAAGTTATCTGTCTAAAGGTACTAGTAGTACCTACTACACTACTACTAGTAAGCTAATGTATATTTAATGTAATTTTTTTTATTTCTTGCAAAGCAATTTTCTGCCTCTCATGTTGTGTCTGTTGAATTTTATTTATTCATTTATTTATTGTTTTTGTTTTGAGGTTTTAAAATTGCAAGCAAAAGCAAAAACAAAAAAAAAAAAAAAAAAACACTCAAACAAAAGTGGATAAGAAGAGAAAAAAGTTTTAAATATTTAATAAGTCAAAGGACCTTTGGGGCGTTAAAAGGCAATAGAGTCTTAAATTTGAAGTTCATCAGAGCGATGAATTAACCTAACTTAACTTAAGTGGAGTCGAATCGAGTTGAGTCAAGTCAAGTCAAGAAGTTCATCTTATGCTCAAACAATTTCGAAGTCATTTAAGCCAATAAGTTGCCATAAAGGTACAATTTCATTAGGCGGCCATAAACCAATTTAAATTTATTCCAATAAGAAAATGGAATGAAATGAAAAAAAGTCGGAAATGGGAAATGGGAGAAATGCCATTACCATTGACGCCATTAACCATAGTATAAAATTGAAGGCGTGAATAAGGCATGTAGTACCATACCATTAAATTGGTATTGTGATTAGGGTGAACCAGAAAAACTTAACTTTACTCTTCATGAATTTTAAATAAGTCAATTTCTTTGAATACAAATGAACACGTATGAAGTATGGCAGAATATTGTAATTCATCATAAAACTTTTCATAAAGTTCTTATCTCTTCCTTTTGGTGATTTGTTATCTTCCATTTGGACAGAACAAAAACATCTTTTTCCAATGAAAAACTTGGCAATTTTAAATGAATATTTATGCATGTATGTCTTCTTTATAATGATAAATGATTTGAAATGTAAGTGTATTCGGAAAATGTAATTTAAATTGACCAAGTCAGAGATTTTTTAAGAGTTTCATATGCAAAAAGAAACAAAATCATAATTTGGTGATGAATCAACCAGTTGATTCAAATTTGAAGCTATAATTAGCACTGAAATATCATTAAATTGGTCCATTTAAATTAATATTTCCTGATAAATTTATGCTTATTTTAATAATTAGTACCAGACGATTGAGCTTTGCAGATACGAATCACATTTATATTACTGATTATATACGTTATTAAAAATCAAGATATACAAAGTATTTTTCTAAAATAATATATTGGCAACTCTGCTCCAATAAACACATGACCAAAATTTTCTAATCTGATAACAACTTGATTTAGATTTCCAATTTTTTGCCTGTTTCTTTTGGGTTTTCCGATTTTTCTAATAATGAAACAATCGGGAAAGGTGTTTCCGAGACACAGCACTTATATGTATATTTATATATTTACATAAATTGCTCATTAAAATATATAACACAAAGTTAATCAGCGGCACAGCTGGCGTTACACATACGTGATCGAAAAAATACAAGACTTCCTTCAATTTTTACCTGGAATATCCTTCTTTTTCGCTTTCCACATTAACAGCATCACTCAATTGCTTCGAAAAATCAGTCATCCTCAACAATAATCAGTAATAATTACGATTTACATCGAGACGTTCTAAGAACATCCAACATAGTGATCTACACCTTGGAAACATTTGCCGATGGCTACGTCTCGATTTGTCGTAACAATATTAATTGCAGCAATGATTAGACTTTTTGTTCTATGACCTTCTCCACCTCTAGGTCAACTTTATAATATCGCATTCATAAAACTTCATACTATTCTTTTCTGAAGCAACTTACTATTAAGGTGCTGCAAGGTTTTGCAAGGAGTAGAAAAAATGAAATTGTAATGGAGAAATGTCTGGGATATTCGGCATATATGTGTGCTCATGCAGATCAACTTTATTTATGAAGCCAAGTGATTTAAAATGGTTTTGTATATTTCCAATGAAATATTTTAGAGAAGTAGCAAACCGATTGCTACATGTGAAAATGTTCAATTAATCTTCTTACTTAATATATTCTTTCAAAATATAAATAAGAAGGTATAATAAATGAAATAATAACTCGATTTTTTATTGTCATCATAATTTATCATTCGATTGAATATAAAATTTATTAATTCCTATAGAATATGCAAACTCATAGCGGTCAGATCTGATCAGATGAAGATGTTTTAAGTATATTTATGAGCTTACATTTTGCAGAAGCATAGTTTTTTAATCTTATTCCCACTAAGATAGAAGATTCTATATTCTAGTTAAGATTAGATTAGATTAAGAGAAGAGCGGGAGCTATTACACCTCGTCACTGAGGCTACAAATGGACCTATTGTGATAACCGCTATAATTACAGTTCATTCGATACTCTGGTATTCATCAAAAACTCTCTTTAGAGGTAAATCCATAGTTTTGTTTGGTTCCATGGCTACCCAGATAGCGGAGTCTGGTTTTAATTACTACCTCACAGTGGCATAGCAAATGCTTTGCTGTCTCCTCTTCTTTCATTACATAGTCTAAATGGATCGTTTTGACTGATCCACATATTACATAGATGTTTCATCACTATGCATTGTCCTGCCAAGAAGCCTGAGACTATACGAATATGTTTCCGTGTTAGTCTCAGTAGTTCTTGCATTATTTTGCGAGATCTTGTTGCCTTGATAATTTTTGTATCTATCCAATATTGATGCGATTTGTTACAAAGTCATTGAATTTAACTTGAATTAACAAAATGTCAGCTTATTGTGATTTCAAAGTAGTTAGAGTGAGTTTGTAACTGAAAAGTATATAACACGTATCTTTCTCTAAGTTTTCCCATTTCCTCTGAGGTAGTTATGGTTGTAATTATATAAGAAAATATTTTATTCCTTCTTATTCCTTGTTCAATATTAATTTTACCCAGCATTTTACTTATTCTTAAATTAATTATATCATAATTATTTTTTCATTGTTTTATTTTGATTTTTCTGTGTTCTGGGTCACTCCAATGAAGTCTCTATTACCTATACACACTCAAGTTAAGGAAGGCACTTAAACGCCGTAAAGTCATTATCATCAACATACTCACACAAACAAATATCTAAGCACATTCATACTCATATATCTTATACATGTATGTATATAGTACATATGTTCATAATGGAAACACATTCCTTTCCATCTTATGATTGTCTACCTGTCTGTTCTCTTCTGTTCTTTCGTCCGTCTAACTTGAATCCGTCCATCAGGTAAGCTTAATTTAATTACGCGCTCAATGTCCTTTTCTTGTGTGAACGCTTGATTTGTTGACATGGTGGCGGCGGCAGCAACAATCATCCGAACGGGTATATAATACTTGTAGTAGGGGTAAATGGCGCTTGAGGCTTTCAACTGTTTAAGTGAACCAACATTTTTATACATTTTGAGTTTGTAACATGTGAGTGAAACTCTGTGTCTGTGGCTGCCACTCAAGCCATTTATACAAATGCAAACAGTCACACATACCACTACTATACTCATGTCATTCAGTCAGTTGTTCTGTCTGCCTGTGTAATAGTCATCTAATATAATGTCTAACTGACTGACTGACATTGGGTTTATCTTTGTATCCATCTGTCTGTCCCCCAGTCTCTCATTCTCTCAGCTTCACCTTCTTGTTTATCTGAACGTGTTTTTTTCGTCCCTGTCTGTCTGTTTGTCTGTCTGTCGATTTAACTCGTTGTCTAGTGAACAGCAACAGAAGCACCAGCAGCAGCAGCATATGAAGGATAATTTTGTATTTGTGGTTTTTTGTTTTTGTTATTTTTCTGATGGCTTTGCTCGGTTTGGATTGGATTGGTTTGGCATGGCTTGGGTTGACTTGGCTTGTTTCCATCGTAGTCCTCGACGAGACACAAGGTTATACTACTTCTCTGTTCTGTTCTGTTACTATGATTAGTTTTTCTTTTTTTCCCCTTTTTAATGGTGGGGTGTGTATCTCATGCTTCATCCACCCTCTAAATGCGAATTACCTGCTTGTATCTATCTGCCACCTGCTGCGGTTGCACTTGAGTACATTTTGCTGTTAGAATTCTCTGTCTGCCTGGTTGAATGTTTGTTATTTTATTTTGTAGTTGTTGCTTTTGTTATTGTTATCATTATTTATTGTTGTTTTTGTTGTCATTGTGTTGTGAGTGCTCTCTCTCTATCTCTCTCCATTTCTCTTTGTCACTTTGTATTGCATACTAAAATGTATCTATCTATCTTGTGGTCGTGCCTCTGTTCCGCTCTGTATGCCACGCTTCCTTGCTCTGAGTTCATACAAGTTGTATTTTTTTTTTTTGTTGGCTTTTACTTTATAAATTTTTCATAAGTGTAATTGATTTGTTGTTGTTTTTTGTTGTATCTGGAAAATGATTCCTTTGGATACATTTAATTGTGGGTTTTTTGGCATTTAATCAAGAAAAACATGTAATTTTTAGATGAAAGAATCAAGTAATTGTTATTGTCATTTGCCTCAAATTTTTAATGGAAATGAATTTTTTTAAAGTAGCCACAATTTTTGTATGTAAATATAAATATTTAAAGGTCTATTTAGGTTAATAATGGGTTTAAATAGGACTTATATACTCATCCTCTTTGTTTTATTGATATAAGTTAACAAATTCAAATATTTACATATGCCCTTGGCAATGTTTTCTGTTTTCTCTTTATACCAATTTTTCTTTGAAATCATTCAAATCAGAAGTTAACATGCTTCATGCTTGGCTGCCTTGACCTACCCCACTCACCCATATTCAGTCAATTTAATATAAATCAATCTAAATTTTTGTTGTTACTGCTTTATGTTGTTTATGGTGTCATAAATCTCATAAAATTTCTATGTAAAAATAATCTATTTTTGGCAAATCATGATATCATAATAAACATTATAATATCAATCAATCAATTGATGTTTGTTTAATTAATTCATTGGAATTTTGGAATCAAACATTAATCTAAAATATTTGCCATGACCCAAATGGCTTCTTCCTTTTGAATAAAAATTTCTGATTTATTTTTTCAATTGAAATCAATATTGATAAATATACAATATTTATTTATTTGAGATTTTCTCTTTCAATTTCTATTTGTAAACAACAAAAAAGAATATTGTGATTTTTACTGCCATTTTCGATTTCCGTCTTCTGTCAAGATGTTGAATTTTTTCCACTTCGTCGGCATTGAAATGAAAAAAGAGAAACTGAAAAAAAATTGACTGACTGAAAGGAAATGAAATGAAAACTGAAGAAATCAAGGCAAACTCAATGATTGGTTTCGACTTACAGGAGACTTATGTTTGCTACACAGATTTTTAAAACCAAACTATGGGTACTTCTTATACGAGTAGAAAGGATTTTCGGAGAATGAAAGGAAGTTTGGTTTAAATTAGTATAGAAATATTAGAATAGTAGCGACTATTTATTTAATTAATTAATATTGATTCTTAAGTAGAAAATATAGTATTTTTATGTAATCCACAAGTAGCAGTTCAAACTACCATTCAGCAGTCTTATTAAGTAGGTAGGAGTTCCTCAATTCCCTAATATGTACCTTTGCCTCATAAGCATCTGCATCATGGCTGTCCAACCTTTTTGGTTCCATAAGCCGCATTGGCAGAATCCGTAATGAGTTAAGCTGCAGGTACAAAAAAAAAATTTGAACCCTGCGTAGAGCAAAAAACAAGTCTTTCTCCAGTGTACTTCAGTGGAAAGCAAAATAAAATCCTTCGCTTGTGCTAGAAAGTGAAGAAAAAAAAAGACTTTTCACCAAAATGCTTCAGTGGCGAGAATACAAGCATCGCAGAGCTGCGGGCAAGAGAAATTTATGTTTCTTCGGCCATGTCTGGGTCGCTTTAAACTTCACGTGGGCCGCATGGGGTTTGGACAACCCCGATCTAAAACATCTCTCCTATAAATTACAACAAAAATGTTGATGAAGAACAAATATTAGTATTTTAATAATTAGCAATCCAAAGAAAAGATGCCACAAGTATCCAAAGTACAAGTACCTTAAGTCACGCTAATATGGAATATGTGTTAGAATCTTACGAAAAACTACTATGGTATTGAGACATTCTAGAGGCACTAAATTCACTCTTTGTCTTAATATAAATGAATACTGGCGATAAATAATAATTCTGTAAGCAATAGAAATCCTTTACAGTAAATTCATCGTCTCAATGTGATAGTCATACGAGTATATGTATTTATTTTAAGTATTCGTTGAACAAACTTACATACTATGTAAACTAAGATATCTTATATTATTTTGAGCTATTGCAAACTACATTCATATATAGTGTCTTCTAAAATAGGATGAGCTTAAGAAATGAGTGCACCGAAAATAGACTTTATATAAATCAAAAATAGTTTTGAAGTGTTATAGATAACGGAGATATACTTCAGTTAAGGCAATTATAATGACAACTTAAACATCAATGTAGGTTATATTTTACATATAAGTTAAACTATCATAAATCAAGGCAGAAATTGGATCATGGGAGAAGTCTTATTATGAAGGAATATTTCTTATTATGTACGACGTTTGTTCAAAAAGTATCGCGAATTTTAAATTTACTTATGTGGTACTCATGTCTCTCACTTATCAAAAATCGGATATACGTAGCCCGCTTAAATTCAAAATTCGCGATACTACTTGAACAAACCTCGTATGGTAAATATATTAGAACTTCTAAAATTTAGAGAACCTTCAAATTTGCCACAAACTGCCATCTACCATGGTACTTTAACATTGTTTTTATCTAAGAGTGTGTGCGATTGTCTTTATAAACCATCGCCTATATTGACATATATAATAATACAGAACAAATGGTACCGGAAAATGTCTAGAGAAATTACTCTTTATCTTATATAACAATGATCTTCCGGAAGTTTAAGTACCATTAAAATTCATGTGGAGGGCATGACTAACCTTCTTTAGATAAATAAGTGAAACCAACCGAAGTAGCTCATAGGGTTTTGCATAGTACTACTTAGATTATACTCATGTTTTTGATTGTCTGTCATATGGTAGATACTCGTATAACAGACGAACATACATATAGAAAGAAAGACAGACAGATAAACAGACAGATTAAAATACTTCCTGTGTAACATATTGTATTTTGCTTATTTTCTCATTGCTCTCTGTCGCTCTTTCATAAAGCATAAACCGACTCAGATACAATGAACAACAACAAAAAAAAAAAATTGAGATATTGTGCATAAAGCCATTGACTTTTAACACGTGCTGAGTACAATAACAACAAAGACACAACAATAATAAAGAACAATAAAATGAAAAAACAAAAATGTGAAAAAGTTTGATTTTTTTTTTTGCATTTTCGCTGCTTGAATTTCTTTTCTTTTTGTTTTTTGTTCTCATTTGTTTCGACTGTGTTTGACAGTTGTTCTGCATTATTTTATGCTTTGAATCAACATTGTTTGAATGTATTTGTGAGTGAGTGTATCTGTCAGTATATGTATCTGTGTGTGTTTATACTATGAAACTGTCACAGCGCAACATGCGGCTTATGAAAAAAAGAGAATCATGATAATAATAATAATAATATGTAATAACAACAAAAGCACTTGACTCTTGTTGCATTGTAAAACTGTCAATCTCAATTGTCTTTTGTGTATGTTTTTAATTGAGAGTATTAAATAAGCATAGCATAAACAAAAGCAAACAAAAAAATGTTCAAAAACTATGGGATACCCGGTACCCACAAGATGATTTCAAAGCTTAATGATACGATGTAATAAAGCAAAATAGAAACTGTCAATAATTAAGGTAGAAATGATTTTAAAGACAAGTGAAAGAATATCCAAAGTATTGCGCTTCTTATTGGGGGCCAACAGATCGTCGAGGTTATTGTATTCACTAGATTTGATAAGGGAAAGGCGGGTGCCAGTCACTTCAATTAGACCTGTTGTAACAATCTTCACAATTACAGCTCCGAACGAGTCCTCTAGCTATTATGTATGATACAAATTTAATACCGATATCTCCAAATGTGATGCCTTTTATTTATTTTGGATAAACCATTATAGAAAATGTCATTTTAAATGGATTTTTAAACTTTTCTCGTGATTTATCATCAATAGATTCTTATAAAGTGGTTTTCTCCAAAACTATGCTAGGGAGTGGCAAGAGTTTGAGAAAAACGTGATCTGTTTCAGATGTGGTCAGTTGAAGCAACAAACTTTTGTGCATTGGAAAAAATTGAGAAAAGTGAGTTTCCTGCGGTGGTTTTATTTTAATGGCATAATGACCGAAAAAAAAGCAAAGATGAGTTGGATGAACTTCATGGCACAACTGGTCTTGCGTTTGCAACTATTTACAATTGGGTAAATGAATTCAAACAAAAGATGAGCACCGTTCGGGACGTCCAGTGAAGGTGGCCACATAAGAAACCATATGAAAGAATCCACGAGATCGTTTTGATTGATCACGAAATAGTTGAGGCCGCAGGCATATCGTATGGTAAGAGTTTTCAATGTTGCACGAAAAATTGGGTATGAAAAAAGTCTAGGCAAAGATGAAGCAACGTTTGCACTCAGTAGAGAGGGTGTTTTGGCACTGTCCCGTCGCAATCCTGATAAGTTTTTGCACCGATACATAACTGTAGACGAAACAAGGATATATTAATATACTCCAAAAACAAAGGAACAATGAAACAGTGGATTGATTGCGAATGTGCTCCGAAGAAGGCGAAGACGGTGAAATCGACCGGCAAGGTGATGGCCACGGTTTTGTGGGATGCACGAGGAATCATCTAGACCAATTACTTGGGAAAAGGGAAAACAATAACTGCTTCCTTATTACACTGGTTGGGCGAAGATATCAAGACAAAATCCCATCATTTGAAAAAGATTCTCTTTCATCACAATTGCCAGGCAATAAAGTCCCTCTCCAAGCTTGTCGCGGACTGCCGCTCTTCCCTAGATACTCTATCATGTCACGTACCCATAACTATGCTGGGTGCCCAGACATAGAAACATTGTGGGCAACTGTGAAGCCAACGAACTGGCTAAAGAAAAGACGCTACCTGAGGATGTAACGTCTCCGGCTAATATTCCGTTAGCAACAGCGAAGCTCACTGTCAGAAAATTCTACCAAGTAAAATCCAATGTTCTCTGGGTAGGCCAGCTGCAAAATCTCGGTAAAACCTCTATACGCAAGACTATAAACGTACTAACAGGCCAGTGCGTCATAGGCAAACATGCTGGCAGACTTGTGCTTCCTCACTACGATTTCTGCCGCAGCTGCGGCTCTGAAGAGGAGGAGGAGACTATGATTCAACTCATGTGCCAGTGTCCATCCATCGCCAGAAGAAGATCAATCAGGGTTCATTTCGGAATCCAAATGGTTTTCCGCATCGGACTTAAGGGGGTGCCGTGTCTGCTCTTTGCTGGTATCACAATGGGCTATACCCTTTTTTGTGCCTAAGTGAGCCCCTCTCTGAGTGCTGCCACCTAACCTAACATAACCTATCAGGGCACTGCACAGTTTCGATGGCCAAAATCAATGAATTAAAACTCGAATTACTACAACATCCACCGTATTCACGTCAAACGGGGAGATAATCAATGAATCAAGCGCCTATTTTGAGGAACTTCTGAAGTCATACATTTTGGAAGGTTAAAAAAATTTAGAAAACAGATTAGAAAAGTGTATAGAGCTAAAAGGAGATTATATAGAAAAATAAAAGAAAAATTTCCTATTGATCGACCGACGTAATTTAAGATGATACCTCTAGCGATGAGTAAGTTGTTGTAAATTTTCTTTTATAGACCTCAGGGGAAAGAGGAGGTTCCAATGAAAGTCTAAAGATATAGAAAAAGTGACCGGAAATTGGAGGAATGGCAAACATTTTTAATATGTATATTTGGTGTTAACAAAGTCTGCGTACTAAATTTAAGAATCTTGGCTATTATAGTCTCAGTTGAACATAGATTGATCCGTCTTTTCCCATTTGCATAAACTTAGTATCTTACGGGTCTTACTCACATCCTTCTGTATCTCATAATTTTTTTACTCTCTCTATATTTCAGTTACAATTTAACATATCATTAAAAAAAAAGGAGAGACAGTTAGAAAAATGAACAGCGATGAAGTGTTGGAGATCAAAAAAACCTGGGAAATTCCAGTGGCAACACCAACAGACTCCGGCTCAGCAATACTAATCAAGTTCTTTACACTTTATCCGTCCAATTTGGAGAAATTTCCATTTAAAGATGTTCCCGTCGAGGAATTAGCTGTAAGTCATTCGAATATCTTTTTCTATTAAAAATAAAAATGTAATAATTTTGACAAATAGACCAATGCACGGTTTCGTGCTCATGCCGGACGAATAATACGCATCTTTGATGAGTCAGTGCAAGCACTTGGCAATGATTCTCACATTGAGAAATTGGATGAAATCTGGACGAAAATTGCAACATCACATTTTCCGCGTAATATCTCCAAACAATCTTATAATGTAAGTATCACACGTCCTATAACATTCTTTATTTACTATTTCTTTTCTTTTATGGTTCCCAGGAACTTAAGGGCGTCGTTCTGGAGGTTCTTACTGCTGCCTGCAATCTTAATGAGACACAAGCCGCAGCGTGGACCAAACTTGTGGAGATTATCTATGAGATCATTTTTAAACGAATCGATGAACTTGATGACGGTGCCATAACAAAATAGATTATACATAGAAAATAGCAAAAGTGAAATTAAGAAATTTGCTTGGGAAATTTATAACACAATTTTTTGTAGGGAAAATCTTTTTAGAAAGGAGCTTTGAAATTGTACCAATTAAATATAAAAAATGTGAGTGTCTGTTTTCTGAGTTTAATATAAAATCTTAGTAAGCTTTATTATTAATTTTTTAGATGAATATGAAACAAATAAACAGGCAATTTTAGCACGCTATAAATACAAAAAAACAAAAACAAAATATTTAAATAAAAAATAAACAAATAAATGAACATTGAAACATGCAAAGCACATCTCATCATCAATAAAATGATATACACAAACACATTACATACGCACATACACACTCACATACAAATACACACGTATACACAGTTGCATATGTATGAAAATATTACAAAATAATAATAATAAAATATATATAAAAAAATAATAATTTAAATTTGATTTAACTTATTTATTTTTTAATTTATTTTTTGAAATTAAAAACTTCATACTAATGTGTTTGAAGTAGTCCATTCACACTTGGCGAACCATTGGCAAAGATTTGAATATCAATAGGGATAACATTCTCCTGTCACGAAGGATTCCAAGTCAAAAACTTTGGGTAGCATGTTATGATCTTAACAATCAATATTGCTGAGAAAATGTCACATTAATCCATTTGTGTTTGACATACCTGGCCAAACTAATAAAGAAAGGGGAAATCCTTCATGAGTTTCCTGGAGAAATAATTATATATATATATCTGTACAACTGACGAAATAAAAACTCTGCGAACGTTGAGATTAATAAACTAAGCTCCAATTAGGCATAAATTTATATTGCTGAAGTTTTAATATAGTCGACAAAAATGCAATTGACTAAACAATAACTGGGTAAGATGGAAAAATCAACGTTCACAGAACGATGATAAGATATTCATCCAAAATTGCATAGATATCTTTCTAATACTCGTAATAAGTATTTCAATATTATAAACATTGAGTCTTTAACATATTTTGATTTCATAATGTAAGGAGGCTTACGTGGAAGACTCACATAAAAACAAAACAAATGTAGCTAAAATGAAAAAGCCGAAAATGTACTGAAAACAAAGTTCGACTATGTATGGCTGGTGAACGGCAAGTTACTCCAACATTAAGATACTGCAAAGGTATCAGTGAATGACGCTACTTACAATAGCAAGTGCTCCTTGTTATGTGACCAATTTCCATCTTCATAAAGATCTCAAAATACCATTTGATTGGTTTTAGCGAGCTCATTTCATAGTTCAATGGTGGTGCACATGGTGGAGTGGCGGTCTCGCACTCGCACAGTGCGGGTTCGAATCTCGATCTAGTTGAATGTAGTTTTTCGAAATTGCCATTTTTTTCGCAAGCATAGAATTTTAATAAACTCTATTCGCTTTAATAGTTCGAGAAAAAGCTCTTGGACTCAACACCATTCATTAAGGATAAAATAAGAAAATGTTGAGAAGGGTACATCACCAAACTTCATAATCATACGAGTACCAACAATTAAGCTATAACTCTTCTAGAAAACGACATGAAAAGGTTTCATGTCTTAGATCTATCTTCCACATCGATTATAGATGAGAATAGATTTTTAGTTATCTATCTAGTATTATATTGGTTGAGTTCGCTTTAGCTCTCCAATCCTGTGATGTGTAAACTATTATATTATTAGCAAAATTTGTTGAATGTCCTTAGGACTGATTGCAAATTAAATTATATTTATAAAATACAAAGAAATCAAATCACATTTACGGCACAATAGTTACACTACTTCTATACCCAGAAAAAAAACATATATGTTTATAGTTGATTGAAATATTCAACTATTTCTCTACTATCTCATCCACTACTGCAGCTTGCTACGGCAAGCTAAAAAAATTAGCGTGGCTACTGCGTTCTAATAGCCAGCCTGAGTAACAAACTATTGGTATACCGTACAATTGTACGTCCCTCCTGGACCTATGGTATCAAACTCTGGGGCACTGCCTGTGCAGCGAGCATCAAAAAAGTTTAAATATTGCAGAACAAAGCGCTGCGTCGTATTACGAATGCTCATTGGTACGTAAGGAATTCTGCAATACGCAACGACCTTCGGATGCCTACTGATATGGACGAAATAAATCTTCACAGCAGTCGCTACAATGATAGGCTGAATTGTCACTCAAACCCTCTTGCAGCGGCGCTTATGCGCCAAGAGTTTTCAAGGAGGCTCAAACGTCATCTCCCTTGTGATCTTGCGATCCACTAAGCACACACAAATAGTTTAATCATAAGGTAGTTTAGTACAACTAATGCAATTTAGTAAACTGGCTATACGCCTCTCATGTTTATGCTTGACAAAAATGTACCCAATTAATTTTCTAATGATGTATGTACATGCAAAATTTATTATAACAAAAAAAGCTAGTAGCATAGTAGTATTAACCAAAATACACTTTGACTATGAAAATATTTGAAACTTTGTAACTTAAATTTACTTATAAAACATATATACATCTAAAGCACATTGCTTCAATAATCTAAAATTGTATAGAAATAACCAATGTCAATTTATAATGAGTATGAGCTCTATGACTACCATAAGGAACTTAACTCGTTACAGTGATATTGGTAATATCAGCAAAGATTTCTTTAACATGCCATATTTAATTTAAAATTGAAAAATATTTATTTTCAACATTCACACATTAAAAATGAAAACAGTATTGATTTATAGTTAATTTCAGTATGGTGGAATCATTAATTGAAGTGCACTACATTTTAAATCAAATAGATGCTCCCTTTATTTATACACATATAAATGTAAATACAATTACTTAAATTGATACGTAAACATATTTAAATGTATGAGTAAGTGTGCAAACACATTGACAGTTAGATACAATTTTGGTAATTGAAGTTGAAGCTCTTCGAATTTTATGAAATTCACAGACACACACTCTTTTTCTTTTGTTTTGTTCTCGTGACTTATTATACAAAAAACCGTCGCTGCTTTAATTTGTGTTAATGTGTTCAAAGGATGATATTAGGAATGCCAATCCCCATAATGGTTTCAGTGCAGAGTTCAGAGAAAAGCTGCTGATTTGGCAGAAAAAAGAAGTAAGCTACAAACATATTTTTATCGTTAAAGCATATCCTTTTTCATGACTATGAAACCATATCTGTTAACTCAGAAGTGAAATCTTGGCTGCAGAAATCGTTGTCTTTAAATTCAACTGCATAATCGTATCATACTGGTAAACAATTTAGAATATTTTTGATTCCACTTTTTTTTTATCAAATTGTTTAACAGGAAAAATCATATTGGCATACTTCAAGAACTATCACAATGAGCAGCTCATAACAATAATCATAACAATAAAAATTTTCGAATTAAATAAATACGTAAATATTGTATTTACAATAAAAAGCGCGATTTTATTGGATGAACATTTTTATTTAACTATGGAAAATTGTTAAATCCAAGTTTAGCATGTTCAAATTAAAAACATGCAATTTTTAAAGCAACTATGAAAGCGAAAGCATTTTAACTATAACATGGTTCCTTTTTGAATTAAACACAAAAGATAGTCAAATCAATTACAGAATGTACGCACTTTAAACTGACGACTTTACCTCTTGTGGCAAAACTGTCATATTGGTAAAAAAAAGCTCAACCAAAGCCTTAAATAATTGATTTACCACGTTTTAATGTGAAAACGTATTTAAAAAGGGTTCCATAGTCATCTCAAATGTAACGGTGTAACAACGTGTTACATGGAAACGCTGTTGGTGTCGCCAATACTTTTAGTGTAACTCTTGACTCAAAAGTCGTAGTGCCAATTAATTTATATATTCTGAAAATAGAGGAATACACGTTTCTGTAAAATTCAATGTGTTCGTTAAGGAAAAGTTGTAAATTTGGATTTTTTGTATAAAAATCTGAGTGTGCTTAGCTCTCACGAGCGTTTGTTGTGAAACACGTTGATTATGTAACTAAATTAATGTTTCATTAGCATATTGATGTGTGCCTTTGTGTCAGGCATCTATATTTTATACCTTTAAGGATTGTATTGGTCAACTATATTTGTTGGTTCATTGTGTTAAGCATCGGCTGACAGTGCAGACATCAAAAACTCAGAGAAACGCAAACAATATTACCGTAGTATAGCGATACTATCTACTTCGAATATTTTTGACTGGGTATATGTGTGTATAGATCCATCAAAACTTAACTAACATCCCAATCCTAAGAGAAGAACTTGTTCATATAGAAAGAATAATTTTATGTTTATATGGCAGCTATTTCAAATATTTGTTCAATCAGTTCAATTTTTTTTATTGAATATAGCATGTGTTGGAAGGGAATCTTCTTAGGTGTCTTATTGTAGATGAAAGCGGAAGTGAAGCGTTTTGATACGATGGATCAATGTTTCAAAGATTTTGTGTTAATTTGGTTTTCCACTGTGAACAATTGATTAAACTATTGTCGTACCGTTATAACGCCAAATATCATCTACGAGTATAATGTCAATCATATGGTTTAAGCAGATCGAAGAATAAAAGTTCGACCGACTGATATCTAATGTCTAGATTGAGAAATAAAAAAGTCCCATCCAAAAAAGCTTTTACTTTGTTTATTTAAGCTTAATATACACATAACTTGTTATCATTTTAGAATTTCTTTACCAGAACATTCATTTTGAATTCATTTTTCAAATACTTAAACATCATAAAAATTCTTGGATTTATTTATATTTAAAAAAATGTACATAACAAAAATATGAAATTACATCATGTGTAAAAATCTAAAGCATTAGTCAACTCCCAATTGCATTACACTTGTCATGCTGCATTTCCGGTTTCAGGGAAATGGCGTGTTTCCGACAGTGTTGTTTTTAAAAGAATTTATTTCCAGTCAAAGACATTTTTCAATTGTATTTTAAGAGAATTCCATTTAGTATTTCTTTACATATATTTTTATTTATTTTTGTATGCTTCTATAAAAAGAAATGTTGCATATGCACAGTATTTCCTTTTTCCTTTGGTATATGAATAAATGGAATAAAAAAAATATATATATTCCTTATATGCTCAGAGTTATGCTTTCATTTATTCTCTTTTCCACTTCCACTCAAACAGAATTAAATTTTATTTCAATAAACGTGTATTCAATAAAAAAGGAAGTGCTATTCAGATTTCATGTGTGTGAACATTTCCGGTTAAAAGTCTCGCCATTTGGCATTGCTAAATGAAGCAAGTCTCTTTATGTTTTCAAACAAAATCCTTATGGGATTTCAACATTGAACAATGACAAGAACAGAAAATCTATTGTGCACTGTGCACTTTGTCGTTCAACAATTGTATTTATAAAATTTATAGATTCGATGAAAAAAATCTAAAGGGAAATATTTTGTAACTTTTGTGAAAAAAAAACTGAATTGGTTTAAAATTTATTTTTGAAAAATGAAATAAATAAAAAGAATACTCGTTGAATTTTTCTAGTAAAACATATGGTGGAATGGGTTAGCTTTGTTGGCCTTGTTAGAATTGGCTATGTTTAATGTTGGTAGCTTGTGGCTCTTAGCAAATTTAGGACTTGTTTGATATTTTGAATGGTTTGATTATATTGACAAAACCCAATTAATCGTTTATATTAACGTTGCCTTCCAATTTTGCCGATATATGTGTGTGACACCTATTGACGCCCTCTGCGTATGAATAAGAGTTTTCATTCAAGTCTTAAATGAAGGTAAGTTAAATCTATCCTCAGTAATTGTGACTTTGGACCAACCCAATGACTGTTTGGATTTGAAAATGGAAGTACCTTCGATAATAACATCTGTCCAGAGGTTTTTGCTGGTAAAACGGTTGATCAGGTTGGTCCATTGAGCTTGTTCTGTCCTTACCAGCGGAGATGGCTTCTTTTACGGAAGTATCTTGGTGGTTGTTGGTTGTCACTTATATGCGGATAAACTTTAAACTCAACATAGTGTTGCTTTATAAGTATAACCGACCAATGCAGCAATTGAGGTTTTGCGTAGTCTTCAACTTTATACCAAGAAGGAATTCATACGTTCCAATAAATATAACTTGAATTTTTATGGATTTATGATAAAGAAAACTGAAGCATTTGAAAAGAAGTAGATCCATTACATCCTTTGATGTGGCTAATGGGTTGTAAAAATCAATGAAACTTTATGATTTGGAGAATGAAAATTGATAGCATTATCGCTGCATGATAAACAAGTTTTTATAAAAGGACCAAGCTTCTCCCGAAACAAACAATTTCTTGAAGAAAAAGTTTGGGACACCAAGTTAGTGCAATATTACTCCTCTAGACTGTTGTTTCAGCAGCTCGTTAGTTGATTCTATGAGTACTTGTAAATGTCGTGAAAGTTTTCGAGGTATTCTAGGGGCACGCCTTTCCTAAAAAATAGAATCGAACCCTTCAGAAATATTTTGTTCCATTTTCATTTTAAAGTCACATATCTGAGAAGACTAGGACTACATAAAGTTTAACCACGCCAAATAAGTAAATGGCTTAGTAGTCATACCTAAACGAAGTCTTTGGCATTGGAATTTATAAGAATTTCTAATCATAAACGAAACTAGGAATAAAATCATAGTTTACTTTATTTACGATTGCCCAATGTTCCACCAATGGAACTTTTATTGACTAAAACAATCAACGCTTCTTTGCACAGTAACAGGATCTACTCGGTTGACATCATTGGTAATGCAACTATTGTAAATTATAAACCAATAACTATAACTTATAAAGAAGTGTGTAATGGTTGTCAAACACTACATAACGTCGCAGTTGCCATAATGTCAGTGAACATGTGTCAGTGCGGTCGGCTATGTGTTGCTCTGTGGTTACCCACAACTGGACATGACTTATACTACATACACATATATTTTGACAATATGGAACAATGAACGTAGAAAACAGACACATTAACGTGGTTTAAACACGTAAACATGAATCCCCAATGTAACGAAACTTTGACAACAAACAAGGTGACGAAGGGAAAAATGTATTATGTATAATCAAAAATTTGTAAACACATTAAGAGAGAAATATGTACTAATAACTTTATAACTTATATAAAAGGATAAAATAATTAAATTAATTGAGTCAATATTCTCAACAAGATGATTCCTTGACGATGGATGGAAGGCAATGTATCTGCATAATAAATAGCTGTTTCATACAACTATGAATCAATTGGGTCCTTTTTGTATATTAAAACTATTAATGTATCTCTTAATGTATATAACTGAAATATTGCGTAGGTTTGTTGATGGTTCTTGGTATGTACTAGTAGTGAGCGTGGATGAATTCAAATTGGCTTTTGAATGACTCACTCTAAAACGCATACATGTTTTGCTATACCTATTTGTAGTAAATGTGAATGTATGTTGTATTTCGTTTTTATAATGTGTATGATGTATACATCCACATGTTTGTATGTATAGAGAATGTGAATGAAAGTGAATGTTGGTACGACTGAATAATGAATACAGCATTTCATTGTACAGCATACCCCTGTATTCATTGTATCATGTCGCTCACGTCGCTCTCCGTCACTCGACAAATGCTAAATGAAATGAAAAGCTACCAAATAAGACAAAAAGAAACGTCGGCAAAGCCGACCGCACAGACACACAGATTCCACACATTGCCTCGCTTCCCTTATCGACAAGCATGCATTCGACTGAGAGAAACTTCATCGGACCTAACACGTGTATACAACTGTACTCATGCCAACACATCATTTTTTTTGCTATACCCATTGTTACAGTTCAAATTTTTGAATGTGAATGCACAATACACATTCCATCCCTTTCAGACTGCATATAGCAAACACATGTACAATGTTTCTTGTCGCATAACATATACGACATACAAGTTTCGTTGTTTACACTAATATTGAGTAAAGATTCATGAATGACAACTTTTGTTGGCAATGTGAATGCGCGATTGCTCAAGTCTAGTATGTACGTAATTCTGTGATCTACGTTCCACGAAGCGGAGTCACAAAACATAGTATCAGAATCATAATTTCTGTTGCCATCAATTTGACAAATATCAACTGCTCGAGCTGCATTACAAATTCAATATTCAACATAATTTTTATAATTTATGGGAGAGGTGGAAGGATGGATTTAATATAAAGAATGCAACAAAAGATAAACCAGTTCAGATCAAGAAAGCAGCTGACCCATCTGGACGTTATGATGAATAATAATTAAAACACTCAGTCATCAATTGAATACTATACGGTAAACCACTCTTACCTTTACAGAATTAAAATTGAAGGTCAATAAACTTTAAAATGTAGAATAAAAGAAAATAGATACACTAAATTTAATATTCGCAATAAATATTGAAGAAATTTTTGATGAAACACACAGAGGTGTTTAAGACCAAAGTAAATGCAGATATTTCCATAAGTTTGAATGTAATGATAACATTTCTCATTTATATGACAAAAATATTCAATTCAGGAGTTGGTATAACGATTTATTTGTATTAGTTTGTTTACACTCTCGCCAATTCTATGCATTTATATTGTTTACAATTAGATAAAAGGTCAGAGCAAAATCACGGTTTATAAGCTCCAATATACTAATCCAGCTGAACGATAATTCAATAGGTGGACCAAATCCGGTACCTCGGGCTAACTATGGACATGGAAGTCCCCACGCGTACAGATGTGAAATCCATCACAGCATTTTGCTATATAATGTTGCGGAAACTGAACAGACTGCCTTGCCCAATCAGTGTACATTAAAGTCTAATTTACAGACAAATAGTGATCCCAACTTGGCTATATGTTATACAAATTTGGTGCAGCACTGCCGCATATAGCACTAGGAAAGTACATAGTTAGTCTGCAACACTGCTATGCATACGGACCTCAAGTTGTGTATAGTTCTTCATGAAATAAACTTAGAAAGCAGCCGTTAGAATCAGCTGCTTTAAAGGTATCCAGAAAGACTACCAAAGCTACTGAATACCCAAGGGACCTTTTACAAAGAAGAAGGTGATCTTTTTTGTATTTTCCTAACATAATAACGCCCATGTAATTATTATTCAAACAAAAGAATATATTATGCAATTATGCGATTATTGTTACAATAGAATAGTAATGAAAAAAAAAAAAAAATAAAAGGTGTTCTATCTAATGAGTGAAGTTACTACAGTAAAAAAAGTAGTGTCGTTTAATTCTGACATACAACAGTCATCAGAGAACACGACTGTTTTCTGCAGTACATTTTGACTCACACTTGAATTTGAACATAGAAAAAAGGTTAAATACATGAATTAGTAATTAATGCAATTTTCAACAATTATTGGAAAAAAAGAATAAAAATGATGTCAAAATACTCAGATAAAAAATGCTGAAGCAAGGGTTTAAATTGCTTCAAAAATCGTATTAATTAATGATAATACAGAGATGATACACAAGTGTCATACAAATGAAACTAAAATGGCAATTTTATTAAATTCTTTCCCACTAAAAAATCAGAATTGAAAAACAAAAAAGAAAAAAAAAATGGCAAAAATGCAGAACAAAATATTTTAAATAAAAATATATTAATTTAATGACTTCAATATTGTAAAAAAAAACTTTTGATCAAATATAAGGTATAATCTATCCATTGGTAGCAAAGGTTTTATTTAAAAAAATGTTCTTATGGTTGAAAATAAGCAATTATCCAAACCAAATACAGGAGGAATGAAACAGTACCGAAAGAGTTTTCTGTGGAACCGAAAATCGGAAATCTGGTGGAATTGAGGAGGAAGAGTTTTCTGTGGCAGCGCTGGCAATGTGAAGAAATGAATCCAAATACTGTAATGTAATTGAGTTTGGAGTGGTGATACCAAAAAAAAAAAAAAACAATAATGTGTAAATTTTAAAAATTTAAACAAAAAGTAAATTATAAGAAGGTTGTGTTATTTCAGACGATGCGTTTATCATAATAAAGTACACACCTCCAACTTACAAACCGAATGCTACTCATAATTTTCTTTTATATACTACTGCGTTATGTTCAATATAATTTCCTTTGTTATGTTGTAAATAAAATTAAATCAATTAAAAAATATGTCAGGAAATAAATGTAAAATCAAATAAAAAAGAAAATTAACTCAGAAATAAAATTTAATTGGAAAATAACAAAAAATCATAAAAAATCGATACCCCAAGAAAAAAATGATTATCAAATGGGCATAATTTAATAATGAAAATTAGATGATATTGTTACCCGTTGTGCTAAACGCATTACCTCAGTAATTCCATGGAACTAGAAAATCAGGCAAATTCATTTTATCATATTTTGATAAATAAAAACAAATAAAAATAATTATAAATTTAAAACCGTACATCTTCTTAGATCAAAACTTAAGAAAATCAATAAATATAAAATACCTTTATTATTATGTTTAGCATTAAACTTAAAAAAAAAAAGGAATAATATACATATATTATAATATATTTATAAGACGTTTATTTTCTTTTATTTTATTTTATTTATCCAAATATGATAACATAACTTTGACTGATTTTGATTTCATTTTTAATTACCATTTTTAACTTAATTTATGCCGTTTTGATCAACATTTTTGCTCTCGCTGTTAAGCAGATTTCCATTTTGTTCAATGTCATTTTTGGGTTTTGTTTTTTCTGATGGCCATTTTTATAGAATACTAGCGTTCCCTGCGCGCCTTGCTACGCCACCAACTTGATGTTTGTGTAATGATACAATATAATACAGTGGTACTCCTCTATAACGAAGAGAGGTTTTCGTTATTGGGGAGTTGTGAAAAAAAATTTTTTTTTTTATACAATTGCCTCATACATTTAAATAAGTATATATTTTGGGATTATATTCATTCATTCTTTTATTTATGTACATTTGTACAATGTTTGCTTGGCAGAGATTTCTGTTTCCTTGTCAATGAAATTCCTTTGTTTTTTCCTGTAGAAACAGTCCAAATATAGAAAGATTTCTCTTTTTAATACCTGCTATCTAAATTTATACAACATTTTATGTTTTTATGGTTTTGACGTTCATGACAGTTAGTTGCTTGCTGAAGAATATTATTTTTGTTTTTAAATATGGTTTAAAGTATAAGTTTTAGTGCTTTTTCGATCTCTAAAATTAAATTTAGTTTAGTGACTTTATCGGAAAGATGGAATAAACAACGAGAATTAATAATGAAAGTAGCTACTGAAGTACTAGGACACGCGCCAAAGAAGAAGCGTAATCAATGGCTCGACATTGAATGTAAAGAAGCAACAGACAAGAAAAATGAAGCCTACCAACTAATGATCTAGAGAAAAACCAGAGCAGCAAATGAGAAATATAAAAAGCCACGCCGTGAAGAAAAACGAAGATAGCTATCTTATGACCTTCCGGTACGTAATTTCTGGCCAGCCGACATGTTTCCCTAATGGCAAGGACCTCCGCCTAAAAGACTGTGGCCTCGTCGGGTAGCCGGAAAGAGTGGTCTAAGCTTATTTGTGGTGAGTGCACCCCTGCTCCAACACCGCATTCCATCTTCGAACCATCCGTAAAGATTGAAATGTCAAAATCACTCTGAAAACTGTATTATTATAATATAGAATTACATAGTTTCCATAAGCGATTGATATTTTGTGCAAGCTTTTGGCTAAGTGATCCATATTTACGATTTTTATTTGTTTTAGTGATGTGCATATGGGGTTCTAAGTTCACCATTTTTTAGCAGTTTAAATCACAAAATTACATCATAGTGTGTAAACAACAAATGATTTTTTCTGATCCTAGAAGAAAACAGAATTAGCATACTATGAACACCTACATTATTTATTACATTGTTGTTTTTGCTTTTGCAAGTCTCCCTTTACTTTTATCATCTCTTTTGATCTTTAAAGTACCGTTCATTAAGCTATTTTTAGAAAAAAAAGTAAAGCAAAACCGATTACCGTTATATTTTATTTTTAATTTCTTATCAACCTCCATAAAATAGTGTTTTTTCGTTTTTAAACTGAAATATTTTGAATATTAAAAACTTTTTGATTATCAAACTAAATTATTATGAATTTGTTGATATTTCTTTATATGAATTTGATATTTCAGATTTTCAATAACATAAATAACATTAGTAGTAGTGTAATTTTGTACACAACCTCTATGTAAAGGTAAAAAACAAAAAAGTAGCTATATCACAAAAAATAGGGGACATAGGAAAAACACTAAGGTCAGATTCGAAATCAGCGACCTCGAATTAGTAATACATCATTACAATTATACAAGCACCAAAAATACTGTCGGTCAGTGTAATTGGTGTTTTATCATCTTCCAAATACACATCAGTTATTTCGAGCGGTGACTCAGGAGGATTAAGGTGACTAAGATAATTTCATTGTTATATACTAACGGATTTTCGTTTAAGTTTCTAATACTATTGTGAAAGGAAAAGTTAATTTTCAAGCAGTGGAAGTGTTTTATTTCATTTATTACAAATTTAAAATGCCAATCATTTGGATACTTTAAATTTCATTAGCATATTTTATATAATTCCAATTAGTTTCTTGTCATTATCATCATCATTATAATCAAATAAAATTCAAACAAAAACTTGTTAAATATACAACTTACATAACTTATACTCGTAGTAGTATAAATATCTACAAGCATTTCATAACACATAACTGTGTAACACAAACCCTCAAAATAAATATTGAATTAAGTCTCAAACTCAAAGGTTTCCATTGACCATTCTTACTATACTTACCATTGCATATATGGTTGGTATCCATGGATGTTGGATTCATTCATGGTTACGAGTATGGTATAATGAAAACATTAAATGAAATTGATTGACCAACTGAATTTCTGTGCCAAAATGGACACTTGTACGATTGTTGTTTGTACAACAATTTAAGGCAATCAAAGTCCTTGTGGTTGCAGACGAGCAACGTACGTGCATTTTAACCAAAAGAATGCATATAACTTTTATGTTCACAGGGTGCACCATCAAGTTGTTGAATAATTTTAGTACTGAATTTTTTTGTCAATAAATTTCAGCTTTTATCATATTTTTTAAAATTTTTTGCATTCGTACGGCAAGATGCTGATTGAGTGTGCACCTGTAATGAGCAGCTGAAGAAAAAGCGAAAGACAAGATTGAATAGATGGGTTGGAAGGAGAAAAGAATATGGCCGTAGTTGCCAAAAAAGTTTCTCGCCAATGAATTGTGGATGAAAAAAACTTAACCCCATCGATGACCAAGAAAAGAGTGAAACTTAAAAAGAAAAATTAGATTTCTGAAACAAGGGAAGTAGTTCTATGTTAATATGAACCATCAGCTATGCCGACATCAACAACCAAAGATAAATCAACTCTAGGAAGTCCTAGACAACAAACTTCTAAATAAAATAATAATATTTATATGTTTTACCATGTGATGAATCATTCAATGTCTGATCAAAGGATCACAAGGAAAATGACGTCATTTAGGGGCTGGTGTTGTAGAATGTGATGGGGATCAATAGTCACATCAAGAACTGATGTACCTTGATTGAAAATTAAAAATGGTCACTCTGACAATTTCTCTCAATGCGGCCAAGTTTTTTTAGTCAGTTTTTTAAGTAAAATGCAAATTGTTATTTTTTTTTTAATAATTTTAATAAAATAAGTATTAGGAATGAAAAAGGGAACTGCAAGAAATATTTGCAAATGTTCTAAATCATGTATTTTTCACAATTTTTTTGTTTTAATTTAGCCAACGTGCTCGCAAAGTTCCACGTGTGTGTATAACTGAAACAGCTGTTCGTGATGTAAAATATTTAGTTTAGTATTGCATCCGTAGGCCACTCTCATCGATCCTTAGGTTGCTATATTATTTCTATTCAGAATACAATATCCAAGAGCAATCGGGTTTCCTTGCGAGCGGGATTCAGTGATGGTTTTTTTTTTGAGTTTCTTTCTTTTTATGTGTTTAGCACCTTGAATAACTCGCTTCACTGTTGATACACTTGCTGTAATCGCCAAATCCGACATTATTTTTGTTGCACATAGTATTGCCTATAGCCAGTCATAGTTGGTTTTTTCGTATGGCCTTCTATGTTGGTTCCATACTTGGTCTTATTTTTAATATAAAGATGCACTACAGTAGACCTGCTTCAGGTCTTTTTTTACATTTATTCTATAAGAAAGGTTGAGATCCCTATAAATAGAGATTCTTGCTTTTTCTTTTGCCTTTAGAAGACTTTTTCATCCCATTATTAAAAAAGGAGAACTTAAATAACAGGAACTTATTTTTGCAAAGTCAATCACTTCAAAAATCTGCTACAAACAAGCACAATTGACAATGATCTTATTCAAGTGAGCCAAAGTTTTTTGGTACCTTTTCTCTAAAAATATTGTAGCTTAAAGAATGGTACGATCCGATAAGGGTAAAGGAAGATTTGCAAGAACATAAACAACTAGTCGTGTCCTTATTCAAATGAGCGACAGTGTATTTGAATTATTCCAAGAACTTTGCGATAAAGAAATAAAAAAACAAGACACATCTATGAAGGATTCTGTTTCCAAAACAGCAATGGATCATTATCTGGAAGAAAGAATCTGAAGATGTGATTTCCATGAGTACCCAAAAAAAGAATTTATAGGGGCCACAAAAAGGAAAATAAAACATTGAGATTTATTATTGTTTAATGCTTCAATGCAGTTAGTTAAAATTCGAAAGCTGTGAGTCAATGAAACAATATCTGTAAGAAAGAATCTGAAGAAGTGTATGCCACGAATCATCAAAGTAGAATTTATAAGAGCCACAAAAAGAGAAATCTAAGAATTATATTTATTATTATTGAATTCTTCATTGAAGTTCGGTACAATCCGAAAACAGTAAGTCAAACATTACTAAATGGAACAAATTTTGGTTTTAAGTCAAACTAATGGGTGAGATATTTAGTAGATAATTAAATGGTACACCCAGTATATAATGTCAATCACGTGTATATGCTCATATGTTTGTGTTACAAATGAAAATATTAAGATTTTCCAGAAAATAAAATTAATTTTATTTTATTTGTAAAGTCATAACACATATACGATGAAATGTTTGTAAAATGCTCCTATTAGGACAATGTTATGTCAATCATAAATACATAACAAAAACACCAAGCTCTAAGTGGTGTGGGTCGGGAGAAGAAGAGAGCCTCAAAGCATCATATCAATTTTAAAAAATGCAAATTCCCTCAAAATATTTTGTTTCGTTTCTTCCCTCATTATTTCAAAGTAAAAATCTTACATTTTTCAATCGGATAAGGGTCTCATTTTTATATTTATTTTTTTCACCACATTACTACATATAAAGCAATGGGGCGTATACTTTTTATTGATAAGAAATAATTAGTTTTACCTATCAAAATCAAGTTAAGGAGCAATTGATGGTTACATATTTATTCACTGACTATATACAATGGTATTGCCTCATGACTATATGAACTTAACATTGTTATTAACAGTAACATATACTTAACAGCCACTTAAAAGTGCCTGCAGACAGCAAGCAACTTTTATCAATTGGCTGGCCACTGTTATTCATTCCATTATCTTATCAAACTACGGCAATTGTTGAAATGTTGTTTGGGTTGTTGAAAATGGAAGCTTTTCAACTAATATTTTGTATATAGTTCTTGTTTACATGTTGTTTTTGGGTTTTCATTTACCATAACATAACAGAACAGAATTGAACAGAGTAGAAGAATATAATAGTGAAATCATGGCAAATGCATTAGTACGCGTTCTGAAGTTGACAACGCGCGTACTTTGAACGAACGCTTCGCGAGTTACACACTATCTTAAAAACTATAGTCATTATATAGAAAACTATTAACATGCAATTCATTTCAATTTCTTGTGTGTTATGATTTCTTTGTCATATTGATACAACTGACAATTTTTATTGATGCCTGTTGATTAAAGTTTACGGTGGCTATCAATACGCTTATTGACATTAAACATCGGGCGATTTATTATTATTATTTTTCATTTTGGTTTTGTCATTTATGAAATGTGAGACACAAAGAACGAAATCAAATCAAATGGAGTGAAGTGAAATGTAATGAAATACTAAAATTGGAAAGCAGCATATGGTATTGTAGGAGAAACGAAATATATTTTGCTCGTGTTTTTTGTTTTTACACTTTATGGCCACCGTTTGTGTATGCGTCATAAACAATAAAAAGATTGACAAAGAAAATTTAATTAAATCAAAATTAGCTGCAAGTAAATTTGCGAAGTGTCGGTACGCCTTAAATAAAAGTTTTATGTTATTCATTCTTTTTTTTTTGTGGAATTAACAACAAAACAATTATAAAATAAGAAAAATATATTAAAATTTTTTTATATTTTTTATATAAATGAAATTGTTAAATTATAAATGATCAGAGCATTTAACAAAATTTTAAAAAATCTATTTTATTAGATTGTTACATTCTTCCTGGAGTTCTAATTTTCATGGATATTTTTTTTTTTAAATTCTAAGCGTGTTTTCATCATAGTCCACAAAGACTCAAAAACAGTATAAGTGTTTATTGTCCGAAGGCCACTTAAAATTTTTAATGTTGTTAGCATTACACTAATTTTTGGTAATTCTGACTGTCTGTCATACCAAACATTTGCATGGACGAAGTCATAATAGTTTTCAGTAAATGGTTAAAGTCTTGCCCCATTTATGAAGTGAAATTTACCCACACCCTTTGCGGACATAAAACATACCTCCAAAATATAGCACTCTCTGTAAATTTCACTGAATGCCGTAAGCAAACCGTGTAGAAGACTTTATTTTTTTCTGCTTTATAACTCGTAAAATTTTGTCATTTATGCAAATTTCGAATTTCAATTCATCGAAAGTCAATGTCACCCAACTTAAGTTTTGCACAAATACACCCATACCTTATTAATGTTGTAACCCAATATATGTCGTATTTACTCACGAGTCATGCTCTTGCCGATCGTCTCCGATCATTCAGTTTTCTTAACGAAATTCGTCTATTCTTCTTTACAACTGTTCACAAAATGCTCGAATTGAATGGATTGAATCATTTTGAATGCACAAAATATTTAAACAACCACAATTCCGACGCAGTTTGCAAATAATTTTGGCAAGAATTCAATTTTGCAATAACTCCGTGTCGTTGCAAGATAATTATAAAGTTATAGTATGAATTAATAATGGTTTAAATAGTAGTGTCATTTGAGTCATTTTATTGTGAAATAACTTCCGATAATTTACCGACTCGGACTTTGAATACGAAAACTCCAATTATTGACCACTTTCTCACACAAATCGATCTCTGTTTCACAGAAAACATTACAAATATTATTCTTTATTTTATTATTACAATAAATTCTTAAACTAAATTAATTACAATTAAGAGCTCTAGCTGGCATGGGTTTCTGCTGTACTCTCTTATTTATTTTTGATTATTTATGGAACACTTTTTAACTTAACGCAATCACAAAGAAAATAGTCTATTGGCTATGCAAGTTGCACGATTTTGATGGCCAGTTGGCCATTTGCTATTTTAAAAGATAATTTGCTTTACAAATATTTCCTTTCTGGTTTGTTTTTTAAGAAATAATGCTTGTAGCTTAGATTTGTGGAAACTACTATAACTTTTAATTAATGTCAATAATAATTGGTAGCTTTTCCTTTTATGTGGTACATGCTTCAATGATTTGTTTAATAAGAATAATATGTATGTATTTGTTTGTGTGTATATGTGAAACTATCGTAGTTCCACATATTTTGTGATATGAAATAATTGGGTTTTATATTCAGTTAACACCATAATCAAACATTGGTCTGGTTGAACCATGTGTATTTAAAAAAGAATACTAAGATGCAATCACAAACCAAACCAAACTATTATACTCGCATAATACATACAATATAAGCAATAATTTTCTGAAACTCAATTATAAACAAACTTATTCAACCTCAAGAGTCTACGGTCAATGTTATTTATGTTAAATCAAACATTCTTCAATTATTCTTTTTATGCTATACAACGTTAAGAGAGGTCACTTATATGAATCAATACGATTGTAGGACAGATTCTTCTAAGGAGTTCTTTAGGTCAATGAGTACTACAAAATTGTTACTAATTCATATGTAATGTATTTTTGAACGCTTCAATATGGTAAAATTCTATTTGATAATCTCTAAGTCATTTATGAGATATTTCTCTATGAACAACGATCTGTAAAAATGGATTATTATTGCATACATATGCATATGCAATTTTTTGCAATTCATTCATTAGTAGCTTTAGGCTAAGTTTTTGAAAATCTTAAAATTTAATGCATCTTTTAGGTTCCATAAGGGTTCCCATAGCCTATTCGTAATGTGCAATTTCGAGTCAATAAAATATTAAAAAAATCATTTTTATTATTAATTTCATTTAGTAGACTTAATTATTCTAAAGTTACATTTCATACCCTCTCAATCTTTTCAGATTCAAATCAAATCTCCTTAATTTCTATGTTAAGTTAGCGAAATGTTCAGAATTATTTGTAGTCTAGGACCATATAAAGAGTCCCTTAAAGAAGCATCACATTTTAAGTTATCACAATGCAATTGTTTTTTCAGTGTCTAAGCAATATAATAGATTCTTCTTACCTTTTTTGGGACTTAAATTAATCGGTACAGTTGATAAGCATCTTATCTAATTGATAACCCTTTATTAATTAGATTATAAAACATGTAATATAACAAATTGAAACAATATTTAACATATCTAGCTTAATAGAAAAAATTGGTTATCACGAATAGTTCAATTTGTTTATTGGCCTAATTTTTTTAAAAATCTTGTGTTGATATCATCATTAGTATATTTTTCCATACGCAAATTAAAAACATTGATTTAACTATATAAAACAATTAAATGAATGAGTAAATAAAGTGTAAAATTATCATTTATTTAATGTGAGGGATAAGTTCACAAAAGAACAAGTATGCCTCTTCATTTGTTCTTTCTTAGTATAGCTAAATTTCTTTATCTCTTCATAATTTTCTACATACTATATAGAGTATCCAATATCATCTTAAAATGATAGAAAATCACAATAACTTGAAGTGTAAAAGGTCATAAGAAAATGTGCAGGAAAAATAAATCTCCAAAGTGTGACAAAATAATCAACAACAGACTTATGTATTCTGTCAGACATTCAGTCGTATGATCTAAGTGTATACAAAAAAAAAATATTTGCAATTATTATAAATTGGAATAAAATAAAAGAAAAAACTTAGTGGAATTGAATTTCAATAAAGAACAGAACGAAGACAGAATAAACCTAACAAAAACAATTTATAAATTTGCAACTGTCAAGCACAAAAAGAACATCGGAAGACCATTGAGTAAGTAGTATGTCATAGTTTTTATACCAACTAATATACTTAGGTACTATTGTACATATTTCAATTTAAAAATAAAAACTTATGACAGATTTGAGAATCCTTAAGCATCCTTTCAGTATGGAAAAGCAAAATAAAGATAAAGCAATGTCAGAGAGAATTAAATGAATTCGAAACTTAAGACTTTTCTATAAGTTTAAATAAAATGTTTTACTTCGAATTGATCTTGAATTTTAGTGGAAGTTGAAATCTTTTATGTCACGAAGTATTATATTCGCCAGTTTCTTTATCGTGGAAAATATCATTTTTATACGTATAAAACATTTAAAATTTTATAGGGAATTTATATTCCCCAACTATCATGGAATATTTTTACACTTCAAAAATGCGAGATTGGAAAAACTACAACCCCATCCATCAATATCTTTCACTTCTTTCCTTTTCAACGCATACAACAACATTTGCAACAAAAGATATGTAATTCCCAACAATTCAAAACCAGCAAAATTATTCCTATAGCCAAACCTAACTTTGAATTGAGTTCAATTGAATCATATATGCCCATATCCCTTAATCTTTGCATTTCTAAAGTGTTGGACAAATTCATCTTAAATTTCGATGGTGGTTTGCAATAAACAGTAATGGAATTCAGTAAGGGAATATTAGTATTTGAAACTCTAGCTTATCTAGACTATAGTAGACTGACTACTAATGAATTTCTTTAATATATCGCCGGTGTCTCATAAGAGGTCCTTTAACTTTAGAAAAAGTTGTTAATACGATGATGCTAAGTGCAGGCAGAGCTATACTTTTATTCTATGTAATGCCAACATGTCACATCGACGGTTCTCAATAGATCGCGAGATCTTAGAACAGATAATGCATCATATTATTCATTTCCCATTCCAACAAACTATGAATCTATGAAGCAAAAGCTGATCGTGCCTAAAAATCTACTAATTCAGTTATTGACAAGTCACATTATTTGATTCTCGACAAAGTAAGATAACTTGTTATATAACAATCGAATACCTCATGTGAAAGAAATTCTTGAGCTGACAAAGCAAAATTTAAGGCACCAAGGGTAAAAAACACCACTCTATTACCCTGCATATCCTCATAGCTCCATTTTGAAAATATGAGTTGATCGGTTTTGTGAATCTTGCATTTGTTTCGGAAATCATCTGAATAATCTACTGTATATTGAACTTCTTTTTCTCTTAAAATAAAAACATTAAAAAAATAAATATAGTATTCATAGCCCACGTAGTTTGGAAATGTAACACTTTCTCATTTGTACGCTTTAACTAAGCTTTGAACTGCTAAGTAAAGTTATTTTATTTTTTAGCACTATAGGCATCTTTAGGTCCCCATTGCCCTTCTAGCTTGGATGTATTAGGCGCATATCTCGTAATGTGATTAAGCACTAAAAATTGAGATGTGGTAGGGAATAATGAAAGTCGCGATTTCAAAAGAATGTCCACGCAAGCTTGGATACCTGCTGTGGTATCACCTATGCCAAGAACGGTTAATCCTGCATTCTCTACCTCTAACCCTAGCCTTGCTGTAAGACTGCTGGTTACGAAGTTAACCTGACTGCCAGCATGAAGCACACACCTACAATTTAGAAACTCATTTTCCTTACCCTTCACTAGAATCAATGCTGTTGCCAAATAACAACCACGATTATTTGATAACAGCGAACTATTCACTGAACTCATTTCCGGTTGCACTGCTGACTGAACCTCATTAAAAGTACTATTGTAAGAAGATCCTGTAAAAGTGCATGATGAAGACCTTTACATATTTTGCAACGTGTATTGGGGCAAGCATTTGTGCTATGGCGTTTGCTAAATCTCTTCGCTTCCTGATACCTTTGCATTACATTCAGTCCTAGGAATTGGAGGCAATCCGACAACCTATGAGCACCAGTACACTTAAAGCAGGTTCCTTTTTCTTCCTTAATTACTGATTTCAACGTGGTTCGATTGTTTGAAACCTTTCCACTCAACTTAGATTCCTGATTTAGTTCCCGACCAGCAACGAATTATAAATTGTGAGAGTACTTCCCAACTAGACAACTCCTCACTGCTGTAATCAAGCTTCCACCGTTGTAATGTTTCTTCATCTAGCTTGCTGCTGGCTAGGTGCACCACGCTGGCATTTAAAATATCTTCAGTCGAACCCAATGTATGCAATGCAGCTAACTGAGACGTTACTGCGTCTACAATGCGCCTAAGGGAATCTGCATCCGCCTTAGCGACTTTCTTTAACTTAAGTTGTACGCCGCAGTGATGACCCAAATTTGTATGGCATAGAGCCAAGTCGGTGCCATTATATGCGATTTGAGTTTAAATGTGCATGGCATGTAAGGCGTTTGTCCATAATAAGGTCCACCTTAGCAAACACCTCTGATCTGAATGGGATATTTGGACAAATACCGCGCCTCTGCGTATAATCATATTTGGAGTATGTTGGAATGTTGTGTAATAGTCTCCAGTGTTCCAAAGTTTTTATTCAAGAGAATGTAAAAATTCGTACCAATTGCCATACAAAAGCCTTCTTATTCTCATGCTCTGTTAATATTTTGGATTGGACTGATCGATTCCCGGATATGAAACAGATTGGAAACCTGTGACAAATACTTGTTTACGATGTTTGCACCGAAAATTATGAACAAGAAGAATTTAAACTTACCATTTTGAGATAACCAGACAAATTCAACAAAATCCTTATGGCAGACTTTATTAAATCTATGAAAAGAATATTATTTTATTTGGCTAAAAGAAAACTAACTAATCTATGTAATGTTGAACTTCATTTTTGAAGCATTATCTTAATGATTTATGTATTGCAATTATATGCTGAATAGAGCACAATCTCGTATTTATTTTTTACTCCCTGTACGCTTATAGTTAAAGTTAAGCGACAGGAATGGAAGAGCCATAGCTACTGGGGCTTTCAGGTATACAAAATCTTATATGCAATGTTTTGATAAAAAGTAAGCTTTATGTTATGATTAAGTGTTTAGTAATAACATTAATTCTATAGTTTAGTTAAGTTTATTCAAATAAATAACAATGGAAAGACAATAAAATGGCGTATAGTTTCTTAAGTCAACTTTTAATTTATTATTTTCCCATATTAAATTAGGTGATGTGCACTGTTCTTCTCAGGAAGAAATCAACAAGATGCAAGGTTCATTGTTTTGCAAACTGAAAGAAACAACTCCAAAGCAACAAATGCCTAAGAAAAAAAAGAACTTGGTTCAATTTTTTAGCTTTTACAGATTGAAAATTATCTGATATACAAATGTTAAGGAGTGTAGATTATTGAAATATTGTGTAAATGCCTCTTATTATAACACATAATTTAATTAAAAAATACACTTAATAATTTTCCATTCCATTGATGTTTTTTTTTGTAAATTCTTAACAGCAACAAGGACAAGAACAACACCATTTTTTGATGCGTTGTTTTATATCTTTTAGAACTTTTACGCTTTCTCTTAGTATCATTTACTTGTATCTACATGAGAACATGTTTTCGCACTTATGCAAATAGTAACTAAGGCATTTTCTATTTTCATGTCAAGCAATTTACACAAAGTTTACGTAAGACTAACATTGCCTGGGGGATTCGCAACATGTTGCAATAACAACTGCAACACTAGGACAACAAGGACAACAATTTCTGAAAACTGTCAAGTGGCCAACAAGTAAACAGATATGTAAGCATTAGAAGATTTTATTCAATGCAAAAAAAGGTGCTAAATAAATGTTTACCACAAAGTGGATAAACTTGATCCTTGTCAACAAGAGTGAGCGTTTTGTAATTTCAAATGTCCTTTTAAAGATTTAAAAGGCAACTTGCATAACAATTTCGATAGTAAGTAGTAGTAGTCATAATGCAAAACAAATCCTATTTTCTGGGCTGTAAGCTTCCGGGTTGCATTGCCATTGTTTCATCTAACAAAAGAAAAATGAAATATGAATGGAACGAAAACACAAAAAAAAAAAAAACATTTGTTTCTATAGTACTTTACTTACTCACTTAGTAAGCCACTTTTCATTCACAGACCAGAGCTTTTCCAATAGTTTTCATTGTGCATATGCCAAACGTGTCCAACCCAATATTGGACAACCAGCGAACCGAGTGAACAAGTACAACACATAAAGAAAAAATTTAAATAGATATCCTTAAAGCTCTGCTACTCAAATCCACTTGGTCGTTTCACACACTCGTATTCAAACTTTATGCAAATGCAAAAAAAACCCACAAAATTAAGTGAAAACAAGAAAACCAGATGGTAAATTTCGAAATGGTGAGACATGACATTATCAGCCATAAAAAAGGATTGTGTAAAACAACATGGAGTAAAATATGGTACAGAACTGGTTTTGTTTGAGCTTTAAATAATCTGCATTATTAAAGCAATGACAGAAAAGATAAAAAAGAAGTTTAAAATGTTCGAATTCTTATAATTAAATCAATTATCTTTAACACTACTACTTTCTGGCTGTTTTTCAAGAATTATGCAAATGAACAATGGGAGACAGGCCTCAACTATTACCCATCCATAGACTAGAGTGTCGAAAATGAAATAAAGATCGCACTAGTTTATACTAAGACTGATCAGAAAGGTTATAAGAAGTACTAAACAGATCCTGTGAGGGTACTTTTATACAGCTAGAAGCACTTTATTTGGATTTTTTAGAAGTTGATAAGATGCAGAAGAGGCGAATGCTGTGGAACATGGCTTTATACAAGAAGAGTTCAGTTCTCGAAATCAACTCTAACGTTACGTTGCATTGACAAAATCTTAATAAATTCAATAAGGCTTCATAATAACTCAGAGAGATTCCTGCGGGAAAAGGGCTCTCTATTAGGACTAGGTGCGTCACCAGACAGTCGTTTTATCTAACCTTATCTAACCTACTGACAGTCATAAATGAACCTAAATTAATTTATTTAATAATAATAATTATTTGTCCGAAATCAGCATAAAAAGTTGTCACTCGACTAATTATGACAATAATTTTGATTGATTGGATTTATGATATACTAGATTACCCAACGCGCCTTGCTACGCCCTCGCTCCAAAAAAAATGTATATTGCGAACACATTTTCTTGAGAGAATTGTCCAGCCTTTGTAGATAATGGACTTTGGCAATACTCTTGTGCGTACACACACATACACCTTAACTTATATATGCTTTGCCCTGCGGTGTAATGTCTATCGATGGTTCCGCAAAATAACTAAAAGCTATAGGTGACGGAGTTAAGGGTTATATCTGCTTTTCAAAAGCAATCAAAGCATGAACAACGAAACATACAGTCTCTCTTGGGTCGATCTCAGTCACCAATATATACAAAAAGAAGATAACGAAGAGTGTGTACTCAGAGAGGAAAAATACAACAATAAAAAACAACATAAAATTCAAGAAGAAGCACAGCATAAAAACGTAAAAACGTTCCTGTGCTTGGCTGTGGAAAAACTTAAAAAATCTTAATCCCAAAAAAACTATACTAAAATGTTTCAAAAAAGGAATATCCTATGACATTCGGTGATAACGTAGCATTCTGCTGGTGAAAGAATTTTTAAAATTGGAAAAGTCGTTTCCAAGATTACCAGTATCATCTAAACAAACATTACCTCTTTATTATATTAGTATAGATTTGGAATGTACATTGCATATATGTATATATAGATTTTAGATAAGTACGTGGGGCACTAGAAAAGTTTTACAATGGGAAATAAATACGCATTGTTTGGATTAAAAAAAGCTTTAATTTTTTTCAAAGTATTCATCATGAAGATCAATTTGCGTTTATATAAGCTGAAACTAATTTTCGAAGCACTTACCCACTCCGATTGAGGTCACTCCAAAACATGCTTTTTGAATGCTTCAACCGCTTCTGCGGGTGTCGAAAATGATTGTCACGTAATTTGTTCTTCACTGTTGGGAACAAAAAGAAATCATTTGGTGCTAAATCGGGGGTGTACGGCGGATGACCCATCAATTCAAGGTTTTTTGACTTCAAATACTCAAGATGAAGAATGATCCGACGTCGACGTCGTTACCAAAAACTTCTGTCAAACGGATTGTCGTGTACCACTCAGAATTTACTTTCCACTAGTGGCGATATGTCCGATTATTCTAAAGAAACAGTCCACCATTTGCCACAACTTTCCGGCTCATATGTATAGATTCATGGTTCATCACCTATTAAAATCTTAAAAATCTCTTTTGAAGCACCACGATCGTATTTTTTAAGCATTTCTTAACACCAGTCGACGCGGGCTTTTTTTGAGCGATTATCAAATTATGCCAGATCCAAAGCGAAACTAGCTTCCTCATAGCTAAGTTTTCATGCAATTTTGTATGTGTTGCGGTGGCATGAATGCCCACTTATTGCCACATGTCAATCCTCTATTATTAGTTTACGCACAGTATCAATTTAAATCAATTTTTTTCTCGAGATGAAATTTTTAATTTAATAAAAAAAAAAACAAATAGCGTCGATATGACAAAACATTCTAAATACGAATATGCTAAAAAGTGCCTAATCGAGCAAACTCACGGTAATGTTGCAGATTGCAAAACTTTTCTAGTGCCCTACGTATCGAAGGGTTTGTATTTAGGATTTAATATTGTACGGCGTTGTGCAGTTGCAGAAATAAATTAAACTTAAAGAGCATAGGAAATTTTGTATTTATTGTTACCAATAAGGAGAAATATAAGTATCAGAGAGTTTCTTGAAACCAAACACAAACACCGACGGATCTCTGAACCAGAATGTATCTGCCTACGCAGTAACGACGGAAAACAAAGTCAACACACTTACTGTATTACATAGTTAAATATAAGTTTACTCCGCTGAAAGTATCGCTTTACTAGAAGCTATCAATTACAAGGTATTGAACGTCCAGAAAAAAACTTGTACGTATATGTTCAGACTGCTTGGCAACTATTGAAGCGATTAAAAGGGTGGACAATCCGTCATACCTCCCAACTATTACACCTGCATTTTTAATGTAATAAAAATTCAATGTGTTCCTATGGCATAAGAGGAAATGAATACGCTGACGAAGCAGCATACAACAAAAATTGTCGAACAAACTTGACACAAGTCACCTCAATTTGGTACCAATTAATTAATTAAGACAAGTATAATATTGATGACTACCTAAAATCATTTGAAATCTGCAGAATACCCAAAAACAAACCAAAAAAGACTAATTAGATTAAGCATTGGACACACAAGGCTACCACACTAACACCTTTTCCTCCTAAGAAGCGACAATCAATGAAAATAGCCGCATTGTATTTGTTGTTCTCAAAAGCATTAATAACAATAACATGTCTCTGCTTAGCTATACCAGTTTATTTCATAGTCTTTGTCCATACAATGTATTGTATATATATGTACATCTCATTTACTAAAGATAATCTATCAAATAATCCAAATACTTTTGTTAACAGAGCAGACAGACAGAGAAAATGTATAGCGCCACACACACATACGTACGGTTTTAATATTCTTTTTCTGTTATTCTGTTATTAGCGTAGTGTGTTTCACTCACATTTTATTTTCTAAATAATAATAAAAAGTACATAAAATATTTAAGGAAAATTTTGCTGTTTACCGAGCAGACAGAGAATGCAAGCCTTGAATATTGTTCTGTTCGACTATTATTCGCTTCATATTTGATCGTGCGTTCGTTCGTCGTGCTGTGTGGTCATGAAGCACCTTTATATGTTTATTAAATATTTATTAAAATATTGAATATTTATTAAATAATTAAATATTTACTAAATTATTAAGTACTAGCTGTGCCCCCGACTTCGTACGCGTGGTATTCGAAATATGTTTGCAATAGCGTGTATTTTGTTCTTTTTCCCCAATTATCAGATCTTTAATGTTGCCCCGCAGCTTTAAAGGAAAACATTCGAAAATCAGCCAAAAAGTAAGTAACAGAATTAAAAAAACGAATATCTTTTGATTGAGTAGATTTCGATAAAATAAACGCTAAATGTTACAAGAAGCTTGCTGCAATACACCAGTCAAAACCGCATTCAAATAGGTTAAGCCGTTTCTGAGATTAGCGTGCACAGCCACGAAAAGTCTTACGATTATATATATATATATATATATAGAGAGATTGATTAAAATATTACACATTTATTTAAATAAAAATAAAAGAAAATTAACTGTCTTTAAGAAATTTGAAAACGACGCGAACATTGAAAATGCCCATACACACACTCACACATACTCCTGAACTTATGTCTCTTTTGACTATTTCATTTTATGCTCTTCCCCCCTTTGCAAATCATCAAAGGCATACGATGCTTGCCCATACACATACTTACACATACACCTTATCTTATGTCTGCTTTAACTATTTCATTCTTCTCTCTTCCCTCCATTGCACATCATCAAAGGCAACGATGCTTGCCCATACACATTCCCACACATACACCTTATCTTATGTCTGCTTTGACTATTTCATTCTTTCATTCTTCCTCTTCTTCCCCTTGCATGTTTTACATTTTATGACACTTTTCGTTATTTATTTTTTCAATTTTTTCTAAATAATAATAATACAAAAAGTCGAAATTTCCCATTTTCCCGGTGGATTTTCTAAAAATGTTCTTCCTATTCTTCTAATTGACCTATAACGAAGATAACAAAAGAAAAATCAACCAAATAGGACAATCCCTTCTCAAGAAATACGCTTACACAAGAAAAGTTAATTTTCAATTTAAGTCACCTTTTTCAATGCCCCTCCCCCCTTGTTGACATAAACTCACCATGACAAAATTCGTCTTACACGCTGCACCACATACCCTATTTTCAGAATAAATAAATTACTTGGTGCTATGAGTATGAGTGGCTTTAAAATGAATTTTGTTCTCTTGCACTCAGCGGAGAACTCTGATTTTGTTCGGCATTCAATAATAAAATGTGAGAGCATAACATGCAAATGCATGGACCGAATAAATTCTCCTCGTCTTGCTGATTACCTTAAATGGTTTTCGACTTATAGTTCTATGCACTATAAACCTCAAAACAAATTGATAATACCTGCTCACACAACCATTAAAATTATAAATCTCACATTACGGGTGATTAATTTTTATGATCTCATCTTTGCTATAAACTATATCCAACTTTCACTTGATTCTCACCTTCCATTAAAAAATGCATTTGTTTTTCTTGATTCATTGAATTCATTTGATGTTAACATACAATTTGATTTACTTAACTTAACACAATACTAATTGTTCTAATTCTTCTGGATTTTAATTTATTTTTATGGCTTTTCTAATACTTGCGTTGTTTGATATACAATATATATTTTCCATTTTCTATAGAACCAAACCAACATGACAATTACCTTGATTTATTGACTATACTACATACTATTGTATTTTATTTTAACATTTTGTTTAAACAACAAACAACATGAAAGTGAACTGCAATTGAAGTACATCTTCCGGTTAGAAATAGTATAACAACAACAAATAGAATGAAATATATTATACCATAAAACAAGAATCTTATCTCATGTTGTGCAGTCATGAAACTGAAGTTTTTCTTTTCAGATTAGTTCACACTTTATTATATCCTCTTTGCCTTTTAATTTTCTCTTTTTACATTCCATATACAATTTTAGCATTTGACCTGTTTATGTCTTTTATACCCAGTCTCCCATCCTTTGTTCGCAATCTGATTTCATAAAATCAATAAAAAAAAAATTTGAAAAAAACAAGATACAAGATTTATTAGTTGATTGTGTGTTCCACTATTAATGGTGTGACCATATGAAAATAAAGTGCACTTTATTCTGGATAGATACTACTTTCTTTGCTTTATAATCCAAGCCACTCATTTTTGCATTCAAATTGAGATTATACAGTGATAGTAAAATGCTTAAGTAAAAATTGGGAGGATATTTTTTAGTTTGGTTGCATTAGTGGCGTATGATTTATTTCAATCTTTTTGCAATAAATTTCCAACTGCAGATAGTTTTGTTGATTTATTGCAATTTTTTAGTTACGTTGCATTTTTGTTATTGTTCTTTGCCTTTCACTAACCAAAACTGATGAAAATGTTGCAAGTTGCACATGTGTTGAGTTGTTCCATTTTTTTGTCATTTACCGTTATTGAAGGTTACAGTTGTTTGGTTCTTGGTTGGCAACGATTTTGGCAGTTTTTGTGCCTGGCTCAGTTAAAGCAAAATTGATATAAAATTTCATTTGCTAATGAAATCGCAAATAGTTTGGTGAGTTTCATGCTTTTGTCAATGTTTCTTAAATGGATTATGGCAAATTTGTATATACAGATGTAACCTAACGATTTTTGAGAGTCGAAAGAGATTAGATTAGATAAGATTAGAAAGGACGTAAAATTTAATGGACACCTTTGTACTTAGATCCATAAATTGCTTTCATATAAGCAAGTAAGAATTATATTTTTTTACATCTACAAGTTCTTGGTCTTGTAAAGGAGTAGATAACTTCAAAGGAACAGAAAAAATTAACTTATTTGTTTTAAGAAAATGAGTTTCAATTAATCTATGAAAAGTGCTTTCGACAATAAATTTTATGGATCTTATTGAAGAGTACTAACACACTAATTACAGTTATCTGTAGTGAAATATTCTTGGAAATTTTTATTTCAAAAAAACTCCTAACTTAATCTTTATGTAAAATTACTCAGGCCGCTTGGCACAAGAACGCAAGGTTACCCAGAAGCCTTACGCCTCATTGTGATGCCAAATTTAGAAAGGGGGAAATGGTTAGATTAGGGGAGTTGAAGGTAAGAACAGTGTGAGGTGTTGAATACTTTCTGGTTCTTCCTCATCTACACAGCTGGGACAGAAGTATTAATTTGGGACATGCATACTTTGAGCCATGTACCCAATGGATTAGTGTCCCATTAGGTCTCTCGTCATCATCCGAATCCTATTTATGTTAATTACAGCAGATCGGAATTCCATTTCGATTAGTAGCAAGGCAAGAATATATGGTTCATCTGGTTCTTGTTCGAGGTGGTCTATAGCATCTAGAGAAACAGGTAGCGCCGCACAGTGGTCGGACTTGTATGGTGCCAGCGGCCAAAAATACTTCCAGTAGAGATGTCAACTTTGGTTACATCTTTGTATAAATGAGAGAACTATTAAATGAAAAAATGGGGGTGGTTCGACCCGTCTACACATTTTTTGATCTAGATATGCAGAAAATATTATAGGAGTATTGTGGTAACAACCCAAATTCATGGCAGATTACACGACGCTCGGTACATATCGGCAGCTGTAACGAACACTATATAATCTTAAAACGTGAACTAATATTAGAAAAAAAATCATAAAGGCATTTGGGGGGGAACACAACAAAAAACTCTAAATATAGTACTTGGAAAAAAATCGATTTTCTAAAAAGTACGCCACAATTAAAAAATATTGTAATACTTTAACTTAATACTAATATCTTCATGTTCAATATCCATTTTTCCATTTTAAATTTGAAGACTTTCTTATAAAGTTATTAATGTTCAAAAATGAGCCACACTATAAAGCTGTTGACACTTCACTGAACGATTGAACACTTGTTCTTGCTTTTGATGCTTTTTTTTAGAAAATTTTTTATCTAAGGCCTATAGCAGCGACCACTGTGCGCCGATCGTTTCCTAGCACACTTATCTCTCATTTCGTTACCTAGAATATGAGAATGGTCAGGTTCCCAGACTAGAGTAATTGAGTGCTGCCAGACGTGGCGCTACGGATCATTCGCTTTTGGTGATGTGTGCCGACAGAGCGTCGATAGCTGTCAATGTAAATCAATATGTTTCTAGGAATATATTTCATTGTGCTTATCAATTTTGCTGCTTGCTGGACTTCATAGATTTCTGCCTGAAATACACTGCACCATTTTGTTGAATCAGCAGCTCCTCTGAAAAGATGCCAGTACCAGTATCACTTTCCATTTTTAAACCATCTGTGTAAATTGAAAGCTCTTCCTGCCTGTATATGAGTATATCTCCCCAGAAGACTTCCATTAAGTTGACATATGCACTCATTATGTATATAAAAATGTTCTTGTAGATGCCATACGTTTTAATTTAAATGGATAATGCTGACCTCATTGTGTCTTTCCATTTGTCAAGCAATTAACAAATTTTATAAAATGAATTCTTTGCAAAATAAGAATAAAAAACAAAATAAAATTAAACTCATTCACGTCCCTTACTGAATGGAGATGTTTACTCAGTATCAGTTTACAAATTGATTAATTATCCTTGGAACTCCCACATATCCTTTGTTTTCTTAAAGGGAGTGTATTATTTTATTTTTTATTGATTGAATTTAAGTTGTTTGTGTCTTGTCTACGATATGGAACTCATACAGTTTAATACATTAACACAGCAAGTATTTCATGCTTACTGTAAATTACAAGAGCTGGTCATCAAGTCTTTAGAACAACTTTCTTTCTTTCTATTGTATACTCGTATTTCTCAATGGCTATATAGTATTTTCTGACTTTCTAAACTGATGTTTCTTTCTGACTTGAATGATCGATGTTCTATCCATTTCTTTACTGCTTCAATATTCTTATTATACAACATCGCCCATCTGTGACATTTTAAAGAACCTTGCGAGCAAATCTTCACAGTATGATCCTACGAGACGAAGTCACCTAAAAACTCTAATTGTTTGATTATGGTTAAAAAATATTTAGCTCCCAATTCGTTGCAGTGAACTTAATAATGAAAGCTTTAATGGAATATTGATCAAGTTAAGGTAAGGAAATAAGAATCAAAATAACATATTAGTGATATCCAATATGAAAGAATATATCTTTTAACATACACCTTATCTAGTGATGTGAAGAACTTACTTACTTACTTGGATACGTTACTTATCGTATTGATCAAATTGGTTCAATTCTTGGATGCACTTTGTTAATTGGATATTGAAGAGCAAAAAGTTATTTTGGGGAACTATAATTCAACTATATACACTATTAGAGTCCTCGTCATGCTGTCGAAATAATTTTGAAAAATCAGACGAATCAATTAATAATATTGACTTATATACCTGATATATTTGACATAGGCGACTTGATTGATTTTAAAATATGCCTCTAAGCTATATTGTTGAAACAATCTTAAGATTATGTTAGAGATTCCCTTAAAAATTCATCAAAATCTGTTTAGCAGTTTCGGAATCCATACTTATTATAAGAAGATAGATGATCAATGTACATAAGCTGTGAGTATACTAAATCTAAAGCTAGCCATCCATGATGAACATGTACGCTCGATCTGCTCGTATTGGCGGACTTTTTCGCCGTGTGTGGTGCTGTTCACGAGCCAAAGTTGGTGAAAAAGTTTAGATTCTGCGAACAGATCGATCGTGCATGTTCGTTGTGTATGGCCAGCATGCTTAAGCTTATGTATTTCAAAACATGAGGGAACTAGTTCGAACTATTTCAATAAATGTCTGAACCATTACTAGTGTGTTATACTGTATACAATCGACTATCAACTGTTGATTGTCTACGTTTACTTTGCACAAATCAATGACAAATATTTGTCATTCATGACCCTTTTGATGTTCACTCAAGTGTTCTTTCAATAGGTTTGATGTATGACTTTTGTAAACTGTCAAAATGTGATATTAGATAAACATAATTGGTTTATTGCATTAATAGGTTGATGTTAGGTCGCACTGTATGTGTTAATATACTATATGTATATTATGTGCATATCTGCGTATGATTGGGATAGAGGTACTTAATGTTGGTAGCAGAAATTAATATTAATTAGTACAAATCATACTAATATTTTCCTATATCTACATAAATATGTATGTGCTTCCAAATGTGTAAATTATTAAATGTGCAATTTGTAATGGAATACATTTAAATAAATATATATTTAAACATATACTACACAAAACTGCTATGAGTGTATCAATGAATATTTTGTATATTTCTTTTATGTATATGATTTTGATATTGAGTGTTTACACATTTATTAAGTCTTGGATTGTTTACAAAACCAGTTTTTCCGCCGATGGAAGATTGGAAAAATAGAATTATTAGGTAAAGTAAAAGCTAGATTGTTCCAATAAAGGAATCCATAATCAGAAACCACAAATTTGAAACAACCTAATTACTAAATAATTTCCTTATTCAAAATGGGAATTCAATAAGTGTAAGGTTGCATTGTGAGCATATTGGCAGAGTAAGAATTAATTTATAAAAGCAAATGTGGTTAACCCACAAACAGTGACAAACTAAAGATAATGCAAAATCATGAGATTCCAGAAACACTTGTCAAAATTAAGATTCCTTATAACTGATGTAGAACACAGAAAAAAAAAACATCAACATCATTTTGAAGTGGCGATAGATATGCAGATTCTTAATTTAAGTCTGCTTTCAGTAAATAAAATTTGCAAAACGGAATCAGAATGCATTATACATAGACTTGCTGGAATAGATTGGGATAATGATAGGGAGGTAGTTTCATGTCATTTATCAATTAGGAAAGTGTTCAAATTCTTATTATCACTTAAATTGGTTTGTTGCATATTTTAAGCTGGAGGATATAAAAAGAAAGCAGTTTTTGCCACAAATTTGCAATCCAAATTTTATCAACGTCATTAATAATATTTGATATATTTCTTTCAATAATAATATAGCCGAGTAAATCTGTAACTGTAAAATGACATCCAGTTGTATGGTGCAATACATAACTAACATTGAGAATTATGGAGATGAACTACTAAGAAAAATTATTGTGCCGTTTTTAAGTTGAAACGAAATGAAAATGAGTTGCAAAAGAAAACTGTTGAAAATCAAATCAATTAGAAATATATATATATATTTTTTTTAATTTCTTATTCTATTTTTAGAATCTATCTATTGCTTATATGTAGACAGTAGCTAAATTACATGAGGTATTCGGTTATTTTGAGGTTATATTAGGAAGGATAATGATTAGGTCACTGATTGAAGAGGAAGGGAAGATCCAAGGGATGATAGCGCTTAAGTCTGCGGAGTTGCTGGCTGTTGTCCAGAAGTTGCAGTGCGAGGACGTTTACATGGTTCTCAAGTCGATGTTCGTAAGGGCGGCTAAACGCAGTGATGGTCTCTGCAACCGTATCAATCTTGAGATCGTAGTGAATTACATCGTTGCGAGCATAGAAAGGGGCACCTACTATAGTGCGAAGAACTTTGGACTTGAACCTTTGTATTATGATAACATTTGAGACCGCAGTGGAGCCCCATAACTGAATGCCATAGGTCCAGATTGGCCTTAGAATCGCCTTGTAGAGCAGTAACTTATTACGTAGTGAGAGCTTCGAACGAAGCCTGTTTAACCAGTACAGGCGCTTATGCTAAAAGTTGAGCTGTGTCCGCTTGTTGAACAGGTGTTTTCTCCAGTTGAGTGCTCTATCCAGAGAAAGCCCTAGGTATTTAACGCTAGAGGCCGTGGGGAGCAAGTGTCCATTAAGACTTACACTGGGGCAGTTTCGGGTCCTTAGTGCATATGTGACATGAGTCGATTTATCGGTGTTGATGGCAATATTTCACTTTGTGAGCCACGGTTCTAAAGCAGACAATTGCAGCTGCAGTTTCTTGGATGCTGCTATGTAGCAGTCGTCGGAAGCCAGAAATGCTGTGTCGTCTGCGTAGGTAGCAGTAAAAAGCGTGTACAATATAGGACCCAGAAAACTGACCTGGGGCACACCCGCCTGAATGGGTTTTAGGTCAGATTCTGAGTCGCAGCAGCGCACATAGAAAACTCTATTGTCCAAGTACGACTTTAGGAGTAGATAGTACGGTGCAGTATGTATATCATGAAATAAAAGTCATACCATTTCACCTCGATTTTTGAGGTTCCGTACCCAAAGGATGCTAACGGGACCCTATTACTAAGCTACTGCCGTCCGTCCGACCGACTCCGCTGTTTCTCATGAACCGCAATAGATGAACAGTTGAAATTTTCACAAATACTTAAACTAAAATAAAGTAAAAATTAAAGGGGTCCCCATACAAGAAACGTTTGCTGGATCTGCACTCCGCACAGTTTGTTCCACATTTAGGTAATAATTTTTTTTGGTAGCATGTATGAATATTTCACTTAATTTACAAAACAAAAAAAAAAAAAAGCACTCATAGTCAAACAAAAATCAAAAATATAGCAAATATTTTAAAAAATTTATACGTAGTCAAATAAATAAATAAAATAATATAAAATGTGAAATTGTTTACATCTGCAACTGTAAAATGACAATGTATAGGCAATAAATTTTTACAGGGAACTATGTAGATGCACCATCAAACATGTCTTCTTAAGTACAATAAAGAATTAGCAAAAAAAATTTTGACTTCAATTTCATAGGAATTTTAGATCGTTCTTTTTTTTAATTATAACTTTCACTTCATTTAAATAATAAAAAAAAAAACAATTTTATCATAAGACCATGAGTATATCAAACATTTATTCCCCAGATTACAAAAAGGAAAAAAATTTAGTAAATATATTAAAATATAAAAAAAAATATAAATAAAATAATATGAAATGGCAATTTTAAATTTGTAAAAATTTTTACAAATGTAATAGTAAAATGGAATCCAGTGTGGTCCAATACAAAAACTATTGTTTAAATTTAAATGTCAAAAAACAAATTTAAGGAAAGGAATATAATTTTTAGTCTGGATCGAAATTACCATACAAAGGAAACGAATAAAAAGTCAAAGAAACCGAATGCCTTTGAAAAAAGATAAAGATAAAGATAAAATATATAAAATAAAAATATAATAATAATAATAATAAAAAAAATAATATAAAATGGCAAATTTAATGTTAATAAAATTTTTGATTAACTTGATCCTGAGAACGAATCAAATAAATAAGAAAAAATAAAAAGGTAAAATCAACATTTCTCAATCATTGGCATGTGGTCAGAAGAAGTTTGTTAAAATTTTTTTAAATAACCAAATTGAGTTTCGAATATCATGTTAGAGGAAAAAGAAAGCAGTGAGAAAAAATATTACAAACAATATAATATTTTAAATAAATTAATGTATGCTTATGGTATATCTATCTATCTCTATCTTTATATTAAAAATTAAGCAGGGTAAATATAGCATAATTTGGAAAGTGTTCCTGTTAAGTTTGGAGCGCATCGGGCTTACTGTTGTCAAGAAATTGGTGGATAAAATTTTGCATGTCTCATTTTTCAAAAGTATTTCAAATGCTGTACAATGTACAACAATATAAAAGGGAATATCTTCACGCACTTAAAAAACTTCGGGGCGTAAGAAGCTCACCGGATTCGCTGGTTTTATATATTCAAAAAGGAATAAGTAACAGAAAGATTTTATTGCAAAATCATTATAATCGACAGAGGAGACAATGAACTATGAGTCAAATTGGATAGACTGAATAATGTGCTCTGGGAATTCGAGTTTGTATGTGTACGTCATTGATTCCTCCAAAACGGCTTGATTTTGTTGAATTTTTTTGTGTTTTTTTTTATTTATCAACAAGCAAACATCAAGGCTGATTAAAAAATTCTTTAAGAACCATGAAACAAGTATTAATCTTCTCTTGAAGCATCCTCCGGTAAAGCATTTGCCAATAAACGTGGAATTTTCCTTTTCTATTCCTAGATTCTCGAATTTCAGATGTAATAGCGGTTTTGTTTCCCTAGTTAGAATATAGAGTCCCAAAACAAGGTAAGACGAGAAACGCAATTTTAAAAGACAGTGTGTAGCTATTCCGAATCAAGCCATATGATGACCGAAAGCATGATCAGATTTTGATGTCAGAGTCACCATATTACTAGAGATGAGCTAAACAGTGACACAGTGATTCTAACCTGTGATTGAGTTGCAGTCATTTGAAGGAAGAGACACAGTTTACTGTGTTTAAACTGTGATTAGGGATCAACTGAATCAAAGTGTCTCTGCCTTCAAATGACTGTGACTCAATCACAGTTTAGAATCACTGTGATCAACATTTACTCAGTTTTGCTCGTTACTGTATGTTTTGTTTTTGACTTTTATTTGCAAAGTATTGTGCATTACATATTAGTACCCTTAGAAATATGCATCCAAAGAACAATCAGGAAGACGAATCTTAAAAGAGCAAATACAAAATATATATAAATAGAAAAAAACAAGGTGCAAGTGTGGCTTATCTAGCACATACATTTATGCGGTATATGTCAGCGACTCGCACCATCCTCAAAAAATAAGGACAAGATTAAGGAAATAGATGCTTCAAATGGTGTGACAAAATTATCTTCGCAACGTTGAAACATTGCTTCATTTGGTTTCTTAATTACATATTGCATATTGCTCATTGCTTTCTAAAAGAAATGATTAAGAAGAATCAAATTCTTTAAAAATAGAACATATGTATGTGTGCTTTTTTCGATTTGGAATGCATTATCCTATTTTCCATCAATTAATATGGAGTAAATGATTTGGCTTAACGAGCGTTTCGTATTACGAGTTCCTTATAGGTATTTCAATGAAAAAACCTTTGCTTTTTAAAAAAAATGCAAAATTTTATTATCAGCTGAAAGTACAATTAATTCAATTCGTAATGGAATATCAGAACGTTCAAATGGACTCCACTGCTGCGCTGCAAGACATTCATACGAATTCTCTAATTTTTAATGACTTGGGCACATAATTCCAGCATCACGGCTTGAATTTCTGAGCGAATGTTGTTCTTGAGGACTTGAATCATCACTGGATAGTTGGCGTAGACGAGCAACTTCAAATATCTCCAACAGAAAAAGTCTATCACTAATTGACATTGCCGTTTAGAGAGATCAATCAATACGAAAAGTTTTCTCGCAACAGTTCGATTGTTTCGTGACTAGTGTGGCATGTTGCATCGTCTTCTTAAAAAATATGTCTTCCGTATCGATGGTGGCCGGACTAGGTACAAAAAAAATCTTTTTCCATCGTTCTATACCGCTCTCTATTGACCGTCAATGCCTGGCCATACACATTCTTCAAAAGGTATGGACCAATGATACAACCGACCCAAATTCCGCACCACTCTGTTATTTTTTCCGGCAGTAAAGACACTTTCAATATGTGCTGTGGATTCTCAGTCCCCTAAAGCCGTTGATCCAAAAATGCGCTTCGCCGCTGAAGATGAAAAAGAGAATATTTTCCAAATAAAGAGCGTTTCTTTTATCTCAGAAAACGTGAAATTTCGTATAACAATTTTGATATATTGATAAGTTGTTGAGTTGTACACCTTTCCATGATGAAATTGCCATTTTTATGAAATCAGATGTCAAAATTGTTGTGGCAGTATTTTGATGTTATTGAAAAACGAACGAATTATGCTCGTGAAGCAAATGTCCACTCTACTTGTGAAAGTCTTGCATAATCATTGTCGAAACATGAACTCCGATTGACTCGTTCAACATTAATCAGTTGTTATATCCGTTGGTATAATTGCTTAAAGTGATATAAGACTCTCCCGCACATTTATTTTTGTAGTTACAAGGTATACAAAACATACGATCAGAGAGTCAACAGATTATGGATATAGTGTCAATATCACACTTATTTAAGATGTGTTACCGTTGGTTTGTGAATCTAACCCTGTGTCGATGGCAGATGGGAAGGATATGAAAGGAGAACAGTCGTTGAAGAGGTCGAAGTCGTTGAAGAACGTTGAAGCTGTCCGTTTGAAGTTGTATCACAGAAGCTGTTTCGAGTGTTATTATTACCTTATTTTGTGTTTTATTATTGCATTGAGTTATTACTTTTGTTATACCAGACACTTATTATACCGAATATAATACATTTACATTGAAACTATTAATTAAAGAACATCATCTTTACAAGGTATACAAAGCATAAGATCAGAGAGTCAACAAATTATAGATATAGTGTCAATATCACACTTATAATTCACTGAAAAATATTCCTAAATTTAAATAAGAAAAATATTATTGTTAAATTCAATGTTGCAATCTGATTTTCTTAGTTTGTTACTTATTGATTTTATTAAAGAAATGAACACAAAAACTTCTACAAAAAACATTAAGATACTTTTTACTTTTTTTTTTAATATTTATTTCAATTTAAATCTTAACCTAACTTTTTTTATAAAATAAACAAACTTTAATATGTTTTTATGATATGACAAAAACTTGTGATAATTGGATTGTTTATTTTTTTTGGAGAAATGATTCCACTGGGAGTGTCATTTGTCATAGCAAAACACTTGTTGCTTTCTGATATCAAGAAATTTAACGGCGCCAAGCAGCCAAATGGTCGAATATAAAATGATAATGGTAATCTGACAGCTGTTGGCTTTTGCATTCACAATTTTTTCTTTATTTGCTGATAGAGCAACTCGTGATGATTTATTCATAGAAATAACTTGAACTTAAGTGAGGCGTTGAGTTTGACTCCATACACTAATACGAGTAATTTGAGGAAAGCAGCTGTGCTTACATTAAATTTAAGAGATAACATGAGTTTCAAACTAAAAATTAAAGAGCTCACACTTGAATGATTTTAGCTACAATAAAATACCAAGAACATGAATCCTGATATAGACAAACCAATCATTATCATTTAAGCTTTGATTTTACGCTTTATTTCAATATGAAAAAGTATCATATTCTATTAAGAAAACTTGTTGCATAAAAATAAAAAAATAAAATTAACACAAAGTCTGGTGTCTGCCACACAAGACGACGACAACTACTACAGAACTTTATCAATATTTTCTATACAAAATATTTACATAGCGAAAGATAAAATTGTTTATTGTAAGAAGCAGAAAACAAATATAATATCACGTATCTAGATACAATACAATAAATACAACTACTCTACACACGTTCTGGGGTTAGTAATATTAATCAATGTGCTGTAAAAATTGAATGTCATGGGAGTTTATTTACGGCTCGACACACACAAGTCCATTTCTTTTTATATACCATACAATACTCGTATTACTACAATATTGTTACGATAGAATACTCGTGTAGTTTACTGTTCAAGTAAATTGTGTGAACAAAACTGTCAAACGCTAAAATGAAAAACGAGCAAATCAATTGATTGAAAGTGGCATATTTCCCCAGAGTGAAAATCGTGGGATATTGAAACGTCGAGATTTGCAAACTCTATTGAAAGTTCACTAGAAAGTGCAACAATGTGTATGCAATTTGACAAACCTTTTTTAGGTCAAAATGGAAAGATATCATTTGACACAGAGGCAGCTTAAATTGTGGGTGGTCAATAGATGCTAATATAAGTATGTTTGAGTTGTGTGTATTTTTGAATTTATTCATAGAAAGAATAAACTTAAACTTAAGTAAATGAGTGGTCATTTTTTTGGATAAGGAAACGACTACCCAAAATAAGAATTTGTTAAATTAATCTAAAATCTAATAAAGAAAAGAAAATCTCCTAAAATTTTAAGTAAATTGTGATTATATAATTATTGGGTAATTATAGTTATACCTAAATTGAATAGTAACTCTTTATTTTATAATTATCATTGCCGTCTTTAACCTATTGTATGCCCTGGGCACATTAGGATAATGTAATATGACCTTGATAGAGCTCTATTTCGTCAGAATAGTCAAAACAAATTCCTAGATTTATTGATATTTCTTTACAGACACATTAAATGAAAAGATAATAGAATATAAGCCACAAAAGTAGCTCTTATAGCATTCATAGGTTAGAGCTTAAAAATCTATCTTGATTCAAGATATATCCTTAAAGATTTGAGATGGGCAAAATCGTTAATCACTTCTTCAAAATATATGTTTTTGAGCATATGACAATCTATGGATATCTGCGATAAACTGGTTAATTTGAAGAAGAAGCGTTACCCACTGCAACCAGTTACCATTATGCTTAAAAATATTCTCAATACGATTTCTACATTTGGAAATACGTCTTCAAGTATTCTCTTTAACGTCCTCATAATAGATTTCAGCGAATTCTTTCCAACTTTGTCTCAACTCTTCGGAATTCAGAGCTTTCAAGCGAAAAAATAAACCAAAACGTTAACTAATGTTCTTATACGAACTCTAACGCAGTTTAAGTGAACGCTCAGGGTTTCAATTATGGGAAGAAAGATTTCTACTATGAATTTCTCTTTTCCATTCAGTTGGACTGACGACACAGAGCCATCAAAAAAACTCTGGGGTGAACTTGTACTTCTAGTTCTTTGAGATAGGTCCTTGTAGTCAGATTCTGGGATTTTTTCTTTGGCGGACGATTCAAAGTAATCAAGTGAAGTAAACAAATTAGTTGCAACAGTTTCTTTCTGAATTACTTGTGTATTTTTTCCAATATGCTGAAATCGGGAAGCTACATTTTTGGGAGAGAGTAGAATTGCTTCGCGTATGCAAAACCTAATAAGCAAGTAGGTATTGTACTCAGTCATTTTCGTTTGATTTATCAAATAATTATGTTTTTTCGATAATAAATATCGTTTGGTGTTCTGGCAGGAGCTAGCCCATCGATCGCGGGGCTCTAAGCACGTGCCTTTAATTAGCTGTACATTGGACATTTGAAATTAAAGAAAGTTAAACAAAACGTGTTGTTTCTGTTTGCGCATCTTACAATACACACTAATTCAATAAAAACAAATTCTAAGTCGCAATCACAGAAATGATACAATGGACAAGCACAACTGAGTATTTAATAAATCGGACACAACAATGAAATGTTTTGCAACCATTATTAAGAAACAAGAAGGCAATAGAATAAATATGCATTCCTCTCATTCCTCAAAATGTATTACTAAGCAAAAATATCAAAGGCTATTCAATATTCACAGAAACTACAGTCTTATATAGCAATAATGAAAGCCAGATTGCACTCAAAAAAAATGAAAAATATGAATTTGGTCCGATTCACTTCGCATAGATGCATTTGTAAACATTGAAAACTGCGTATTATCCCACTTAAATACTTTCTCTATGCATTCTAAAAAATGTAACATTTTCGTGGCATGATATATCGAACTGATGCCTTTAAAATTGTGTAGTAAAAGTTATAAATCTTAAGATATCTTAAACACAAGTAGCTATAATAAATTAAATTCTTAAAGAAATGCTAAGTGCCTTTAACCTTTTTAACAGATGATGACGGCATATACTATTGTATAAATGTATATAGGAATATATGGACAGTGATAAAGATAATAAAAAATCATTACTACAAAGATTTAAAACAATTGTTTGGATTAAATAAACAACAAAAAAGTTTACACTTTATAGTTTTAAAAAGGTATATGGATAACTTTGTATTGTATTTATTTGTGTATTTATAAGTAAGACATAATGACATATGACCGTAAACAATCTATCTATTGTTACAAAAAACCTTAAGTGCTAAAAAGATGCTGGTAGCTACAATGTGTGTCCCTGGAATGTTGATATAGATGGCTAGAGGATGAGAGGAAGGAGAAAGAAAGAAGAAAAAGTATGGCATTGGAAATGAAAATATGTTCGATTTGTGAAGGAATTGAGTGAACCTGATTTTGTTAATAAGAGGACAGCTACTATCAGGTACAATTGAAAGAGACAGTCTGGTATGTGTGAAATGGCATTGTGATTCTACTTGGTGATCTCTTGTATTTTTGTTAATGTATGTGAAGGCCATTTCATTACTAAAAAGATAAATAAAAAATAGGTCGCTATCAACCTAAAACAAAGTACAAGCTTACAAATTCTTAAACCTATATGGACTTATGGTATCCAGTTATGGGGCTGTTCATGTTCCAGCAACATAATGCAAATACAAAGGTTTCAGAACAAAGTGTTGAGATTTGTTGTGAAAGCACCCTAGTACGTCCGTAGCAGCGACATTGAACGCAATCTTGGCATCGATTAAGTCGCCATTAATATTCAGAGATATGCGAAGTCTCATGTGAAAAGACTAAATGTTCACATTAATAATAAAGCTTCAAGCTTGTAGATCCAAGTGGTTAGAAAACAATGCGCAAAAAGCCGCATCAACTCCTAGAGTAACTCACATCTCTGCAAATGGGAGTGCCAATTAAATGATGAAAACTATGTTAAGCCCAATTCATATTGCTCTTTAGTTTAAACACTTTATAACTAAAGTTACATTATAAAAATAAAACTAAAAATTTCATAAAAAAAATTATTTGTTTTTCAACCAAACCTTCTACTTAGTATTTCTCTGAGTTCAAAATAAAAACATGATATTATATTATGGTCTTAGTTTTTCACATATTATGCAACCATTGCGAATTAAATTCTGCACAGACTCTTCTTTTGCTTTACTCAAATCGTATGTTACCATAATCCAAGCACTGAAGGACACGCAAGACAATCTTACATGTTAAATCGATAATACAATTGTTATGCACATGCACATTTAAAGTTCGAAAAATCCAAATTATTGCATAAATTCGTAGTCTAGGACAGAATATTGCATAAAATAAAATGGGCATTAAAAATTACCATAAGCTTCCCCAGAAACGTTTGCATTTTTTTTACACACATATATTTTATTTTAATAATACAAATACTTGAATTGAAGTTTTTTTTTTTTTACATTCTTTCAAGAAATAATTTTTCTCATTAATAAATTTTCTAATACTAAATATTTACTACAAGTTTTAACAATGAATTCAATTCTTCATAATTCGTTTTTGTTAAGATAAGATTATGAACCAAAATAGTATAGCCAACATTTCTAGCTCAAGGTTAAGTGCCACTGGAAGTGATTTTGTTTTGATATTACTATTCTATTTTCTATTCGAAATCATAGTATGAAAGAAATTCGTATATGTTAAGAAAACAACAACAAAGTAAAATTCACTAAAAAATCAATAAAAAAAATTATAAAAATATATTGCAACAACTCATAAGAATTCAATAAAAACATTTTACTATGAAGCATTTAATAAATTTATTCCATTTTATGGGTAATTTTTCAGTTTTTTTTTTTTTTTGCGTATATGAAGTTTAATTGAAATTCAAAACGATAAATAAATTACCAAACCATTTTTGTATACTAAAAAAAATCCATTTTTGAAATTAATGTTTGTTATTGTTGTTAAATTTAGAATCCACAGCTAAAGAAAACCTTTATATGAAAGATTTTTTTTTTTTTGTATTTTAAAATACTAAATATTATTTTACTATATAAAAGCAACATTAATGAACAGGAGCGCAAACTGGACAATAAATCTAGTTAGTAATATACTTGTGGTAAATGATTTTAATTAAATACAAATATAAATATGATACAAAATTTCAGAATCAGATTGTTCTAGTTCTCAAATCAATGGGATGCGAGCGTTTCTTCTTATGCCGGATAGAAGCCTTCTGGCCAAATAATTTGGATGAACAGATAATCGCTTGATATATGCCGTTGATTGCGCCTGGATAAGGTCACCTATCTTTTGAATGCCGAGATTTCTTTCAATATCACTGGTCTGCATATACCAAGTAGGGTCAGAGATACATCTAAGTGTTTTAGCCTGAAAGACTCTTATCCTGTCAAGAATCGACTTTGCCGCGATGCCATATACCTGTATACCATATCTCCAACAGGGCGCTTAAATACATTTGTATATGAGCACCTTATTACGTAGGGATAGCTTATTCAACCTTAGCCTTTAGCGAAGCCACAACTCCTGTTATGTGAGATCTAAAGGTGAGACGCTTGTTTAAGTATACACCCAAATACCTATGTTCAGTATGATTTACGAGGGGTTGACCATTTAAGGTTAAGCATGGGCAAATGTCTCTCCTCAGCGTGAACGTGGCACAAACACATTTTGCTACGTTTAAGGCGATGTTCCACTTACAAGTCCACTAATCGAACTGAAGTAGATATTCCTGTATGGCATTATTCCCACTCGATATACAAGAATCCTTCGACAGAATGGCTGTGTCATCCGCATATGTGGCAATCAAGAAGTCTGAGTCATTTTCATTACTTGGAGTGGTGGAAGGCATATCATGTGTGAATATGGAGTTGGAGAAAGACAGCTACATTGGGAACTCCAGCGTTGATGGAACGCGAGGACGAACAAACGCCATCCTCAACCACGCAAAAGGATCGCTTGGACAGAACTCAAACATTTGTGGAGGGAGAAGCTTTTTTGTTTGGAGAGCAATCCCTCGTACCAAATTATCTGAAAGATAGAAATTCGTTAAAAGTTTTAAATTGCTATCACAATTGGAAATAAAATTCTCAGCTAGTAGAAGTTGTATAGGTTTGTCTTGCCAAATTGGTTCATACCGTATAAATTATATGTGTAGATCATATTTCTTTATCTACCTCAATTTATACTTGATTCAGTATATTCTGTGCTCACAATTGAATCCAAAAATGATGTAAAAAAGACAAAATAGAAATGATTATTATTTATCCAAACATTTCTTAATGCCGTTAAACTATTCATCCTGGTCGTGTGATGTGATACTTTTTTCTGAAGCTATAATAACTGAGCATTTAATACGAAAACAGATTGACAAAGATTTATCTTACTCATTTACAGGGTATACAAGAGTCGCATCAACCTTAACTGTCCAATATTTCTGTTCTTTCTCTTTTACTTTATGCAAAATTGTAAAGGCAATTTCAATCGATGACTCAATGGGGAAAAAAAGGAAAAGCACTCAAAATAGTTTATTGTTGCAATAAAAACGAGTCGTAGTCGAAAACAATAACAAGAACAACAAAATGAACAATAATGAAAATATCGAATATTATTAATATTTATGGATCTTTTAACAGCTAATTAAATGTTTTTGCAATTAAATCATTAATTCATAAGTGTACCAAGTTGGGATAAATTATGATTTTAATGTCATGAAAGCAATAAATTTTCTAGAGATTTTTCATAAGATAAGTTTTTGGCTCATTGCCAGAAAATACAATAGTAGTGGGTAATAAAGTAGATCAAGAAGCAAGTATATGTATATTAAAAGATACAATTAGGTATGGAAAAATTTAAAAAATTGAAATTTTTAAAGGTGTGTTAACATTTTAAAGGCAAGATTCTATAATAACCAAATATTTGCGTTTGAAGAAGATTAGAAGGACATCTTGTTATGATAGTAATATCCTAAAGAAGAGTAGTCATATACATATGTTATAACGAATCATTAGGGTAGGAACTTGCTATGATATCAACGTTTTACAACGTCCTACTAAAAGGAACGAAGCGTTTGCTATGAGAGCATCTAGCATCCTACTTCAAGATATTCAGAAATTCAGTAATGTCGCTGTTGATGATATCAGTAATCAAATTGGAAAGTAGTTGATTCTCAAGTGGGAAACTGAGAAAGTAGCGTCCGATCGATTCGATGTTCATTCCCACAATTTCTACAGTTTAGGTAAAAATGGCATAAACAAAGTGTCTTTCAGGATTGTTTTAAAATAAAGGATCTTCAAATTTGAGGCATGTTTTTAAATTTTAAGACATAAATGGTGTGAAATTTTTATTTATTTTTCCAGATTAAAGAGAATGTCGTTCAAGGTCGGCAGGCTATAAAACTTCTGACAAAATTTTGAATAATTTTTCACATATTGATGGTTCAATTAGTAATATTTGCTCGATGAGGTCTTAAATAGTTTAAGGATACACATCGGCATGAAATTTACTCTTCAAGAAATCAGTTTAAGAAAAAGTCGAATGATGTTAAAGCGCATGATCTTGTTGGCCAATTCATGTCTGCTCTTTAAGAAAATTTTCGGTTAATAAACTTCACTTTCAAAAGTTTGATTGAGTCCGTTGCTGTGTATCATATGGCTCATCATCAACCAAAAGGTTTCTAAACATCATTTTTAATAAAAGTCATGTGAGTTTAAAGAGGGTGTTGACCAGTTCAGCAGAATTAACGGGAGATGATGAATTCGCAAGAATGGCAGTGTCACCTGCATAGGTAGCGACCAGAATGTTTTCATTATCAGGCATTGCCATAATCCGCAGTGAATACAGAGTAAAGGACTGGAGAGAGAACACTGCCTTGAGGTACTCCAGCATTGATACGCCTTATGTTGAAGTCAGTGTCGCGGACTCTGACAAAAAAGGCTCTGTGGTCCACGGTACCGCAAAGCTATTTTTCTTTCAACTTTGTACGTCATTAAATGTTTGAGATTTTGATGGAGTGCATCCCCTATCCGCATACTACACAAGTTTAAAAATTACTGTTTTAGCCATTATCGACAAAAATGGATATTGATTGTTTTTCTATACACAAAGTTCAATAAACAAAATCAAACAAAAACAGTAAGACGTTGCTTCTAAAGCACTAGCATTTTAAATACTCTTTTTAAAAGTTTTTCTATATTACTAAGGGTTCTTAAATAATAAAAATTTAATTACACTAGCCTTGAATGTTATAATAAATATAAATGTTGCAACAAAGGATAAACTTTTAATAGCGATGCCTGACAGCTGAAACTATTAGTCCAAAAAAGAGCAAACAAAAAGTGGAAAATGAAAAGTGTCCAATATTAATGTCATGCGATAAAAATTCCAAAATAAACAAACAAGCACACAGAATGAAAGAAGTGAAGTGAAGTGAAAAAGATGAAATATTCTGAAAGCCAATTTTATTGTGTATATTGTCCGGATTAAGTCATATAAATGGAAACAACCAACACAAGAGGAATAAATAAAAATTTCCTTTTACAAAAATGTCACTATGCAATATCTTAAAAGAAAACAACCAACACAAGAGGAAACCAAAGGCTCTGCAATACCAAACAACCATAAACCATAAAATGATTGGCATTACATGTTACTTATTGCTGTTGCGTCTTTTATTCTTTCATATAATTCCAGTTAACTTTTCTAGAATTTAATGAGAATCTTAAGAAAATAATTAATTACAAATTTTTAGATCAATCATTGACTTTACAATATTTGCATTAAAAGTAATCACTTTAAATAAACATAAAAATAATTTACGATATTTTTTCGAAAATTTGTGGTAAAAATTTATCATTTTATCGATAAAAAAATGATCATAAATTCAAATTCAATAACAGGGAAACAAAATTACTAGTGTCTACAAAAAGCTTGACAAGAATCTATTTATGGAAAATTAAATAGATTGTGATTGATTTAATAAAGTCAAAAAGTAAATAAATTAATTTTGAATAGTCCAGTTGGGCTCAACTATCGAATACACTATCAATTATTTGAAAACTGAGAGAGTGAAGATGATCAAAGTATTATAAATATGTACTGCCATAAATCAAAGTAGGAATGTTCTGAAATTATAAGAAAACCTGTTCTTCATTTTTGGAAATTGCAGTTTTAATGATATTTTAACAACAAATATATCCAAAACTGCTGCTTTGTATTATAGAGCTTTTGGGAAATGTATAGAAAATTTTGTTATGGGGGAAACATAAACTTTTTTTATTTCCGCGATGGCATAAAGTGATCTACAACAAACAAATTCTACACTTAGCTTGCTAGCTTTCATAGAATAGTTTCTATGCCGTCTGTTGGTGAGTTAACACTGATCGTTTCGTCCCATACTGTTGGTTAAGAATACACTTACTCATATTCCTTCTTTCCGATAGATACATTTGAACAAATTTAATATACCTTTTCACCCATAAATGAGTAATGAATACAATATCAATAAGAAAAATGACAGTCACACAGTCGAACTAGGTGTTTATATTTTTGATTTAGATAACATCAATAAACATACTGAATTCATAGCGAAATTCTTTTGTATAAATAAATAAAACTAATCAATCATAACCATTTTTATAACATTGACAATATATTATTGTGAAAATAGAAATATGGAAAAGTATTATAATTGAGCGTGCCTAGTAGAAAGAAAAATATATTTACTATAGCATTTTGTCTTAACATTCTTATTACTAAACTGTGCTACTTACAATAGAATCTATTGTAGTGCAAGTCTCTGTGACAAATAGCTTCATACATATGCAAGGCTAATTTTGAGCATTTTTGTTAGCTTTGCATTATAAACCTAGTAATTCTTTAAGTATACCCTGTTTAATATACAAATAGAATAAGTGATTAATATAATTCGTTACACTTAACATAATACTTCGTGTATCATTGGAAGGATAAAATTTCAGCCTTAAATTGTACAAATGCAAACTTTCGACAGTTTCTTTATCATTTTTAACAGATACATTTTATGGTTCGCTTCTATAGATTAATCCCGCAAACACTTCATGTTCAGGAATGAACATGGTTGCTGCTACGATGGCGCTGGTGTCAGAGGGACGGCGCGATATCATTGCCGTTGGTAGAATGGTCAGGAAACATGTGTCAACATGTTCGGTTGCTGCTACGATGGCCCTCGACTGTCATGAGGGACGGCGCGATATCTTACCGGTGGTAGACATGGTCAGGATAAATGTTCACTCATTTAATTGGTTGCTGCCACGAGTGGCGCTGGTGTACATGGACGCCAGAATGAATACGAAGACGTAATCCAAGCATGTACTACAAAATAATAAGAAATATAAGACTTTCAGAACAAAGATACAATTGCAATTCGATAGGTCTCCTATTTCCTCCGCACGTAAGGCGGAATTTGTTGTTCGCAATCATCGTCTAAAAGAAAATTGCGGGAAGCTGGCATAATCAATGGCCAGCCCAAAGAATGTTCAAATGGAAGAACATCATGGCAGCAACTATGTTCATTTCTGAACAGCCCCTGAGATTTATTTACAATAACAGCAACAAAACAAAATTCATAAAGCAGCAAAGCATAAAAACGTAAAAGTTGACGAAAAAAAAGTGTGCAACTCATTTGTTCTTTCGAAAAGAAATGATTAAAATCGGCTCAGTATATTTTGCCTGTATCTCCAAAACTACGCCACCTACCTGTTCCAATAACCATCCACTTGACTCCATAAGTACAACAAAAAAATTTCATCGAAATCGGTGCAGCCTTTCTAGAGTTTGGAGCTTAGCAACACTTTTAGAGATTCATCTTGATATATACAATATTTAGATATAAGTATAAAAAGATTACTACCAATAATAATAAAATAATTAACATAGATTCAAAAATTACCAAATGCAGAAGTAATTTGTAGTTTACCATTGGAGCAAACATTATACGAGTACATTGAACAGTTTGAAAAACAGTGAATAATCAAAATATTTGGATAAAAGAGTACATTTTTCGGAGCATATTCTGTTTACAGATGAATTCAAATATAATATACAATTTGAAAGCGTCGGAATGGTCAAAGTTTGGATAATAAATCAATGACCCGAAACAGATAGTTCTTAATATCAAGCATGGTGGAGGTAATGTTATGGTGATAATGGGTACCGTCACTACAACAGTCGTTGAAAATTAAGTGATCGTTGAGGGCAATATGAAATGTTATCAATATAAGTTGACATGTGATTCTGAAACTGAGCATTTTTATTTATTTATTTATTCATTCAATGACAAAAAAAACTGTCAACTTAAAACTAAAAACAAGAGATCAAACAATTACAATAATATAAAACATAATATAAAAAGCAGCCTCTGACCCGATGGGGGAAGTTTATTTGCAACACTAGCGAGCTATGCCCCTACTCACAGGCATGTGTGATCAGAGGCACATAAGCTACACAGACGGTACAGCTGATCAGCAAAATCCAGTGCATCCAGCCAGTGAGGTCATGAATCCGGTGAGCAACGAAGAATGATTGCATTAATTGATTCCGGAGATAGTTCAGGAGAGAGAACATTATAGATCTTATTATAATATGAGCATAAAACTCTGAAAGGATCATGAAGGGCAAAGTTAGTAGTGCATCTATTTAACACTAAAGGGACAATATTTCTCGTAGGACGACTAGGGATAGAAAAGTTCAAAAGATTTAAAAGCTCTGGAGAGTCAATGTTTCCGATTAAGAGCTTATGAAAAAAGGAAATCCCTAGAGCAATTCTACGACGGAAGACTGATAAGTCTGTCAGATTGAGTCTGTAACAGTAACCGCTAGCACTGGAAAACAAGCGGTACCGCAGCTACCCAACTGTTGTTGCTGTTTTTATACTAAATTAATGATCATACCGGACTTCAGTCTCAAATGAAAACTCTTTGAAGTACACTGTCCTGTTCTAAAAGACCATTGTGAAATAATGCAAAGCACATACTGCCGTTGGGAAAGTATTTAAAAAAAAACGATAGTACTGTTTAATAAATATATTTCTGTATATCAGTAGGTTAACAATTGTTTAATTGTAGGAAGACTAAATTAACCAAAATTTGATTTGATCGGTTGATAAATTACATCTTGATTGTACTAGTTGAATACCCCAACAAGATAACAATACAAAACAGACTTCTCATATTGCAAGGGCTTAGATATAGATCACAGGAGTTTTAAACATTTCTAAGGTTTTTTTTAAATACATCAACTTCAAAAATATTATGAACTTAAAAGATTTCTAGCCCAGAAACACATTTCATGTTCTCAAATTGGGTATTAACTTATGTACAAATACTGGATAACAATTATTAAGGTTATATTGTATTTATTAGAAGATTATATACAATACAATAACTATATCTTTAATATTGTACCTCAAAGTTATTTTTAACTATTGCATTATAAAATTGAAGTCTTAAAATATAATTGTGAGCTTAAAAAGTACTTTTGGCCTTAGAAAACTACTTGTACTTAACCTTAACTATAGACAATGTCTCAATTCCTCTTGGACAATATTTTTTCAATGTTTAATTTTTAGTCCAAGATATCAAACTCCAAATCAACAATAACAATGAACAATGAATGAAGTAGTACAAACCACAATAATGCTGACAGTCATTAAACATTAAGCTCATATACTCGACAAATGTGACACGAGTGGAACTAAATGTTGTTAAGTGTTTTCATAATATAGTATTTGTGTATGTACTTATAAAACTAAAACAAGAATCGAAAAAGCACTAACCAATAACTATTGTTTTTCATTTAATATTTTATACTATTTCCTTGTAGTTTTTCATATTATTTATTTTATTTATCTAACACTTTCTTGTTCTATTTTTAGCTTTCACATTGTTTATTTTTAATTGCAAATGACATCAAGATAAGATTGAATAATAATAAATGAAATTATATACATATGAACGAAAAAAAAAAATACCATAATACGCAATGGTACAAACTAATGTACGAGTATATAGAATTCTTAATCAGTACGCACACCTTTAATGAGGTTTCAATGAAGCGAAACCGCAATGAAATCACTTTTAAATCTTATCAAAATCCATAAAGGTTTTTGCAAGTATTTATACATAAGTATTTATTTATTTTTAAAGTATCTACAGCGGCAAACAACACAAATTTCCATTTATTTGTGTCTTCAAATTTTATTTAATTTTTATATATTATTATTTATTTTCTTCTTTTTATTGGATAATTTGTCTTATTTGAATAAAATTTCTTACGATTTTTTTTATCAATATTGATTGCTTATTAATTCATGTTTATTCTTGTAACACCTTTCACATAAGTATTAGTATATACTTTTGGCGGGGTGAATGTCTTGCGAAGACCTCTATATGTTTATAAGTAGATGTTATAATGAGAAAAGTCGACTGGACTCAGTCCTTCCAACTTATTGATTTCTAAGCAAACTAGTCTCTTCGTAATTGAACTACTAAGTTAAGATTTAATGCAAAATTTGTTCAGTCATGAAAAGGCAATAACAGCCCCGTTTACTGGAAGTGGTAGTTCCCATACAAAATCAGAAAAAAAGTTCGGTTTTCAAATTACATTCGTTCACTTTTAGTACTATATGACTTTCCCCTTTTTTTAAAGTTGAAGTATCAATACTTGGCAAATTTGTTTGAAATGATAATTTAAGTTAACGAAATCACCATCCGATCCCATCGAACTCTCTGGCATCGCCTTAAGTGTCTCACCTCTTTTTCTGACGCTATATCAATATCGCAACATGGACAAATAGGTGACCACTAGACTTACACTGAATGGAGCACGATACACAGAACGAAACAACATGCAAGTGTCTCGGAACGTACTATCAACAACTTTGGTGAGCAAGGCCATAGCTGAGCTCTTAGACTAATCGTAAACGTTTTTGTCATCTTTCCGATTCTCGCTCAAGTTGAAAGCTGCACATTTAAGAATGCAACTAGTCTGTAAACTACAGTCAGCTTGCCAGCTTAGAAGAAAACGAAATTATGTGTGAAATATTAAATATTTAAAAAAAAATGCATCAGTCAGTGGTCTAACCAAGCGGTTGTTGTGACCCATCATGCGGTCAATGTATCGGCTTGTGTGAAAGGCAATCTGGTCTTTTACTACCACCAAGTTCATATCTCTATGTAAGGTTGAGTTCCTTACGTACCATGGACATCTGGTCATTAGGCGCAGTGACTTATTCTGCAAGACTTGCACTCTCTTTCGTTGGGATTTAGCAACAATCCCCTATATCTGGATGCCGTATCTCGATACAGGGGCTATAATTTGAGCATAGATTGTACGCTTATTTGCGAGAGAGAGAGAGAGAGAGCTTATCCCGTTAAACAGCCAGTGTAGCCTTTTAAGTTCGTTTCGGCAGCTAAGTATCTCCGAGTAATTCTAACTGTTTATAATTTTTCTTCTGAATCTGACTTTTTTCCTCAATATGGCATTTGTAAATGCTCCTTCTTTACTATGCAAAAATCAATCACTTGATGGCACAGCATTTTTAATGATCCAATATTTATCTCAAAAATATTGTCCACATTGAATATGGATCACTATGATCAACAAATATTTTAAAACATTTCTCTTTTCATAATTTTCATTATCAGCTAAAATTGCAGCGAGCAAACCACAAAACATAATATCATCCATTTTACAGAGCGCACAAGTTTAACATTTTTTATGGTGATAAACTTACACTTCCTAGGCAGAGGATTACAAGACAACAGACAGTTGTCATCATAAGAGCCATTAACAGTCAATTACCACTCTGTTAAGCGTTAACACGCAAACAATTTCTTTGTCATCGCTATGAGCAGAGGTCGCTAAGTTGAAATTTGTCATTGGTTCGAAACAGAATTCGAAAATGTAAATACTTATATACAAAAATGCTCACAACAGAAATCATACAAGCTTATAGCTGGCAAAGATGAGGTTTTATCTAGAAAAGTTAATATCTCTTAAGATATTCCAAATAAAACTTCTCAAAATGATTTGAAATGATAATCTTCACAGCTTGATTGAAAATATAGCCGATCAAATAAATAATTGATCTAGCTTTCATGTAAACTTTTGAGTCTCTATTAGTTTTTTTGTGGAAAGGTTTACATTTCTTTAGATATTCAAAATAATTTAAAATCTCAACCTACCCAGCATATAATTGACATAATTACCATAAGTAGAGCTCAAAAAATTATAATTTCTGTATGTGAAATACTTCATTATCTTACTTAGGGTATAAAATGCATATAAACTTCGGTGAATCAAAGTTATTTTTCACTCTTGATTTTTTATCAATTCATACTTATTTTTATTTATTTCTTATGCAGTAATAAATTTATTTAAATTTATTTATTTGATGAATTAAATTCCAATTTTGTTGAATTTTACATTGAAATTATCAACAGTTTTGTGGTTTTGTGGCTTTTATTGTGACATGAGGATTTTAACCCTTTTGTTTTTCTGTTTCTATTGTATATATGTAAAAAATTTATAAAAGCTTTCACGAAGACACAAATTAGACAAATTAATTCACAGTTATTCCATATTTATGAATTGTAAGGAAAAAGTCAAGTTAGAACCACAGAAGAATAATCAGAATTTTTCCCGCTGATTTTTTCTCAATTAAAAGTTTTTAAAAGTGCATTAAAAAGGAAAAGAACTTTTTCTTACTTTATCTTATATTTAACCCTTTATGACATAAATAAAAAGACTCTTTCTTCCTTTTTGACTTGTTATCTATTGACAAAGTTTCTAAGTTTGTGTGATCTTTAAAAAAATTTATAAAATGAATATTTTATGTATGACTTTTTAAATTTTCTTATTACCCAAGTTTACTAGTCGTGGTAATCTTTGAACTTTTGCCAAAAATTGAGTCAGTGCTGTAGTGGTAGTACTTTATTACCTTCTTTCAGTGTTGTCAATATTGAGTTAAGATAAAAACATATGTATGTGGCTTGGAACTTCGCCAAAATTTGCAATTGAATCGTTTGAATTTACATATTGTACATTATTATAATAAAACTAGAAATGATTTACATTTATTTGAACCCAACTGAGCTTAAATGTACTTTAATTCAAAATAATATTTAAAATGATTCGATTATTAATATATTTTATTTATATTTAGTTCAATAACTTTTATTAAACTCAAGTTTGGTATCGAAATAAGAAAATAAAGTGAGATTCTTATTAATAGTTAATACCTAATATTTTCAGACTTATGTATATTGATTGACTATCATTACTGAACTAGCAGCCAGTCACTTCATGAATTAACAAATCAATTGATCAGCTGGCATTTGTAGATTTTGTGACAATTTATGTCAAAAAAGTACGCTGTACAAATACAATACAAACATGGAATAAAACGTAATAGTCGGTTAAACTGCACCAGAACTATTTTTGCTGATGTGGCAAATATATCGCATTGATTGTTTAACAGCAAATGTTTTCCTGTGGCATAAATGATTTTTTTGAATGGCAGAGTGTCGCTCGAGGACGAGAAATATGACGGGAGATAAATTCGGATTGCACTCCTGATATGATCGTTATTTTGCAGCAAATGTCAGCAATGATTTCCTATTAACCATGGAAGAGGCTTGGTATTATAGCAGATTTGATTAAAACATAGGTCTGGCAAATTTTGACCAGATATATTTTCGTGTCAATCAATCCAGAATGGAAGGGCAAACCTGGTCTAATATGAACAGGAAACGAACCGGCCAGCTGTTAAATCTCGGTAGAACCTCAATAAGCAAGACAATAAACGTACTAACGAGTCATTGCGTCTTGGGCAAACATGCTGGCAGACTTGGGCTTTCGCATCACGATCTCTGCCTCAGCTGCGGCTCTGAAGAGGAAGAGACTGTGCTTCACCTCAAGTGCCAGTGTCCATCCCTCACCAGCAGAAGATGGAACCACCTAGGCTCTGGGTTTCTCTCCAGCTTAACCGAACCATCATTCCTACCAATCAGGGACATGCTAGGTTCATTTCGGAATCCAAATGGTTCTCATCGGACTAAAGGATTCCGTGTCAACTCTTTGCTGGTATCAGAACGGGCCATACTCTTTTTGGTGCCTAAGTGAGCCTCTCGTCTGAGGGCTGCCACTTAACCTAACCTGGGACCCTTCAAAGAGCTTCGACGTATGCTTTGAAGGCTATCCCACAAAATGAGCTTGACCTCGCATTTGAATCTTTACTGAATCATTGCAATAATTATTATAATTATTGAGGTCTCATAATTCATTTTAATCAAGATTTTCCGTATCAGTACTCTTAATTAATTGTTGCACGGTATATGTAAGTACATTAAAATCTGTAGTCGCGGACATCTCCCCTAGGCCGCCATCTCTCGTGGTCGGACGGAAATCTTAGTCCCAAGTTTTTTGCCATGTTCTTAGATCAAAATACATTCCGGTAAGTGGACACTGCCTTGGCCGGAAACGGACACTACATTTATGTCTTTTTCATATATTATACATATCTGCAATTCACGAACAAGAATTGCGTGTAAATCAGTGATAACCTTTTGTTTCTTTAGTCAGCTGTAACGTTAGCATTACTACGTTAGTATGTGTTGTTGAAAAAAAAATGTAATTTTTATGTAATTTTTTGCTTATGATGATAACTTTGCGAGATATGGTTTTGTATCATCACAAACAATTTAGTATGTTGTATCGTCTGTTCTTCTTAAGGCTTTCAAACGAACTCCAAACACGTTTGTTCTTGTCCACAGTCTTCTAGGAACTAAACTAAGTTCGCTCTGCTGCTACTCGTTGACTCTCTATGATCCTCGAGTCGCGCTGCCACCTAGTATTTCTTCTAAGGGGTTGCCACTTGTCTCAACACCCTCACAATCCTACACTATATTGGTTTATTTTGTCATGCAGATAGAAAATGAATTTGCATATTTGTATGAAGTATCTTCTTTGACTCCTGCCAAACATTATAAAATTTATAAAGACAAGAGTCATGCAAAGAATGGTGAATATACCAGTTTATATTATATGTACTTACTATTTAAAATAAAATATGTAAACCAAAAATATATTTGGCAACAAATCAATTAATTTAATTTTATTTTCTTTATTTTTTTACTTCAGGAAACATTTATTACAATGAAATTTAAATGAATATTTTATTCAAATGTAATAAATTTAATGCAATGTAAATGAACAATCTGTTTATCTGATTAAATAAAGTTCAATAAACAATTATTTATTGCATACACACAGGCGCAAAATATTTAAACGAATTTATATTTTAACCACAAATTTACATATATTTTTCTCTTTCGTAATTCTCTTAAATGAGCTTAAGCACCTACTTAAATTTCAGCTTAATCTCTAATGATAATTGTATTTAATATGAAAATATTTGCATAGTTTTTGTTACTTTTATTATGCCCTCTCTAATTAAATGTGCCATAATTATTACATAGAATATATACTTTTTATCTGCATAGTTGAAACTTTCATTGAATCGAAAAATTATGTTTTTGTTTTTACTTCTAAGCTCATTAGCAAAAGAAGGGAAAAAGTAAGACCTAAATACTAAGTGTGGTAAAGACATTTATGTAAACTAAAATGAATTCTTAATTGCTCTATGGTAAATGGATGAAAACCCAAGCCCACATAAAAGTTGTAAGCTAATTGCGACGAAAAACTTTAAATTGAAATAAAAAACTAAACAACCAAACAAATTCGGATGCATATGATGAGGGATTCTTTAAGATTTATCATATTTTAAACAATTATTAAAATATTTTATAAATAAAATAGAACAATAACTTTGCCTTGATGTTTGTAAAGTTCTGACTTTTCAATTTAAATTAATGAATTAAAGTAAAGATAAATACCAGATTTTATCTTTCATTAAACTTATACTTTCATTGAAGTTAAGCAAAAACTACTAGTATGATTAGCGAAATTCATAAACATTTGAGTTACACTTAAATAAGAATATAAAGCAAATTTTTTGATAGAATTTACAATTCCATAAAATAAAAAAATAAGTTCCTCTCGCAAGAAATGAAAAATTATTGTAACAAAGTATTAGCTGGCAAAGTAACTTTAAGGGGTTAACATTGGTAAGAGTTCAAACGACTTAGTCATTTTGATACAAGGAGTGTGTTTTTTTGTTTTTGTTATGTTGGTACATATATTTACAAATATAGAAAAAAATTAATTATAAGTGAACAAGCTTTTTCACAGAAGGCCGAAAAGATGTCAATAACAATGTCCGTCCTACACGTTAACTACCGATGAACACGTTGAATCAGTGACGACAAATTTTAATGGAGAATCGTCGAATCATTATTTGAGAAGTTGCTGAGGATGAAGGCATATGCAATTTATTCGGATGTTTTTGGCATAAAATGTGTGGCAGCATAGTTTGTTCCGTAATCGATAAATTTTAAACCAAATCACGTATCTGTTGAAAATTTTCCATTTTCACTGATGATTATTTGATCTGGGCTATTAGTATCTGACTCCTCTACTAAGTTTCAGGTTGCTTTTGAAACCCTTCATGACTGCTTTACCAAATGGAAGATAATGATTAATCCGGATAAAACTTAAGCCATCTACTTTACTAGGATACGGAAAGCCATATTTAAACCAACTAGCCATATAAATCTCCACAACCCTGATATTCCCGGTAGATACCTGGGAGTTGTCTTAGATCCTAAAACCATTTTTAAGGACTCCATAGCATCAATTAAATAAACGTCTTCCTTTAGAATTTTGTCCCCCCTTATAACCAGCAACTCTCGTTTGAGAATTGAAAACCATCAGATCAGTTTTCCAAGCTTTAATATTCTATAAGGCCCCAGCTTGTGAGGATATTGCTCGCAGCCATTTAAACAAATTACAAATTATTCAAAACATACTGCTTAAAATGATTTTCGGCCTACCACCGACTTGCATAAGGTAGCGAAAGCCTGAACACATTATTTTAAGATATCATAAGCACAAACAAATGTACCTATTATTAGAAACATGCAATAAATTGACTTGAATAAATCTGAAATATAGATTTCATAATAGAAAATCTTCTTTATTTTTTTGAAATATTATGCATATCAATTATTTATCTGTTTGGGTTATAATTACATGGGCGTTCATGTAAGCAATTGTGTAGATCACCATCTTCGTTGTCATGGAATCTTTTCAGTCTACGACGTGTCGGAGTTTTTATAAGATTATTTGGATGACTACGCAGCCACTGATTATAAAGGCTGATGTGTACATTATTTCATTAAGTATGATTCTGTAGGCATCTTAAGTCTGCACTTTCCTTATATTACAAACGGTAGTGGTTCCCCAAATTTGTGTAACGTAAATGAGCTTCGTTTTTTATGAGGAAATTTTAAATTTCCACAACTTTTCGTGATAGATTTCATATGTGCACATAGGTGATTTACTCGCCCAGAATAAGGACGAGATACAAAATTTATTCACCTTCGAAATGATTTCTGAGTCGTATCATACATACCTCGTGCCTCAGAAATTCTGTTAAAGCAAAGACTATTAAAACACATAGACTGGACAAATGCACAATTTAAGCGGTGCTTCTCTTTATTTTTTAGTCCAACAACAAATTGTATACAAGCTTAGTCGAGAGTTGCCTTAAAATTTTATTTTCGAGGCAAAATTACACACAATTTGTTGTTAAACTTTATTAGTAAAGAGAAACATCGCTTTAATATAGCGATTTATGTTATCAAGGAATACTAAACGATTCACATCGTGTTAGTGCAATTATGAAAATTCACTTGAAATGCTTTAATCGCCCGCTAAGGACGTATAAGTATTTATATAAGTCTGGTGCAGAAATTCAAGCCAACGGGCTTGGTGGCAACATGTCAACAACTGTATATACAACTGAAATAAAATGCGTTGCCGTGGCCAAATATCTTGTTTTAGTGCTGTGCACATGAAGTTTGCTTTCCCGCAACATTCTAGTGGTGAATTTATGTCAAAAAAGTTAAATCTGTCAAGGTCAACATGCGAATATTATTAATGGTAGACTCTCAACTCTCGGTTATATTTCACTTTAAAGCAATTCTACAAGTTTCATTTTTTTTACAATATTACATTTTCAAACTGTCAAGTTGCCGATAATATTAAATTCTTTAAATGGTCGACTTTAAATATTTTGCTTTTCTACATTAACATTGTTTCCATGAAATAATCTAAATTGAAATACAAAAAAAACATGTAACGATTTCTTATTACATTTTAAGCTGTTCCTGGTTTAAATATGAGGCCATGACAGATTGCTTTAATTCTATGTTTTGTGACCTATCTCAATTCTTGTTTTAATATCCACATTAAGGACACAATGTTACAAGATTAAACACAAACATTCTGCCACATTTGCAACTATTTAATTTGTTATTCGCTTTTTTTTTTATTCTGCAGTAAAGTAACAACGGATATGAAAGCTTGTGAAAGGAGTTAAAGAGAAACTATGTTCAACAATCAAGAAAACTTAAAGTGCGTAAAAGAACAAAAATCAACAACAAATTACCAAGTAAACTTAATTAAGACTCAACATAATAAGTGAAGCAAAGTCACCTGAAGTATCCCAAAGAAAAACAAGCACAATATTACAGAAACGGCGCCAACCATGCAAATAGTAAAGACAACAAATTCAACAATTTATTACAGCAACGGAATACAAGGGACAGTAAAGGAAGGATTGAATGGGAAAACCAAAGATACAGTTTTAGCAAAGAAGGATGCTAGCAAGTCAATAAACCATTTGCCAACTGAACAAACCATTGAAGCACATGAAATACAATCATGTGAACGCAAAAGAAGGATGATGAAGATGGCGCCAACAAGTGGCAAGAAAAGTTGGATGCAACAATGTGCGGCACAAGGTGTTAAAGTATACAAACAATGGCGAAGCATAGATTGGAATTGCCTCTATGCAAATGATTTCATGACGAAGAACAATATTATTAGGCATAGAGCATCTAAGCCCCCCAGGCAACATTCCAATTGTGTAGACTCTAATACAATGTTGCTATTCTATTGTTGTAGTCACTTGTTGTTGTTCCTTGCTTCTCTACCATCATCTCAGGCTACATGCCGCGATGAGGATAGTCGCACTTGTGAAGCTATTTGTACGGCTTCCGCTGATCCCTCAAAGCCTCCTTATAACTGTACAATTCGTGCTCTCGTACTGCTGCCCGATGATGATATGTATGTGGCTTCCTTGCGTCGCGTTTTGCCAATACTCAAGGTGGCAGAGCAACAAATTCGATCAACATCTCTAGTGCCGTCGCACATCGATTTCGAGTGGCTGGCAAGGAATGAAAAGTGCGATGCCTCGTTGGCCATGATTAAAGCCATGGATGGCATTACGAAAGACTGTGCGCATGTCATCTTTGGACCAGTTTGTGATTATTCTTTGGGTAAGAGTAGTATATGCTTGCATGTCTCGTTAAACAAATTATGCTAATTTTGACTTTTACCTCTTTCCTAATACCAAATATTTTATTATTTCAGCCGCCGTCAGTCGAATCACCAAGTATTTTAATAGTCAAGGCACGCCACTTATATCGGTTGGTGGTTCTACCTTCGATTTTGAACAAAAGAAAACTAGTTGCGATGATGAATTCTACATGTTGCTACGCACTGGCATGCTCAGCTTCGAGACTCTATCCGAGTTAACTATAAATGTCATGAAGCGGTAAGAATTGTGTGTGTTTTTCATAGATAAGAAATTGGTTATTTCAATTTTCCATCACACTTTAATTTTAGCCACAATTGGTCTCATTCGATTTTGTATTATGAACGTGATGGCCAAAGGAGTGTTGCTGGCATGCACACATGTTACCTAATGATGAAATCGTTGGGCATACAAATGCGTAAAGAGAATATGACATTTGCACAATATCCACTCGATCCGAAGGTGACAAATCGGACCGAGGAGATTAAACGTGAAATTGGCAATAAACATGCAAGTGAGGAACTATTTTTGTTATATTATTTTATGTTATTTCACATATTAATCGACCTTTTCTCAAAATGATAACAAAAAGTTAAAGCCTTCAAGAAGAAGCTCATGTCTATTTTAGTTTTGTTATTTAATGTTATTCCTATGTTAAGTTAACAGTACTTACTGAGTGTACTGTTACTGTTAAAGTATTATTGCTTACAGATGTTAATTAACATGGATTGCTTGCTAAATTAAATGTTATTTTAACAGAAAAATATTAAGAAAACCGTCTTCTGTAAAATTTTCAACAATTCTTGATTAAAAATTTCGTTGTTGTTGAGAGGAAAAGTTAGTGAAATTTGATACATGAACCATTTTTTTATTTAGCATTGAAAGCTTTGAAAAAAGCTCTTTTTATCACTACAGGTCGTATGCGTAATGTGAATTATTTTAAGTTGATTAAGAAACATGTATGTATGTGGATTGAAATAGAGAGAAAGAATATAACTTAAATACATCATAAACAGGGCTTGATTAAGCTAATTAGAGGCACGTAGACAAGACCTAGAGTTAATTCCCCTTAGGTACATTATGAAAAAAGTTCTGAATTTTCAGTTGCATTTAGAATTTCTCTATATAATATTTTCGATTATCCAAGGTTTCGCTTCAAGCTAAGTTATACCTAAAAAAAAAAAATGCCCTCTTGGACTCAAATGTAAGCTACACATTGTGACTAAGCCTATTGATCTTCTTATTATGAATAGTAATATAAGGTATATAGTACCGTGAATTCGAAGATAGCGCCATGCGCATAGGCAGATGACTGCATTGCCTCTGTAGAAATTTGCCAGTTCAGCCGCCCAATCTAAGGAAGTTCGAAAACAGCTACAATCGTTAAATCCTAGACTAAAAGTGTTTGTGCGCGTATCAAGTAAAAGCCACTTATTGGATTCAAAATCGAATTACTGCAAAGGAATAAGCTTTATTGTGAGTAACATATAGCGTTTATTTCTTCAAAATCAAACTACAGAATCAAAAGATATTAATTAAAAAGTAAATTAAAACAAAGACTACTAAACACAATATTTCTGGCTTTGCATAAAGTAAATGAGCAGTGGTACTGCTGCTACTTGAATTTTGTATTGTTGTTGGTATTCCATATCTTTGGCCTTTGAAAAACCTTATATCACTAATAGAATTGGATTTCTTTTAGTTAGCTTTCACTGTACACACATAGTTCTATTCTAAGAAGGAACTTCAACTATTTCTTCAAAATATAAACAAACAATTGAAAGCTTTTAATAGCCACGTGCATGTTGTCTAAAGCTTTTTCGAAGTTACCAAAACAGCTGAGCACAACAACACAAAATCATAATAGAAAAGCCGGTTATCAAAACAATACAATACAAGCAAAGTAACACATATGTATGTATACAAATAAACAGACAATCATTCTGATAGGATAGTGCAGGAATACATAGAAATAGAGTGGTAGGGAGATTTACAACTTTCGAAGTTGATTTCATCTACATATAATATGAATGTGTTGGTAATGTTCGACATGCAACGAGTCATGCAGAATGTGGCAACTTTATTCGTATTTGCCTCATTCGGCGGTGATAACGCGTCAAGTGTAAATGTCTAAAGCGGAAATACTTCTTAAGAGAATTAATCGTTTTACTGAGTGCGAAATCATACGAGTATCTACGAGATTTTCTCGAAAATTTTCAAAAACATTTTGAAAGTGAAATAAATGAATTAAAATTTTAATATTGGAATTCAAAGGTGATACAATATATACATTCTGTTTTAATTAAATTTTTTAATTTAAATAAATAAATATAAATCAATCAAATGCAAAATATTGAAATTAAAATTATAAATAAATATATAAAAAATAACATAATAACAATAAATTCTATTTGATTAGATACTTAATATTTTGAAAACATAATGAAGAATGGCAAATAAAAAAATTTAAAGAAAAATAAATTACAAAACATAGAATAAATAACCCCACATACAAAGAGACGCTACATATTTGACTAACCATGAATATGTTTGTTAAAATAAATTTCCAATAAATAATTTTCATTGATTATTTCATATATTTAATTTAAAAAAAATAGAAGTCAATTTATTATGTATAGAATATATTCCTATCCAAGAACAATATATCCTAAAGCTATAGATTGAAAATGGTAAATATTATATATAAACGCTTCAGGATTTCATGCTGTTTGTTAAAGAAAAGCAATTAAATAACAAAATACATCAATTGTTGGAAATATTTTTTTTTTATTTCGACCTTTATTTCTTTATTGAATCACTTTGTACACAAAGCCTAACAATAATGTGGAAATCTTAAAATTATGGATTGACCACAAGTTCCCTTAGTGATGAGCTGAAGAAACTTTACAGTGTTATGTGGTCCTTTCAGGTTCAAGGGGCAGGCAATTAATTCCGACGTAGGCGCGTGTGGCTGCTCATTTGTAAGAGTGTACGAGTTAGTGGATTAGGATGTTGCGAGAGTTTGAACTGATATTTCTGCTTCATTGGGCCAGTTCAGTTTTAATTAGTGGGACTTTAAGGTCCCTGTGGGTGTTCGCATTCGATATGTACCAGGGAGCACCTGTTAAAAAGCGAAGTATTTTCGATTGAGCTCTTTGGATGACTTCCATATTACTTGGACTAGCTTTCCCCCAAAGCTGGGAACCGTATATCCAAATTGGCTTTATTATGCTGTCATATAGTAGCATCTTTATCGAGGCTTAGACCAGATGCTGATTTTTTAGGCTTCTATATGTTTCCGCCAGGTGAGTCGTATGTCTGTACAAATGAACTCCTAAGTAGGTGGCTTCAGTAGAGTGTGGAACAGTGGTGTTGTTAAAGATGACAGTTACTCTTATTTAGGGGCACATGCTTGCTTACATTTATCCGGATTGACTTTTATGCGTCAATTGTCCAGCCAGACCGATACAAGTTGCAGGCCAGCTCTTTCGACGCTTTTTTGGGGCAGCGTGAGCGACTGGTGATTGCAGTGTCATCTGCAAAGGACCAAGAACACTGCTTTGTGGAACGCCAGCGTTTATGTGATGCTCGTTAGAGGTGAAATTTTTGCATCTTACCACAAATAGACTTTTGGTAAGATATAACTCTAGCAGTTTGTGTGAGTTCTGTGGAAGCACGTTTTTTATTTTGTAAATGAGACCATCGGTCGAAAGCTTGAGCATCGTCAATGAATATAGCTGAACAGTATTCTCGGTATTCAAAAGCAGCTCTTATTTCAGTTGTGACACGGTTTACTTGCTCGATTGTACTGTGTTGTGATCTAAAAACCAAATTGATGTGTGGGGATGATATTGTTTGCGTTTATGTGTGGTGTGAGCTTCTGAATAATCATTTTTTTAAATAATTTTGATAGCACCGGGAGCAAACTTATGGGCCGATATGAAGACACCATTGATTTGTTTTTACCCATTTTAGGGATCATAATTATTACGGACTTCTTCCATAGTGCTGGAAAGTAACCCACCTTGAGTATTGCATTGAAGACCATTGCAAGGAATGATATTGCACAGTTTGGTAGCTCAATAATCAACTTTGGGGTGATGAGGTCGTACCCAGGCGCTTTCTTTGAAATAAGATCCTTGTTAATTGCCGTTCTTTACTCATGTGTATTAGCTTTAAGTAAGCTGCTATTAGGAAACTGAGCACATGACTGCTGGGGAAACTGAAATACGTTTCTAGTCAAGTTTGGTTGGAATACGGATTTGAGGTGGTTAGCAAAAGTGGAAACCTTTTCCTAATCAGATCGCGTCCAGTTTCCGTTTTGATTCCGAATGGGGCAGTCTGTTACAATTGGTGGATTCATGCGGTCTTGTGCTCTCCAAATCGAAGAACTTGCTACTCATTGGTAATAAGTTCTCAATGTAGTGCTTTTGGATATTACGATACTCAGTCTTGAGAGCATTGCTTAAATGTTTTTTAGCAGTTTTGAGTCTTTGTAACGTTGCTGAAGATCGACTGACCTGCGATTCGCGTCTTAGCTGGCGTTTTTCTAAGACTAGGCGCTCAATTTCCGCGTTAGTTAAGACACCAGTTTTCTTAGGGCCAGGTTGTACAATCTGTGTCGTGGCAACAGCAGCGCTCGCAATGGTTATGTTGAAATGTTCCAGTGAGACTTCAATGTCAGTTCCGTTATCAAGTTTTGGTTTTATACAAATGTGGGAGCTAACGTATTTCTTATACCTGAGCCAATCAGTTTTCCATGAGGAAAGCATGAAAGAATGATCTTATTGCGGGACGCTCCAGCTAGTGAAATGTGATTGGGGAATGGTCTGATGAAAGCTCGGCATGGGTTTCCGTTGAAATCACACTACTAGAAATGTTGCGACTAACTGCGAAGTCGATTAGGTCGAGAATTTGACTTGGATCAGCTGGCCAATATGTAGGCGTGCCTGGAGAAGCAAAGTGAATCTTACTTTGGTTACAACAAAGACTAACATAAACTAAAATTCAAGGTTTCAGATTTTTTACATTGATTCATGTGCAACTTTATATTAAAATGAAACATAAGATAACACAAATGAAAATTCTTAATTCCCGTTCTTGATTTGAAAATTGTGAAAACTTCTTGTGAAGATTTGCTGGCAGCAAGGTTCTTTTAATACCAGAGATTGGCGATGTTAGATGATTAAGACAAAAAAAAAACAAAAATGATCATACAATGTCCAACTTATAATGTTCTTAAATTCAAATCAGTCAGTAAGAAAGCCAAAGAAAATAGAAGAAAGAGTTCTTTATGTACATTTGTATCTGATAATAGTAATGATGAGTTTATTTAATAAGTTATACACAATTTTTGTTAAGTACAGGCATGTGCCAAAAATCTCTTTCAACTCCATACCAACCTAATTACAATTCTCTATTGCCAGAAATCTCTTTCGATGGTTTTGAAATCTCTGACGTTAAATTAACTCTGTTTTAATATCGCGGCAAAAATTTTATGAATTAGGAAAGTCATTGTTATGAGTCGCCTATTTGACAATCATACAAAGTCGCAAACACTCATCAGTTGTTTTAAGTATAAATTTGCATTTTAAACATCAAAGTTCGAAAAATGAAATCTCTATATTTTCTAGTATAACTGCAGAGAAATTGAAATCAATTGGCATAAAAAAAAAATAAAAAAAATAAAATAAAGATATTTATTTACTATTCAAATTAGTTCATTTACTTACAGGAACCTGAGTAAATTCTAAATTTTGAAATTCGAAAAAGTTACATCACTTACTTTGAACTTGATGATTACACAGAGGAATAGATTCAAGCGGAATAGCGAGTTCTTGTCAAGATTTATTAAAAAAATTTAACAAATTCAAAAAATATCTAAACAATTCAAATCAAAATATCCTCAACACTAAATAATTCAAATTAAAAATGCAACCTATTTTGAAATCATTTTGCTAACCTAATTCGAACATTTGCCTTTTCTGAGCCATCAAATTAATTGAATAAAATTCAATATGTGTAACTGCAAATGTTCTTTTCATAAGTTTTTATGACATCACGAAAAAAAAAGACAAAATATCATGTGAAATCATATAAAATTATCATGAGTATTGCAACAACGTCCAAGATACACGTGGAAAATTTCATTGTCGCTAAATAATAATTAAAATAGAAATTGTTTCATGTTAACTTAGTTTGTATGCACAGGAAATTAAAGTGTTGAACATGAAATTCAAACTGAAAACATTGCATTGAAAAAGAAAGAAAACTGCAACAAATTGAAACGTGAGAGAGAAAAACAAAAGGCAAGCAAACAATAAGGAACATTATCTTTGGTTACATCGCTGATTAAGTACTCTTCAAATAAATAGTAAAAATTTAAAAAAGTATTTGAATATCTCTCTGTGATTCTACGAGGCTTAAAGATGTCCAAGATCAGAAAGAAAAGTTTCTTTAGGAAGCGAGATCAAAATACTTGTTTCCCTATATCATTATCAGATTGACTAGAGATAAAGAAATATATCAAACCAAAATAGGACGGCTATAAGACGTTATAATCATATGGGCTTTTTCCTATTGGCAACTTGAGGAAAAACACAGGCACCTGAGCAAAGGAGGCATACATCGCTAAAACCTAAATCTTAATTACACTTTAGATGTGCTGCTTCATAAGCTTATCAATTTTTAGAATTGTTTTATTTTTACCAATCTGAAAATCATTTAGTTGAACTAAGGGCCTCGAAATCATGTTTTATTCAGCGCCCCCACAAGAGAAAATACTCCACAGATTTTAGTCTTATGATACCAATATTTAAATACACGTATGTTTCACTTGTGATTTTGTATCTGCTTATATGTACTTCGTTTGCACTTTCAGCTTTATTTCCATTTCCAGTAATAGGGAAACTTCTACTCAAATAATAACAGCAAAAAAGCATTAACCTATCCATATAGTCTAACAAACTGGGAAAACAACATGCATACAATGGCAATGGCATTAAGCATCCCACAGTTTTAGAACCGCTACTATAAGTCATCTTTGCTGTCTCCCTTTATACATTTATTACAAACACTATGACAAAGTGATAATATCCTTTACTGCATGTGGTGTAAGGCAATTGTGAAAACGTAATACAAAAGCGGAAACAAATATTTCATCTTGTTTTCGTTGCTGCTGCTTCTGTTTACAAATAAATTAAAAATAACTCAAATTGCAATTTTGGTGACAACATCAGAACAAGATTCGCCCCCCTCGAGCACAATGAAAAACAAATCAAAGAAACAAAGTAACAAAAGAGCTAGAAAAGAAATAAAGAACTTCACAAACATTGGAAGAATGTGTAAAGTAAGTCAAAGAATCAGTCAGAGACTGTCAGCAATCAGGAAGTAACATTGTAAATGATTTCATTGTTTGTAATAAAAACACAAACTAACATGAAATCAAGAAGTTTTGTAATTTTTTCGTAAACCAGCAATGATTATTGGCATTTTGTTTTCTGAATTTTTTCGCAAGCGAAGTTAAAAACTCAATGGAGTGTCAAAGATTTGTTACTTAAAGTCAATTGGATACAACGAAACATGAAAATCTTTGAAATGCTCGTATTCTAACTTGTTAATGAACACTCAAATGAAAAGTTTGCTAAAAGTTTCATGATCAGAAGTAGGTTAAACTTAAGTTTCTTTTTTTAAAATTATTGGAATCATTGATTTGTTTTTATGAAACTCTTTGTACATCATTAACTTCTTAAGTTATTGGTCAGCAGAAAATATAATCCAACAATGTCGCACTTGAGAGTTTTCTAACAACATATTCAAACATTAAGATACATTATCTCTTTTTTATTGTGCTATTAGTTTCACTTACAGTTTGTTATCTAATAATTCAACTTTCAACAAATTATTGTATTATATTGTTTGTTAAGTTGTTTTTTTTTAATTCAACTTCACAAAAGCTAAAGATGTTTGCCACAAAATTAATTTATTAGAAGAGTATTGTATCATAAACTTTCAGCATCCTACTCATAAGTATTCTCACAACCTATAACTCACAAAATTTATTAGTTAAAGTAACTAAACTTGTTTATTTTCTATCGAATTTAATGAATTGATAAGGACCTCAGATACTTCAAGTGATACTTGGAGTGCTTTTAAGGTACTTCAGGTATAAAAGAGATTATAAAATTATCAAAAGATTCTTATGAAATAATTATGAACTAATTAAAAACATAATCAGATAATCTGATACTAAATAGCAGTTAGTTTTTTCTATTTTATTGTACAGGGTGCTCCATTTTTTATGTCGGTATGTAAGCAATGAATAACTTAACCGATTTTTTTATGTGAGGTTCTTTTATTCGATTTGGTCCCTTGCAATTTATTGTGACTAGTTTTTGAATAGAAGGTCAATTAAGTGGCCGCCTCTATTGGCAACAGCAAAAGGTGTCAGTAAGCGTTTTCCATTACTTTTTCGAGCATCTCGGGCAGTATAGCGATGTTTTCAGCACGAATGTTTGCTTTGAGCTCGTCAATGGACTGAGGCTTACTGGCGTATTTCAAATAAATTCACAAAAAGAAGTCCGGAGGGGTCAAATCAAGAAATCTGGGTGGCTTCTTCCAAAAATCATGCTAGGTGTCAACCATTCCAGCGAATGTTTGGCCGTATTCTAAGCAATGTGGACGGTCTGTCAGCACTTTATATGAAAACAAATGCAAATCATCCTTCAAAATGCGTCGCAAAGTGGTTCCACTGACGCCAAAATTCTGAGCGCGGTGACAATACCAGACTTTTGGGTTTGTGGGCAACGCTCTTTCTAATCACTTCACCAAGTTCATTGGAACGTCTGGGTCGTTGATGAACGCCATGTTGACGATCTCCCACTGTACTGTGCTCAACAAAATTCGACATCACACGACGAATAGTGTTGTCAGGCGTTGCCTGTTGGCCACGATATTTTCGACGATATTCACGTTTAGTTAAGACAACTGAACGACTATTTACAATTTACAGCGTCACTATTTGGGCTCGGTGTTTCATTTCGAAGCGATTCATGGTTAATATTGTACTGAATTGACGTTTCAATCAAGTCATTCGGTTGACAAATGCTAAAATTATTCAATGTTTACCGACATAAAATATTGTGCACCCTGTATATAAAAGTAAACTTTAGATGGAAAGTGTTTCATTCAAAAATATATACTGTACTACAAGAACAAATGTAAGTACAAGTAAGTACTTATGCTTATGCCATTGAATCTGAAAAATACTTCTTATTAGTCTGTATATAATTGGGGCAACATTACCATTACTAGAACAAATAATACTTATGAACATAAGAGAAATGTTCAGTCAAAAATCTTCTATGTTCCAAGCAAAATACTTCTGTCAATGTTTAAGTTAAAAATAACAATGCATATACAAAAAGAATGGCAGCGCACAAAACACTTCTCATGTGCAAAAGTATCTGTACAATAGAACAGATAATTGCACAATAGAATTGAAATATTACTTCATCTATGGTATATTGTGCGCCTACTATAAACTTCCTACGTGCGTCATTTATTCCCTCTAACCTACACTTTACCATTTTCAAAATCTTTTCAGTTTCCAATGATCTCTATCATCTTCTTGGCTGTCATAGTTCTGAGGCCGCTTTTTCATTCTTTTTGCCATTTGTTATGTAGAAAAAAAAAACATACGGAGAAGTGTAAGTTCGACTCGCACATAAAAAGTTCCGTAATATTCGTTATAACGGCAATAAAAATACACACTCTATGAAAATTTTAACTGTCTACCTCTTATCGTTCATGATAGAGAGCTCACTGACGGACAGATGGTTGGACGGACGGACACCATTGACATAGTAATAGGGTCCCGTTGGCACCCTTTGGATACGGAATTCTAATATGTCGCTTCGCCATAAATATAATCTGAATGTGGTAGGACGGCATTACAATTGGTTCTTAAAATAGATCCCTACCCCTCCATTTCCAATATTATGTAGTTTCGTAGTGTAAGTTTTATTTATTAAAAAAATAACAATTGTTCCTCACTTTTTAGAACGCAGTATATAATTAAATAAGAAAGCTTTAAGTTTTGTGAACCTAATTATAATTATTTTATGATATACTTCTAATGTATTTAATTAAAATTGGTTTATTAGGCTTAGGAAAATCTCTAGATGTTAGGCATTATTTTATTTTATTTAAATTATAGTGATTAAGAATGTATAACTGTTTTCTGAAAAAAAAAAATAAAGGCAATCTAGGAGTGTTAATGTAAACCCTGGTTATTGTTAGTGATTCTCAAATAATGTGAACTTGTGTTTTGAACACTCAGTTCACAGAATTATTGTCTGAGAGACTTAATTCCTTAGGAAAATGTATCTATAAACTTAATAAGCATACATTTCATTTCAAATTACTTCTGATTATTCCTTAATAGTTCGTAATTATCAGTATTTTAAGATATGTAAGTATTAAACATGTCTGCTTATCATCTTAATAAACTTTAAAATTGAAAAACTTAATAAATCCATCAATTATCCCATGTTTTCAGCTATTTACTCTTAGAATAGATAATATTAGTTGAAATGTAATCGCTTTTGTATACGGAACTTAACTCACACTATTAGCCGCCCGCCAGACTGACGACGCGTCATCATTGTTTTCAACACATTGTCTTCCCCACAAACAAAAAAAAAAACAGCCAAAAATCACGTGCACAAATCCTTGACTCCCCAACTTTCAACTTTCTTTTGTTCAAATGCACAATAAATGGAAGAAAAAAAATACAAAACTTTAACAAAAATGCTATTGTAATTGTAATCAATATGAGCAAGCAAATGACAAGTTATGAATATTGAGTATACGCCATGTGTTTATTGAAAGAAATATTGTAAGAAACAATATGAGCAAAGATTCCCATTCGACAATATACAATACAATATTATATTTGAAAACTTTACATTTGTCTATGTAATATTTCCTTCTTCCTATCTTTCCTTTCCCCAACTTCTTCAATTGTCGCTTCTGCAAAAAGTATCCAATTAGGATTAATTAAGCTTTTGTTTTTAATTGTACCTAGGATCTGCTTTTACACAATATTAATTTTTGCTTTGATGTCATACTTCATCAAATTGCTCAACTTAGTTACTACTTAGCAACAGGAAGATAAAGAAATATTGGGCATAATAATTGTGGCGGATGCTTTTTAGATTACAAAAACAACCACATTGAAGTTTGACTCAAGATGATTACATGTACCAATGCTTTCCTATTAAAACGAAACGAAATGAAAATGTGAATTCGTAGGCGTTATGAAATGTATATGTGTATAGTCTAGAGATTTGCCATTTTGTAAATGACAACCAAAAGAACTAGAATTGTATCTCAAGCAGAAAATGAAAGCTTAGTTTACTTGTAAAGTTCAGAACTTTTGGAAAAACAAAAATTGGAAAAAATACCTGTAAACTGAATTGTGAAAATGACAAGAGAATTAATAGGATTTTAGTAAAAACTGAATGACCTTTAAAGGAAATTAAAGTTTTCAGGAAATTAATAGAAGCCGTACTTCATTATTATTGAATCTGATTCAGTCTAAGAACTGTTTGGCAAAAGTGGAAAAGTCAAAGTTCGAAGGAGCTACCCACTATGAAAATCAGAAATACATTAATTGGAAAGGCATCTTACTGGAATTTCAAGTTTATCTATTAAGAAAAGCATAAAGAGAAAGGGATCTTATGGCTAAATTGAAATGTATTATTATCAGGTATATATGTATGACTTTTACTGCTAAACTCTCCTTCATGGTATTACAAAGTTTCGTAGAAAACTAAGTAAAGGATATAAAATTGTTCAGTTGATTCCTTTTTCATACATTTGGTAAAATAACTCTGTTGTAATTTGGATGCTATAAAAAAGATATCCTTAAAATAGATACAAAAGTGATGAGCAGCGCTGGACACAGACTTTCGGTAACCCAGGAAGGTGGCCCAAATGGGGTCTCAATCTCTACCTATGACACAATTATTTGGGTGAACTTCCTTATGAGCCTACTGCTAAATACTTGGATCTGACCCTGATCAGAAGACTGACCTGGCAGGCTCATAGAATGCACAAAGCACATATTTAGACGGATTTCATTTTATGGTAGTAAAGAATATATTGTCGCTTTGAGACATATTTTGTCCTTTCTTTGGGATTTTAATATAGAGGATTTTTTGACATTTGATGGCATCCTAGAGCGGTGAACCGAACTGGAAGGTAACCTAAAGTTAGCAAGCATTTCTCTCATCACTTTGTCCCAATGGTGTAGCCAGATACGAACAGGAGGGGCAGCTACCTCTCCTAGCAGGGTGTAGATATTTTATTACTTTTAAAGTCTGTATTTTCAATACTTAAGGCGATATTTTGCGAAAGATCTCTAAGATTACTAGTGTAGATTATTAGTGTAATAAATACTTTAGCACATTTTTGGCTACGCCCCTGGTTTGTCTGCTAGTATTGCAGATTACTTAATTGAAAACAAACACAAACACAATATTTCTGAGGTAGAGAAATAGGAAGATAATTTTCATATTCATGAACAATTTCCACTTTCATTTTATTTTCCATTAAAATGTTTTATGTATTTATATTCACATGACTTAATAGAATAAAAATTAAAAATATTATTGCATTATGTTTCTATATCTTTTCTTGTGACTTGTCTTTGGCACAAAATATAATGAAGCACCACTTGTTGCAACATTCAAAACAATAATCAAATTTGTCCCTTAAGCAATTTTATACAATATTTAAAACCTTTTAGAATGAAAAAATACTAAAAAGACTTAATATTTCTTCTACAATATTTGAATGTGTATAAAATTTATGTACAAAGGACATGAAAGACATGTCGACAGAATTACAAAGAGATAAACAAATAAACAATAAGTGAAACAGGCAGACAGCAGACAGATAAACAGATAAACAGACATACAGATATAAAGATAAAGACATATAGACAGACAAACAGAGAGACATATGTAAAGACAGATATTTAAAATGGCAGCAGCTACCATAAATGATTGTTACAAGTTAGGCAAGGTTTGTACCCTTAAGTATGGAAGACACAAAATACCATAGTCTCTATGTATCTGCATAATAATCATAACCTAAATATTATACAAACGAATGAAATGATGTACATAAATATGCGTAAGGATGAGCTTGGAATATTTGTTAAGTTACTTATGCTTCCATGAATCCATTGTTGAATGAAGTGAGTAAAGGTGTCATTGAAATGTCTTTAAACATATTTAGATATTTTTGTATCATATGTGCCTCACTTTGTATCTGATGTGCAATGCATAGTTGTTCATCACATAATTGTGTGTTGCATGTTTACCTTCTTTACTTATGTGCGGTACTTGGTTATATTATTCTTCCTTGGTATTTGTGTGTGCGTAGGAAAAAAGATAAAAAACTTTGTTAGAACAATTTGAAATGTAGAATTCTATCTATTTTAGTATGTACATGTGTACTTACTTACAAGTATCTATGTGTTTGCTTGCTGTGTACATAGTATGTTGTAAACAATTTGTTGTGTCTCCTCTTATTTTATCATTTGAATGCATACAATAGATTCTCTGTATGATTTGTATTCTAGCAATTTATTTCACTTGTGACAAGTCGTCGTTGTTGAAAGAAATTTTATACAGCAATTTTAAAAACATTTTGTGACATCAAAAGGCTGACTTCACATTTTGGTGAATCTTTATCGTTTAGAGAAATTTTTGTCAGCATTTTTAAGATAACGATTGTGAACTAGTTGCTCAGTTTTAGAGATTTTTAGATGAAATTATTCCTGTTAAAACATCTGATTAATAACATGACATTCTTGGAGACATTGATCTGAAAATGTCCACAGATACAAATTGGCTTAGATCATATTTTCAAGATTTTTATATGACATTTAATAGATTTCTGCACGTTTCACAGTGGTCCAATTAATAAATAAAACGAACATCGCAATGAATCTTGAACCTTACAAATTTTAGATAAAACTACATGTTTTGGCAAAGTTTTATCTTTTACGAACTTAATATTTTTTTGGGCACATTATAATAATAACGACGTGATAAACGGATCGGACGAAACGAAGAGTGAGTTTATGACGTCCTCCATAGTATTTTCTTTCTTTTTCTTCCTTGAATGGTGTTCCTTATTTCTTGCTTCAATTGAAAAGGGCATATGACTGATAATGTCTGCACACCAGGAATGGTAATGGACAGACGATGGCATATAAAACCATGGATATACATCAACAAAAATGTTTGCTGCATCCATTCCATATACGCCAAATGACTCTGCATTAACATCATGACTACAAGCCAATACACGTTTCTACGTGGATACAAATTTTGATGCGTTGCGTATCCCAGCCTTGTACAAGTTGGAGCTCGTTGTCACTATCAATTGGTCACATTGGATTCTCCTACAAGGCAGCCACTGGCTAGCGCAGCCATTTGGACTACTGTTCGTTTGTTTCATTGCTTCATCGCCTTAGTTTTGGAGATAGAGATTTTCAAATGTACTTTACTTGGATCATGTGTTTTTGATTTTTTGGTGAAGTTTCACTCATTTTTGCATATTCATTCAATTACCTGACCACTAACTACTCAGTTTTTGAGATAATGAGCTGAAAATTTATACAGAATATTCTTAAAGCTTCACTTATATAATATATTTCTGATTTTTAGCTGAAGTTTTAAGCATTTCTGCATATTTTCTCTATTAACGAACACTAAACCATTAGTTTTGGAGAGAGAGAGAGAGAGAGAGAGATCTTCAAATGATCTTCTTATAACTGATTTTAGATCATATGTTTTTTTAAGTTTCACTTATTTCAATTACCTGACCACTAACCAAACAGTTTCGCAGATAGAGAGTTGGAAATGTACATAGAACATTCTTTTTACTGTTTTCATATCATACACATGATTCAAACGTGGTTGTTTGTTCACCCTTGAGTCACATAATTTGATGTAAAATACTTAGAATCGTTTAATCTAATGTTTATTTTCATATTTAGTTTCTAAGAAACGTCACTAAGCGTTTGTTTTTTTTTTCTAAACTTCAATACATAAGAAACCATCGAATCACAATGGTATTGTCCAAAGACGATTATCTTACTAAGCCTCTTAAATATTTTAAAATACTTATTTTCTCCTAACTCAAAGCATTTGAGACACAATTGCTTCATTTTTTTTTTTTTTTTTAAATCAAAGCAAGTTTATTTAGGACTTTCTTTAAAGGTTTCATATTTGCTATAAAATTTAAGTTAATTTCTTTAATATTGCTTTCTTCTACTTTAAATTCAATTGATATTTTAGTAGTATGTTAGTATTTAGACTTAATTGATTCCGAAAACAATGAAATATGTTTATGGAAATTATATAAAGACTAAGAAAGAAGACGTAATTTCACTTTAATTCTTCCTGTTGTTATTCATATTAAATTTTGTAATGATTTCAATTATTAGTTTCTTAGAAACATTGAAAACTAAATTGATGAAATATAATGAGTTATTTATTATACAGCGTATCCCAAAAGTCAGCCATATGCCTTGGAGGGATGATAGACTAGATAGCCAGAATAACTTAATATGACCTTAGTAAAAGTGTCTTAGCTTTTGAGATAATGGCATTCTATTACTCACCTTAGTTTTTCGAATGTCACAGCTACAAAATTTGATATTCTAATATTCTATTTTTTAAACACAATAATAGAATATCTCCACTATTGATAACATTCTTAGACAGTCTATTTACTAATTCTTATAACCTTTACAAAAAAAAATCAAAAAATCTATAAAAATGTTGTAGTTATAGATAGGCTCTCCAAGGGACATCCTTCAGTTTTGGGACACCTTGTAAACATTTTAGTATTCTATTTGAAGACTTCTAAGCTTCATAAATTTTAAATTCATTGCTTTTCTTTGTGTTGTTTCCTTAAAGTTTGATTATTAGAATTTTATTTTTTATGTAAAATGTTTTTTTCTTGAAATGATTCCAATATTCATCTTAATTTTCTACCCTAATTCCAGAATTTATATTATATATTTTGAAACATTAATTTTAGCGATATGCTCAATAAAATTGAGCGATAATGTTGTACAATGTATTTATCAAATTAATTTTATTAAATTTTCTTACTATTTCTATGCCACCTTGCATGCGATTAGTAACCGGGTGGTTTGCTGAGTATACATTATATACTTATATTTTGAAGGAGGTTCTACAGGAGAAATGCGATTCAGAAATGAGCATGACATCAATGGCCTTTGACATCAAAAACACTTCAAACTCATTCCTGCGTTAATGAACGCCCTCTGCGTTCCATATCCCAATGTTAAGACTTATTGCTGGCATTGTTTTTGGAGTAAGGCTTGGATTTCAGATAGAATTTGTATCATTTGGCCGAGGTAGTCATCCATACAGGAACGTAAGCTGAATTGAAGCGGTTCGATTACGATAGCAGCCAGATTCAAAGCTCTATCATTTTGATTGGGCTGATTGTTTAATGAATATTCTGGTTAAGATGGCTGCTGTTGGCGGTTTTTCAACTGACGGAGCGGTTGTTGCTCCTGAATATTACACTGAGGCTTGGGTAGTTGTTGATGGAGCGATACCACTTTTGGATTATATTGAGGTTGATCCCTTGTTGATGGTTGTCATTGATTATTTTGTTTCTGCAGATTATCTTGGTGTTGAGTCTTTCGCAGCTGCTCCTGAAGGCGTTGGAGATGCTGTTGAACGGTCAGTTTTTGAGGTTTCACTACGTCTGCGAAGGACTTTTCAGAAACGAACTGACCGGTGTCTAAGTTCTTACATGAAAGGACGGGACGAGCAGGAACCAACCCCGGTCGTGAAGTCGGCGCTTTTTTCGCCACCATCTCCCTATAGACGATGCAACCTTTGTTGTGTGCTGTGTGCGGTTCGTCGCAATGAGCACATTTTGCTGGGACTGGGGGGGCTTTACGCAAGAAGTCGATGCGTATTTTTCTCCGCACTTAACGCATCGGAATTGCTTCCTGCAATAACGTTTGGTATGGCCGAACTTTTGGCACCGATGGCATTGGGGGATGTCTTTGTGGGTATGGGGTGGTTCTATTTTGACAATATGGACCCTAACGACCTCCCTAACAGCGGATCGTAAACACCACTCTCTTTAAACTCACATGAGTATTATCAAAGATGAAACTAATGTTTGAAAACCTTTTGGTTGATTTGACTTTAAAAAATATAAAAAAAAAACTACTTCTACGACCAATTTATAAACTTTTCCTACAAATTGCCTTCATTCCTGTTATGTATAGTAAAACTATATGGAATAAACTATCAAAAAGATACATTTATTTTAATAGTTTAACTTTTTAACTTTTGATTCAATTTTGTGTACAATTGTAAACTCAATTTCATCAGCATAAAAATCAAATCAAATATTTGTGCTTCACTAGTAGTTACCATTAAAAAAAACAATTCCTGGATTCACTTCAAAGGATGTAGCATATATACTACAATATACTTTCCAAAGAAAAATGGAGAAAAAATTATAGAAAGAAAAAAATAAAGTAAAAGAAATATTCAAAACGTTTGACAAATCAATTGACAAATGTTTACACAAAGTGAGTGCGAATGGCAAAGGAAAATGCAAATACAAATACAATATAATAAAGTGAAAAAGGACTACCCATCGCTTTTACTCGTTCTGAGAATACATGCAGGTGTGTATTGGTAAATTTTGAAATGGAAACGTGAAATTTGTAAAAAAGTGGGGTGGTAAAGGAGACTCAAATATACACAACTTGTGTCAATAGCTCAAGGCGACAAGCGCCATATTGACACAGTTTAATATTGCAAAAAATTTAAACGATGTGAAATTTAAAAGGGTTCTTAAACTCAACAACATGTTGCTCTCTCACTGATCTAGTGTATGAGTAGTTTTAATATTTCAATAAACCCAAATCAAGTGGAAATTAAATGAAATTCAAAATTAGAAAGCTTACTTCCAGGCAATCTATAGAAAAATTAAATTTCAAGCAAAATTTGTATTAGAAAATTGTTATTAAAATGCATAAATATTAGAAATCTCAACAAATAAATTTAATTGGTAGTAAATCTCGAGAATATGGGAGAGTTTGGTTTACCATAGGCTATTTATTTACAAGGGAATAACTCTAGAAGCAGAAACAGGAGTAACAGTAGCAGCAGCATCAGTTTCAACAAAGTTAAAGGCCTCAGGAGGCAAAACATTTATAGTACTACTAGTTCATTATACCCACTACCAGCTTTGCTAATTTACATGTTACACATTTGTTAACAGAAAATGGGATTCATCATGGCAATGGAATGAGGTGGTTTTGTCTATGCTAAGGTTTGAGGAAAACATAATCATGTTATGCAAATTTTCATGACAAGAACAGAAATTAAGCATCTACATACAAAAATAAAAACGAAAAATACCCTCCCAAAACCATAATGAATCAAATAAGGACAGTACCAAAAGTATAGTCTAATGGAAACGACTATTGGATACCCAACAGTATGAAATGCTGGACTTAAGAGAAGAAATGACTAAGTAATTTAAATATGTGATACCAAAAATTTACAAAGAAGAGAGAAAGTTATACATACTTATTTATAAGTATTTAATAAAGAGTTTTAGACGATTGTATGAAGAACCCACAAAATATTTTTAAAAGTGGAAGGAACGTAAGAAATGTATTGCATATTTAAATTCTTGATTCGACTATTGATTCGATTCGGGTTGTTGTTATAGAATGTGATTCGAATCAATAGTCGCATCAAAATAGATTCAAATCCGCCCCGAACAGAATACACTATAAGGAAAAAGCTCGATATAAATCAAATCACTACGACCACTCGTGTCTGTCATTCACGCTCACTTTTCAACCTCGTTCTCTACTCGCTCTCGATCTTGCTATATACTCGTTCTCGCTCACTACTACCATTCCCCACTGCTACCTTTTCCATCACTCTCTCTCTGTATTCGATATTTCTTCATATCCAACAAAAATGCTGTCACGATTTTGTAGTTTATAAAATCTTTTATTTAAAATAATTTATCGGGTTGTTGTTGGCAGCACATCAGACGATCACCAGCTTTGTCATTTCAGAAATCCTCTTTTAAGGCCTTCATTATAAGTCAAGTTATCTTTATTGTCAAAAAAAAATTGTACACTCAATTTTTTTATTTCACAATTTTTCCATCTCCTTTTTTCTCCTGCTCTTTCTGTTGGTCTACTACTTTTTATTTAGCTGATCATACGAGGGATACGCTGGGCGTCGATCAGCACTTTGGCAGCACGTAATAATATTTAGATTATATTTTACGTATATTGGAATTGACTAAGCTTTTTACATACTGCGAACAATGCCCGTTCTGCGAAGACCTACTCACTAAAGATCATCTTCTGGACTCCTGTCAATACTTAGGGAGCATTAGAGTTCCCTCTTTGGTTCCCTAAATCCATCCCAAGTTATAAAAAACTCCATCATCCATAAATATCTACAAATTGTATAATTATTTTATGAATTTCAACATAATAATTTAGTCCAAAGATGTTATTAAACGCGAGTTGAAGTTAGTAGCTTTAAGTTTAGTATATACAATATATAAACATATTATATTAGACTAACTGTGCCCACGACTTCGTACGCATGGGTTATACGAAATATATTTGTAATTGCGTGTGTTTTGTTAACTTTTTTTCTAATCTTCAGCTGTTTAATGATGTTGCGCTGAATATCTTTCGATTTCGATGAAATTAACGTTAAATGTTACATGAAGATTGCTAAAATACACCAGTCAAAACCGCATTTAAATAGGTTAAGCCGTTTCTGAGATTAGCGTCCACAAACACAAAAAGGCTTACGATTTTATATATACTTCTATAGATTTAATGTTGTTAAAATAAAATAAATAAATAAAAATACATACTGGGAAACAACCATCGATTAATCTACAAACATGGTTCCCACTCCTTAATTTGGTTTAGTTTCTGACAAATAGTTGCATGCCCAGGTAGAAAATCAGAACGATTTGTCTCTTCATGGTGGCCAAAATTTTACCTGGAATCTTACTCTTCTCTTTCTGTTTCCCAAAATGGGTGGGTTTACTACCCTGACCACTGTTTATTCATACACCAACAATTTTCTCTCAAATGCATTTTTCAAACTGTTTTGAAAAATTATTGGAATAAATAAACTAAATAGTATTTATACTTATAGGAAAGGTTGTGGAATATACCTTTATAAAGATGTTAGATAATTTATTTAACATGTATTTTATTTTTCATAAATATATTTGTATAACAACTTCAAAATACAAGAAACTAAAAAAGACCCTACTAATTCGTGCCACACTCAAAAACTATGAATAAATTATTATTATTAATAATAATAATAATAATATGATTAAATTAAAATACGAAATGAGGCAATAATTTGAAATAAACTTATTGGCCCCAAAATCAGCAGAGTCCAAAAATTAAATATCCTTTTAAAAGAAGACGTGATTTAGAGGCCTTCGAGTAAACTGAAGAATTGACTGGTATGGTAAAATACATCACAAGATGCTGACCAGGAACATATGTATCTATCTACAATACTTTAAGCGATTTTGATCCCAATATTTTGCTAATTACATACATTGTTACAAACTTAATATGCCCTATGCCTTTCACTTGAATACAGCGTGTAGAAAATCAGTAGAAAGTAACATAGTGAGTATATAAATGCAAGTTGAGTGCGAACACTCTAGGGAAGTAGTAGTAAGTATATTTTTCAATGTTGAAAGGCGTTATGTAAATAGATATTATAACTCAATTTAGCAAAGCAAACTACAATGAATGGAAATGTCTTTAATATTTATAACGCCAAGTCAATGAAAGGACGAAGGAAGAGAATTGCAACAAAGAATAATGTTGAAAAAAAAGCGAAAAAATATTGAAGGTGAAAAGTACTTGATATAATTGAAATTTGTTTTTATAGCATGGCAAGCAAATGAGCTATAGCCCAGAGGTCTTCAGAAATTCTGTTATTTTGTTATGAAAAGGAGTTTTATTTAAATGGAAAAAAATACATTTTTTAAAGAACAACGCTACTTACATATATATTTTTTTCCTTACGATGCTATCAAAGTTTAGTTAAAGAAATTTGTCTCGAAGTAAGAAAAATAAGACGATAAAATTATAAATTACTTAGAAGTATGTAAAAAGTAAACAACAATGAAATTTTTTCTTTTAATAAATAACAACAACAAAATACGAGTATAAAAAAAATACAAGTACTATTTAAAAAAGGACCGACAGGAGGATATCCTTTTTAGTCTAAGCTCTTAAGCTGGCCAGTTGACAACAACAACAACAAAGACTTTTTTAAATCACAAAACAAACAAAAAAATTCGAAAATAAATTGAGTGAACGCTTTTAAAATGTTTTTCCTTTCTTTCCACTTTTTTTTTATTTTCTTATATGTGTTTTTGGTATGGTTTTTCTTCTTTATTGTTAACTGCTTTGGGCATAAAATGTTTGCCAAGTTAAGCCAAGCCTGATGCTCTGCTTGAATGCGCCTCGCGTTTTGGTAAAGACAATAAATAAGACTACCGCAGGCATAAGGCATACTTACTTTTGACTACTACTCACTACTCACTACGCATATTTGTTGTTGATTTTTAACAAAATTTGTTCTTTTGGTTCTTCTTGTTACTTATGGTAAATTGTTAAAGAGAAGATAGAGAGAAAGAGAGTTAAAGTAATGAAAACAAACCAAAGAAATAAAGTCAGAATGAAGCATTTTGTTGCCATCGATTTTTTTTGGCAAAGATTCAATTGTGCTACTATAGATGCATTTCTATTGTAGATACTTTGAAAATTTAAGGAAAAAAGTGCACAGCATTTACAATATGTGGTCAGGGCAGGATTGAGGTAACATAAGAATAAAGGTGCTCGAAGCCATGAATGAATGATTGAATAAAAAAGGGGAAAATTTGTCTTCGACCATTAATCTTGTCTATCTCCTGACTTCAATCTCTAAGAATCGTTTTGCAAATCCATATGTTCTTAAGAGGCTGAAAACTAAAGAAGGGTTTACTGCTTGTAAATTATTACTTAGAGGCCAGTAGTGTCATCCTAAATGCGTATTAATGGTGCATGCAGTATAGAAGGATATGATCTAGGATTTCTCCATACAAAATTTGCTGGTAGTAATTTATAGAGTGAAGATGAGGTCTTAACTGACATTAAACTGTATCTATGCCTGTTAGTATCATTAGGCTATTTTTGTTTATTTTTGGTTATAGTAAAGAAGTGCCTGCTTCTGTTTTGGAAGTGTATTCAATAGCTTGATCTGCTGACTTTTCTGCCCTTTTGTTTGTGTTTCTCCCTAATAGTTTGCATACTTGTCTCAAAGAATGGAAGAGAAACAAAATATTAAAGGCATGAATTCAGATTAAAAGAAAAATTAAAAAGTAAAAGACCTTGATAAGGAAAAGTATTTTTTTATTAAAATTTAATTAACATTGCAATTTAGTTACCAACATTTTAACCAATACTCTTATTAATATTTATAAAATGGCTCAAAGGCTTGTAAAAGTTTTGGGTTGTGTAGGAAATTTTCCCATTTCCACTTTTTTTCACAATTTCCCGGCAATTTTGTATTATGCCGGATGAAGTATGTATATACAGGGCTCTCAACAATATACCAATTACAGTTTTTTATTATTACAAAGTTAATAGTAAAGACAAAAGGACACCACCTAGGGCCAAAGGCATTTATTCTTAAACTTTTTTCTATGATTTTTACTGTTCTTCAATCAGTTACAAGTATTAAATCAATATGGACATAAGGTTCTGAATTAAAGTTAAACAACATGCTATCTTTGCGGTGCTTATCTCATCTTCTGGACTCCTGTCAACACCTGGAGAGCATTAGGGTCTCCCTTTTTGGTTCTTATGTTTCATTCCATCCAAGGGAGAGGCACCATTAATATGTGCAACTTTTATATGTACATTAAGAAATCTACATACATATATAAAAATGAAATGCTGTTCGTGTGTTATCAATAGACTCGCAAACCGCTGAGTTAATTTTGGATATTACTTTTGCTTTTGTATTATTAATATTTGAGACATGCTTTAGGACATGTGGGTATGTGTATGTGCAACCATCGTGTTCCTGAGAAGATGTACAAGGGAAGGAGGAAAGAGATATGAAATAGTCAAAGCAAAAAGGTGTATGTGTGAGAGTGTGTATGGGCATTTTAAATGATGGCGTCTTTTACGAATTTCGTAGACCGTTAATTTTTATTGTTGCTTTACTTTTTTTTTCATGTTTATTTGTTGATCATTATCATCATTATGTTTGCAATTAAAATCACGCCGGGGGCGTTGCCTGTGCCGGCAACGCTAGTCCAATATAAAAATTTAGTCCACCGATATAATAAAAATTGAAGGCCCCACCATCTAGTCACTAGTTTTAAAGTAGCGTTAAAAGAGCTCACTCAAACCAAGATTCTTACAACAACCACAGGCGCTTGATGATATTTCAGAAATGAAAATGTCAATATCCAGTTAATGCTGCATTGCTTGACCAGGCAGATGATAGTCCTTGGCGCCTCCAGCTTCAATACCTCTACTGTATTCGGCAGGTGAATCAAGCTACTGATATTTTGGTGTGAACACAGACATTTGTTGATGATATTGTTGTTGCATTTCCTGGCTGGTCTGCATAACAGCGAGACTTTTGAAATTACCAGCGCTGCATAACTCGATGGTGGTTGCTTTAGAGTAGTGGTAGCCATCCAACAAACATATTACAGCTGCTGCATGCATATGAAGCGAGGTGATGGTGTTGTTGTTGGACGTTGCAATTGTTATTGTTGCTGTTGTTGTTGTTCCTGTTGCTGTTATTGCTGCTGCTGTGCTGCTGATTGTGGACCTGGCCCGAGTAGACTAAACATGGGTAGCTGGAAGAGTGACTTTTCGGGACTTTGTAACCCCAACTATTGCCTTAACTTGTTGATGGTGGTGACATTTCACCGGGTAGAGCAACAGTTGTTGCTGTTGCTGATGTTGCTGTTACTGTTGGGCCCCTTCCTCTACCTTGTGGGAAAGACAGGACACAATTTTACAACATGTAATAGTTAAAATGTTATTGCTATTCATAAGTTTTCAATTTTCTTTAGCAGCCCTGTATTCTCATTAGCAAGCATTTTTCATGTTCAATAAACCTATTTGCTTCTGCTTTTATGTTAATTAATTTTCATCAATTTTCTGAATTTGGAAATTGACTTCTAGGAGGCAATAAAAATTATTACTTTCAACATCTGCATATCAAGATATATTTTTCTGAAAAAAGATGATCATCAAATAATAAGAAAATTAGCTGGACTGTATTTTTAAGACCATAGCTAACCATTCTTATTTCATATGCTTTACTCAAACACTTGAAACTGCGCCATCTAGAATCTAATACAAAATTGTCACTTAAGTTGAGACGTAGCATGTTTATGTTAATAAAAAGCTTTATGAAAACACACCTTTGTACTTTTCTCAATTTTTGACTTAAGAATTGATCTCCGCTAAATTGTGGACACAGAAAAAAAACTCTAAGAACTAATTAGCTATAAATCTGCTATGTCGACTCCAAATTATTTGATGCTTATTGTGTTTTCCCTAACATAAACAAACTGTGTCTAAACTAAAACATTGCTAAACCAATCTTAAAACTGATTGACAGCAGTAGTACAATTATTATTTGTAAAGTTTGTTTTTATTCATATAACAGTGATGTTACCACTTGAAACAGGTAATTTATTTGAAAACTTTCCATGTTGAAACAATTTCCAAAATGACTCAAAGTGAAAAGAACTCATACTGCACCTCTTATTGAATAAGAGGCTTAGCAAGTTTCTGAAACAAGACTTATTTTATTCTAAAAGCAATTTAAAGAATTTTCCCCTATTTATTGATTTTATTCCTCTTCAGTTGGTTATTATAGACTTCAAGTTGTCAACTTGTTTTGTAGTCAAGGGATTACAAGTTATAAGTTCTTCAAATAAAAAAGCAATCAAACAATTCTATTTCTATTCTAATCCGAATGTGTTTACATCGGCTTAGATTTAAAGATATAACACAACAGTTTAAAAGTGAATAAACAAAACTTCTTCAGCATTCAAATACTAATAAATCACATTCAAGGATATTCAATTTCGCTTTGTTCTCCCTTGGTTTATTCAAAAAACAAAAACAAAGAATTTTGAAATAATAAAAAAAAATATTATTGTTTGTTATATTTTTTTTATTTCTCTCTCTTGATTTCACACCAAATTAGCCAAAAAATTCTATTCTATTCTACAAAAGAATTTTTAAAAGACCTTGAATAAAATTTAGTTGACCTCGTCATGTGCCGGCAGATGCTAAAAAATAAACAATTTCACGCCAAATTATAACGCGGAGGAGTATAAAAAAACAATAAAAAGAATAAATAACAAGAATACTCGTAACAGCAACAATGGCAAATAGTAAAACAAAAGAAGATGGTAAAAAATTGAATTGAAACATGTTAAAATACAAAAAAAGAAACAAAAATACATTGGCTATAAACACCAAAGGGAAATATAAACACATAGTATTATATTGTATATTTTTGTTACCCTACTTACTTTCTGATTGTGATATTCGATGCATTTAGAAATTTACATTGAAATTGAATATTGTTATTTTTATACCTTTTACTCGTAATGTGTGTTCGTTGTGATGTTTGTAATGGATATAAGTATTGGAAAACCAATACTGCAATGATCAGCAGTCATGGGATAAATGAATTCACCTTCTTCTCGCTCTCGTTTTTACATTTCTTATGTTGTTTTGTCACTCTTATTTGTTAAATTTAAACTGTGTGAACATTGGCCTTCAAGCTTAGATCCTCAGAGACTTAGACCTGATTTCCACAGGGAGATAAAATTATGTTACTTACAATGGTTGAAAAAATAAAGAATATGGCCATTCTTCATAAAGAAACCTTTATTTATTTACTGTTGATTATTGGCATACGTTTGCTGATGAACTAGAAGACAGATTTTCTCCACTAACTCTAGCTGATCCTCAGGACAATACCAGAGCCTTCTTACTAGCTCCTTGTCAAAGTTCATCTCCCATAACGCACATTTCACCTGCTGAGGTTCGCGAGCAGATAAGAAACGTTAAAACCAACAAGTCTCCTGGATATGATGGTAAGGTTGTCAAAGCCCTTCCTAATCAAGGCATCCTATTTCTCTGTAATAAAATCATTTGTCATCATCATTTTCCTTCGCAATTGAGGTGTGCGGTTGTTGTTATGGTGCCTAAACCTGACAAAACGGAAAGTAACGTCAAGTCGTATAGACCTATAAGTTTGCTGCCTGTAATCTCTAAAGTATTTGAAAGAATACTTCTCAGTAGATTGATGGTTGCACAGGTGTGCTATCCCAAATCACCAGTTTGGGTTTAGACATGGACAGGTACACCGCATTGTCAATGCCATATTGCAGTCTTACGAAAAGAAAATGTACTGTTCAGCTGTGTTCCTTGATTTGGAAAATTAAGTCTCTCCTCCCCGCCCAATTTTTCTATATTCTCAGATCATATCTACAAAATCGAACGTTTTTGGTTGAAGTTCGGGATGAGAGGTCAACTATTCAAAAAATTCGAGCTGGTGTTCCTCAGGGCAATGTCCTAGGGCCAGTCCTCTACACGCTATTCACTCGGAATATGCCTACGCCCACTGATGAAAACACCCTAGCTGCCACTTATGCAGACGACACAGTGTTTTTAACGAGTGATACTTCCTGCAATCTAGCTGCTGCCACCTCTCAAAAATCTCTTGATGCCTGGTCTAGGCGTTGGAATATTGGAGTTAACAGTTCTAAGTCCCAGCACTGTTGCTTTACGCTGAGACATAGGAGCTGACCACCAGTAATTCTCAAAGGCACCCAAATATTTTCAATTTCAATGTAAATACATTTTGGAAGAAACTTTAGTGAACATGCAACAACAACACTGTTGGACCCAAAGTATATTTCATTGAGGTATGAAGGTACGTTATGAAAACCCATGATACTTAGGTCATATTAACTAACTAAAAGTAGACAACTTAGGTCTATGAATAAAAAACGGACTCCAATTTGAGATAGAATCTTAATTGTGAAAAAGTAAATCATCAAAATTTAAATCTTTCAGGCAAAATAAGGATTCCCCGGTAGAAGCATTCTGTCTTCAGGGAATCGATTTATTCTGGTACCCATTTGTTGACGTTTTCAAAAAAAATGGAAGTGAATATTTGTTTATGGTAATAAGTAGCTCAAAACCGTATTCCATCCATAAAATTAGCTCACTGACAGACACAGTTACATAAAAAACTCAAATCACTAAACATTTTTTTACCAGACCGGTTGTTTTTAGCGAACTCATTTCATAGTTCAATGATGGTGCATATGGTAGAGTGGCGGTCTTCTATACACTGATTTAATTTAAATATTTCAAAAAATAATGACCGTGTGATACAAAAAGAGAAAAAAGTTTTATTTTGAATTTACGATATACGATTTTCTAGAAATTTCTCTTTTCCTCCCTTTTCATCGTCCAGCAGTAATCGGCCAACTTCTTTGGGTTCCTTCTTTTTTTAGATACAAAGCTTTGAGCGGTTAACTTGAACTAAAACATATTATAAGAGTTTGGCATTAAAAGCTTTATAATTGAGAGACTATTTGGATTTGATGTGGGAGAATTTGAATGATTATAATCCATTTACAATTTACATTCGTTTATCGCTGATACTTTTTTTTTTTTTTTCTTGCCGAGGAAGAGAATCATCGAAAACCTGTTGCCGTAGCCGTAGTGTGGGACTTTAACCCACTAAATCCTCCGTCATGTCCGACGGTTAGTCCTCCCAGAACTTCACCGATTAGGTAGTGCGTCGGGAGGCCGTTGTGAGTATATTACTACTCAATCGTTAGTTTTAGTCATTCTATTCGAGTCCGGGAGCAATGATATCCATTGCTTGTCGCGAAACTCCTTCAGCTCGTTCAGCAGATCTGAGCCCGTTCTCCGTGTATCGTAGTGTATCCAATATGTTCGCAGCTGCTGCACTTGCTGCATTCCACTTTCTACAATCCTCGTACATATGTGTGACCTGATTTGACTCCGTCACTTCTTCGCCGAATGCTGTTTCAAGGTCAGTTCGCTCATTGATGAACCATGGGCAATGAAACAGCACGTGACAGGCGCTTTCTGGCTATACTGAGCATATTGAAGCAGCCATGTCCGGTCAGAAACTGCGTGAGATTATAACCAACCTCTCCATGATTTCGGTTCATCCACGCCTCGATATTTGAGATCAATTTATACGTCCAGCGCCCTTTCTCTGATTGATCCCATCGCTGCTGCCACGCGGAAATTGTGCGCCTCCTCTCTTCTTTTTTTATCGCGATTGATGGCCTGTGGCCTATGCCGCTGTACAGGCGCCCCATTTCACACGCGAGCAGGATATCTTCGTGTCCGCCCAGATCGCTGATACTTAAAGATCGTTAAGTGATTGAGGTTTTTATTTAATTCCGAAAATTTTATAGCATTAGCGTAATTGACATATTAGTTTTCCCAATTTTCGTTGCACTGAACACTTCTTATAATGCTGATGATTAGAACAATATATTGTAATTTAAAGGGTCTAAAATATGTTACAATCTTCATACTAATTATTTCTATATAACGTACTATTGTACACTTTACAATATAACATACCCGTAGTATCAACTCACGTATAAAAGAACAATAAACAAAATGTCAAATGGAATTATTTCGTTTTTATGACAACAGAGAGATACAAGTATTAGCTAGGAAACTACTCATACTATAGATACTTTCAATTATATCTTGTAATTCGATTTTATTTTCATTTATTCACTTTTTAGTTTTATAATTGAATTTATATGTTTTCCTATTGTGAATTTGTAATTAATTTTAATTTTAATCTACAATATATATTTTTGTCTTTTTGCTAATATAAAACGGAAATTAGATTTTATACGATGTGAACAGTTTATGTTTAATCTCATTCAATATTTTACTCTAAACGATTTTGACAACTTGACAATGTCTGGTATTGGAGCAAGGAAGTTCTCAAGGAAGTAAATCCATATCCGTGTTTGGTATACATATTTCTTGTTATACATACATAATTCATATAAACGAGTGAGTATGAGGTTGTCTGTGCATGAAAATGGCGCCAAATGCAGTCTGCAAAAGTCATAAATTGTTAAGTAACATTTTTGCTTGAGTTTTGTTTTGTCGTTCTGTATCTGTGTCAGTAGTTTGGCTTTAACAAAATTCGTATGCTACAAATCATTTTTAGTTTTCTCTACAAATTTCATGAGTGATTACACTTGAAAATGTCTTTTTGATTGCACATTTCAGTTGTTGTGCTTTATAGTTGAATTGAAGTTTAATTGATAAAGTATTTAGTAAGGTCTTGCAAGATAGTTGAATTAAGTTTTCTTACTTTTCATTTCATTTCATTTTCGTTGTCTTGACTTAATGGAAATCCATTAAAAATAGTTTAGTTTTGCAGTTTTATCACTTGAGATTATTGAGTGGTCACAAATGACTTCTTCAACAGTCATTACCATAACCATTCTCGTTATATTGGGAGAGTTCACAAATATTGGATAGATTTTTTTTATTTTATAAAGAATTCTCATGTAATTTTTATCTTAAGTAACTTTAAAGAGTTTAATCTTAATAAATTCACACTCAGACTAATAACTAAATAAGAAGCAATCGAATCAGTTTCAAAAGATAATAAATTGTGTTTATTGAGGATGTGTCCTATTTATAAAATTCATTATATAATTCAGCCTAACTTTTGCCTATATTACCTTTCATTATTTCAGAAGCATGGTTAAAAGAATTCGTTAGATAAAATCTATCCATATAAATCGCATTGAAAAACATAAGAAAACAAAATTATCTTATCATTTAACTATTTTATTACTTGCCCAGTTTAATGTAATTTTCTATTTAATGCAAAGCTTTTTAAACAATATTTTTAAATCTGTTTATTTTAAAGAAATTGATTTTTGGGCAAATTATTGATAGTCTTGACCATCGATAGTAGACGATAGTTTTTATAAAATGTAGATATTAGTCACAAAAAAACCAAGAAATAAATGAAAATATATTTGAACATCAAGTTTTGCAACAAGTCATTTAACAATCAAAGAAATTGTAGTGAGCAGGATAGTAATCAAGCTTAGTCAAAATTAAGTTTAAATTTACAAGTTACCTTTGTTGTGTCTTGTTATATTTCATAATGTTTCTTGGCACAAGTTTACAGATGTGTTAGGCTAGGCAGCGTCCTTGATTGAATAGAAATACTTTAAAGTCATGTTATAACTTCACTTGTGAATAGAACATCAAAGTATTCAAATGTACTTAATTGATCACTTTCTCCTTAAAATACTGATGAGATCGGTTGCAAGTCATCTTGACTTTCTTATGAGAAAATATACTTGACTTTATCTAGACATACGAAATGAACTTTCTCACTTTCCTACTTGTTAATTTATGACTTACGAATTACCGAAAAAATCGCTAATAACTTTATTGAATTTCTGACTATTTTGAAGTTGGATACCACTCTCATAGCAAGCACTCCTAGCTCTGACTCATCGTTATATGATTACATTCCTTCACAAAATGGCATTCCTCTCATATAAAGCACTCCTCTTCTCCTCCTTAACTTGGTTTTAAGGAATCTTTCTTGGGCTATCCCTCGCAAATCTTTACGGCTACATTTAATTAACCATTTCTCGGCAATTGAATACTAGTTGAGTTAGCGCTATGTACCGTCCTATATAGTATAAAGACCATTGAATTTACCTTGTAGCTTCACTTACGAAATCGATATCTAATCAATCGGACGTACAGCTGCGCTCAAAATAATAGTAGTGATACACTTCACTAAGTTTGAGAATTCATAATTTTGTGATTCTCTTTATTTCTAATAATTCTACTATACAAGCACAATTAAATTTCCCGTTTCTTTTGCTGTTTGTGTGCTTTATGTTGTTATTATTATTATTATTAGATTATTTCACAATTATGCTTGTTATTGCATGATCAAAATAATAGTATTGAACAAATATTGAGCAAAACATTAGATTATTGTTCCTTTAGCCCAGAAAATTCCATAACTAAAACATATTATTAATGATTTAAAGATAATGCATTATGTCAGCAATTTGCAAATCCTTATTGGCGATGAGCATATATCATTTACTACCTCAAAGACCGGATCACTGGTTGATGTGAATCGCTCAAAAGATGCCGAAGGTTTGCGCTGTGTTTATTATTATATAGCTAGTACAGGATCTAAAGTGCTTTGTGTACTCATTAATCGGTTTGCATTTTAAGATAAAGATAATATTATAGTTTAATTTCTCAAAACACTTGTAGTAAAAAACAAAGTTTTGCTATATTTTAAGTTAAATTATCATGTGATCCCTTGTTGTTGTCCTTGTGTATAAGATTTGAAGTAGATTTTCTTTGTGTTAATTTTAAAACAAATTAATCGCTTGGTTTATTGTGATTGTCTTTTAGGGGATGTCAACGGTTCAAACAAAATCTGTAATTTCCTACAAATGTTAAAAGAAATAATGTTTAGATATCTTATTCAGGTACTACTTTACTAAGAAACTATACATATTATACACTTTTAAATTTGTTAGAATCTAAACTTTAAATGTAAATTTCTAGGGTGAGGTTTTTAAGTTCTAAAAGGTTTCAAAAGTTTATTATAATAGTATATTAAAGGACCAATTCATTAATTATTTTATTAAAGAATTCAATTCAAATACTATTCTTTTGAGTGCAGGTATTTTCCGAATTGTAGTAAATCTTCTTGGACTTAATTCACTGACTATACTACCAACATTGCTGGCATTTAAACAATATTATTCAGGATTACCTTTAACAAATCTTTACCCTATTGATGTTAAACTCCCCATATCCAAAATTCATTCTAGTCATCCACTTTTTTTTTTCTTCTCTACTCTTCAATTTTTCGATTATATACTTTTCCATAGTCACGTGTCACTAGGCAAATATAAAAATAAACAAGTTTCGTCGCGTAATTAAACAAAACTAACAAGTTTTCGATTTTTCCTCATTTGAAATTCCTTCCTTTTACAATCTAAGTATATAGGATATACAATAGTATTTTTAATTACATGTTAAAACAAAGCCATGGATATTGTGTTGCTATTGTTGTTGTTAACCTTATTTTAATGTTTATTTTGGAGTTGCTTGTATTTTAATGTTATGTGTGGTTGATTCTCTGGTGTTGCTATGTTATTTCTCATACATATATGCAAACATGTATCTTTGCAGTATTTTTGTAGTGTTTACTTTTGTTGTTATTGTTGATGTTCTTGTTGCTGTTATTATTTTCCTGTTTTTGTTAAGAATATTTTGTGGTCTCTTCGTGTTTTTGTGGTTCAAATTCAACCAAACGCTTAACTTTGGTCAAGTAAGCATAAAATGAGCGAAACAACAAACAAAAAGATAAATGGACAACAGGATTCTTTGTTGTTGTTTTTATTGCTGGTTTAAATATTTCACTTGTGTTATATTGTATCTGTTAGTCTGTTACAGCCAACCATCCAAACAGCACTTTAACCACATTTTAAATAAATTATTTTTAATTTAAGCTTCTTGTTTAACCATGCAAGTTTCATTAACAAAAGATTGCATAAGATTCTTGTCCTGTGAGTCTCTATGTTCATGTGAACTGGTGTCCTTTTTTTGTGCTTTTGTCATAAATAAGCTCATTCATTCATTCATGCAGTCATTCATTCATTTATTCATTCCTTGTCCCAAAGAAAGCTTATCACAGGCACTTGCGGTTTGTTCTTACTGTTCTCGCTGTGACTATTGGCAATAAATTTATATACACATGCCACTTTAATAAATGCATTGTCTTTCATTGACTATATTTAAATATTTACATTTGCGTTTGTGTTTCATTTTCCTTGTATTTTTATTTTTTATATACTATAATATTGTATAACATTTTATTCACACTTGAGTCTTTATGTTGGTAGGTAAATGACGTAGGACATCTCTCATTCACTTAAATGCACTGCACAACAAAGACTGACTAACTTTGCATTGACGTCGTTGTCCTTATCGTCATCATTGTCATTCTCATCTGTCGTCCATTGTCCAATAAAAGTTCTAGTCAAGTGCGCATGAAAGTATGCAATAAAATATTATTACAACAAAAAGCAGCAATTCTTTCATATTCTAAGCATCTTTTGTGGTTTTGTTGTTGTGCTTGCTATTCTTATTATTGTTGCCTTTATACTCCTATAATGGATATTTTGCGGCCTTTCATAAGTCATTTACTTCCTTATTCCTTGACATTTAAAATGCATAAAAGGTTTTATTGCATAAAACACGTTTAGCAGTTAACGTTGCTAGACATTAACATTTCTTAGGCAAAAAATTTATGGAAATAATATAAACATTCAAGATATTAAATGAGAATTAAAGTTAATCAAAAGGGCTAGGCATGCCATCCTAGAGAGCCACATAGAAACATTCAAATATTATTTTCATAAACACATCTTTAAGAAGTCTAAGATATCTGTGTTTCTGCTCAGTGATTTAAGGATTTGAATACATTACCAAGTGGCAACAACTTTTACTTTAACTTGAAAATAATAGCATTATTAAATAGAGATGATGGTATAGGAAAATATATCAGAGATTTAGTTTCTCCATGAAGAAACACATTAAAAGTAAATCAAACTGAAGTGGAGTATCGTTATTCTAATAAAAGTTTGCTTATTTGCTTTTAATAATCTTTTCCAATGATGGCATTAAAGATCTGAAAGCCTCTTTGACCATTAAATTCCATTCATCGATGGCAATTGGAATAAGTTAATATAATTTTAAATAATATAAAGTAGTAGAAAAATTTAAATGTTTCTTGCAACTAGAAACTTATAATATTTCAGTTTCTTGTGAGACTTGTTTATGTATTAGTAACATTACTTTAAAAACAATATACTGAAGCTATTCGGTCCCTTACATCTTAAGAATGAAATGTTTTTCTTAATCTCAGTTGGAATATTCGGCTGCAACTGAAACAACAACTTCATCATAAAATGCAGGATATGCAACAACAACATCTTATATTGAGCATCTAAGTCCACAAAAAAACTCTAACATTTACATCGCTATTTGGAACCCCGATAGAGTGCTGTGCTACATCACAGAAATTAACTAAAAATATTTATGACAACTAAAGCAATTGACGTCATGCTTATAGCGGGAACTCATTTTTACTGCCGAACATATATACTTATAGATTCAAAGGTATGAAATACATTCTGCCAATCATAATAGCATTCGCCAATTGGTCCAATTTGGAGAGAATTATTGCAAAGTGCTGGCGTAAAAGTCCTTGTTGGACATGGTTAAATAGTCTTGGGGGAAATTCACTGACCGCCAGTTTTTAATCTGGGTAAACAGAATTGTTACGTTTTATCAGTTCCTATTTAATGAAAGGAAAAGTTCTTAATATTATATTGCTTTTCTTATTATAGTTCTAATATTTACATATTCTTGTTATAGATACTTAGTTAGAAACTATTTAAATTAGGTGGTATAGGCTGCTTAATTTTAAAAAAGATAATTTTCGTGATATATTATGAGGAGATGTATCGAACTCGGATGCAGATAATTGATAATTTGAAACAAAAATGAAAGGTATTCAAGTAGGATATGGAATGTTGTTAAGATAGCATTGCATGATTGATATTTTATTGCAGGAGATTCATTGAGGGTGTGGCTAGTGGACCACTAGTAGCAGTAATGCTGGATGAAATTTGGTAATATCAAGGCGAGAAAGATGTCTTATGCCATTGTTCATATGGTCTTTTATCTGCATACTTAACATATTTTCTCGTGGCGAACAAATTAACAAAAGAAGATAACACTACATTTAATCATTACTACTTAAACTTAATAATTATTATTGAATCTGCAAGGGAGATGAAAAACATGAAACCTCTTAAGGTGTCTTGTGTCTTAGTCGATATTAAATTGATTGCCAATGGATTGATACAATTCTCTAATCTGAATTTCTGTCTTGACTAAAAGCATTTTTGAATCTCTGAGTATTGATTTGTTTCTTTTGAACCATGGTGCATCTAGAATTTGACGTAGGGTTTTGGATTGGAATCTTTGCAATTACTTGTTGTGCCCAAAAGTTGAATTCCATGCGTCCACACAGCCTCCAACATAATTTTATAAAGTAGGAGTTTGTTCTTTATACTCACTTTCGACTAGAACATTTTTTTAGCTTAGATGGTTTTGCTTTGCTTCTGTCTAAATGCATTACAAGATATTTTGTGGTGTTGCAAGGAGGTATGATATCTTGACCAATACGCCCACTTCGGCAATCTCCTCTTTTCATTATGAATGCACCGTGTGATGATTTATTTGAATTCACTTTTATGTTCCATTTCGTTAGCCACCGTTCGATATTATCAACTTGTTGTTGGACTGCTTCAGATGCATCGCTAGCTATCTGTGACGAAAAGAGTATGGCAGTATCATCTGCATAGATGGCAACTAACACGTTGCATACTATTGGCATGTCTGACGTATACTATAGCACGGGTCCTAACACACTGCCCTGCGGTACGCCAGCGTTGATTTGGAGTATGCGAGAGGCTAAATTTTGGAATCTTACGCAAGTCTTAAACATTGCATTCTACAATTTTATTTGTAAAACTTACCAAGTTAATACAATTTTAAGATTGAAAATTTAGAAATCCATCAAATAGAACTTCATCTTGAGGAGTATTATCACTATCATCATCTGCCTTATAAATCTGCCAAAATCACTCAGTTTACAAAGTTTGAAGTCATTTGTACTCAGCGAATAATTTAGACAATGCCACTATTCCACCCGCGCATCACATATCTGGTGTTTCATTTAAAAAAAATAAAAATTATAAAGAAAGCAAAAAGAGACTTCATTTGATTGATTTTAATAAATAACTCTTTACCTCATTACCCATCTTGATCCACCTTCCTTAAAAAAATCTCTAAATAATAGTGAAAACCGTATCAAAATTCTTGAAGACATGAATAGATAGAGAATATGCTATAGAATGCATGTATATAATTCAACTTGATTTATTTGCATTAAACTATTAGTTAGTTGTATTCAAAACTTCAAAACTTGTATCGAAAGGAACTATCTACTCAACATATTCGTATATGAATGACTTGACAAGTAATTTTCCTACCTTTTATGACAGTTATTATATACGAGTACATAAATCAAATTGAGAACAACCTTATCATTTTGATTAACAACATAAATACCAAAATGACATAATGGGCGCACAAATGTCAAAACATTCAGCACACATACTTACACAAATATCTATACATATATGAGCATTCATTCATTTATATGTATTTAGATACAAACAACAAAGCTAAAATAATAGAAATAAAATAAGTATTACAAAGGAAACGAACGAACCAATGAACAATGAAAAACCAATAGTTGATGACAAAGCAAAACTTCATTCACATCAAAGAGTCTTCGATATTAAATAAAAATGCCAAATAGGACATGAATAAAGTCCTTAAAGAGAACAAACTTCCACGCATCTTGAATAATTAATTAAGACAAGGAAAGCTCATGAAAGTTTGCAATAGGAAACCGCAAGCAAACAACAAACAAGTTTATGACAAAGCTACTTCCAACCAACTCATGAAAGAAAAATACTTAAATGCATATGATGTATATGAGAAAGACAGAGAAAAAGATAGAAAGAGATAAAAGTTGAGAAGGAGGATAAAATTGATGCCATATTATATTTTGTCAACCTGCATTTAGTCGACTTGTGCTTGCTAATAGAGATCTTATAGACATTTACAACATTTGGGGTCACCAGACACATAGGTGCTTTCGAACTTCACTAATAGATGTCAACAAGGTTATTAAGTTGTCAACCTCAAAATTTTGATATTTTTTTAATGACATAATAGTTCATTATGAAGAGATTTCCATAAATTGTAGAGACGTCTTTTGTCTATTATATTTATCTTCTACTTTTTCAATGGCCTGAGCAATATTTATTTATTGAACGGCATAGCCAACATTTGAATTTTGTATAAGTTTGCCATTTGTTACTATATTCTCAAATAAGTTTCTTAGCTTTATACTAAAATTGTACACAGGATCTCCCCTTTTACACCAAGTTAAACAATTGCTTGAATCATTAAAATATAAGTCCATTGGAAGGCTTAACAATTCTTGGAATGATTAGGATAGGTAGTTAGAAAGCATAGCCATCATATAAAATAAATCGTGAAACAAAAACTGTATTGTATTATATTATTATTATAAATCGCAAAGAAAATATTATATTATATAAGATCTTTTGAACTTTAATTTGAAAAGATATTTCTATATGTTTTTTAATCAGGGTTTGTATTGCTTCCTCAATAGTAACAGATAAAATGCTTTGCTCTTGCTTCTGCTCTCAATTTTCGAAGCATGAAGCAAAGAGCACTTGACAGAACTCCAAAAGGAATACTATTTATAATCGAAGCAATATAAAAAAAAGTTGTAGCAATCAGAAGCGGAGCGGAGTGCTCCGGCTACTCCTCTTGATGCTACTACTACTGCTCTGCTCCCGAATGAAATGTTCATTCCCCGAATAACATTCTACGTTATTTTTGAGTAGGATTTCCAAGTAATTGTAATTATCGATTTTAGGGATTTTTGCGGTAGATATTTTTGAGATTTGGCAGTCTCTTTTTCGTAACAGATATTCAAATTATTATTTTATACTTATTCTAGTTTTTTGCTTTTACTTTTGTACTTGAATGATTACACTGGACAACCAAATTAATAATTAATCAATAAATAAGTGGAATGGGATTTTTCAGGTTCTTTTTAATTAAATCACTTAATAAAATAAGATAATTGTTGAATTTTAGAGAGTGTCAAGAATAGCTTTACACATGTTTCAATAGTTTTATGTTTATCAAGAGGAGGTTTCAATTTGTTTACGTTTATCAAGAATAACTTTACATTTGTTTTTTACTTTATTTTGATTTGTTAAATTTATGTTGGGATCTATGATGATTGGAAGTATAGAAATTTGACTGTATTTTTATTTGTGTAAGTATGGTGTCCAGCTTTTGACCTCTTCCTCACACAAATATTTCTCTATTTAACCAATAACTTGACAAATTTTTGGCTCTTTAATTCATTAACATTACACTGCGTGACAAAAGAAAACAAAAATTTAACATTAATGGAAACAACTTTTTTTATTAAATTGGACCTTTTGATAACGAAAATGTATTCGATTGTCTTTTATTATAACACGTACCATTTAATGTTACGTTGATTCAATTAGTGTTGTAACAATTTTTTTTTTTTGTGTGTGCCCTCCTTTTATTTCACAAATCTCCAAGAGAAAATAGCATAGGGCTCTTATATCGCAATGTGACCAATTGAAATCACCATTCAATAATTAAATTTAAAATTATTTGATGTCATTACAATCAATATAGTTGATAATTATCGATAAAGTTCAAAAGCACTTTGTTTAGGGCAAATTATAGAAAATCAAGTGAATGGAGGTTTTTAATTTCGCACGTGATCAATTTGTGTCTTATTGTGATGTCTTATGAAATGTTAATTCCATTATTTTTTACTTTTTCACCTGCTCACTGAAACCCGAAAGACACAGACTTCGTTACCTTCTTATTTCCTTGTCTTGTGCTACGTGCTCATTGGGGGTCTGTCCAATGATTACAATGTGTACTTACTGTGTTGATGTTTTTAACAAAGTCACACGTTGTGTAAATGAACTTAAAAAATATATAATGTGGTGGCAACATTCAGACAAACTTATGAAAGCAACGAACGAAAGAAGAATGTTGCTCATACGCAGCGTGTGCTCTTTGTCACTTATTTTGCAGTTTACTTGTTTATAAGATCCAACATT
>JBAMAV010000789.1:0-28142 GCA_037043315.1 Amiota communis | reverse complement strand
TTTACACATGCACCTTAACTTATTTCTACTTTACCAGCTCTTTAACTACTTCATTCTCCACTCTTGTATTCCTTTTTCTATTCCTACGATGCTGCCCATACACATTCTCACACATACACCTTATCTTATGTATGTTTTGACTATTTCATTCTTCTCTCTTCCTCCTCTTGCACACCATTACATTTTGTGACACTTTTCGTAACCAATTTTTCAAAACCGGATCCCTTAATCATTTTCAATAGCAAAACCGAGCTATCCAAGCACCGCATTATACGAGTTTCGATTGTATAACATCATGTCTCTTAAGATTTCTTAGTGGCAAATTGTTTGAAAAAAAATTCAAGAGGAATTCATTTTAAGATTACTTCACATTTACATTTGAAGTTATTATGTCATAAAGAGAAAGTATAATTTTCTTAAGGAAGATAAAACCTTTTCACGATCATTGAACTACTTAACAATGAAAAATACAATTCTTACATATCTCAAACCATTAAAATGCCAAACACGTAACAAAATAATATCCAGAATCTGATGAAGAGAAGTCTCTATCCAAACAGGATGCTGTTTATCTTAAAAATTAGATCAGGAAGCAATACAAATACTCCTACTGAGATGTATGAATGAAGCCTTTTTGCTTTCTATCTCACCTATCTCATATGTATTTGTAACAACTTCATTAATATTTCAAACACCTTCAATGATAATTGAACATTTTACCAGTTGATTTTTATCAAATTAAAACAAATATATAAAAGTTACCCGATTTCATTTGAATTTACGAGTATTTCCAACAAAAATAAAAACAAAGATAGAAAATTTGTGAATGAATTTGTTTTGGGGTCTCTTTTTCCACTATTAGACTTCTACGAAAATACAAAATGTGACCAAAATTAGATAATGATCGAAATTTAAAGGGAACAAACAGAAGAATCAGGTCTGCCTATGGGTAACCAATGAATGTTGAATGCATTGAGCACGTATACTTTTGATCGAGATTCCATCTAAACTGTTGGATTGTTATAACATTTTAAACAATCACATAATGAAAGATACTACTTATACCATACGTAAAGAAGTGTGACCAATGAAATAATCTTTATGAGTTCCATGAGTCCATGCAACCCCCTTCTGTGTGTGAAACAGAGACTTGCAGCTTTAGTAGTTATTTAAACGATAAATTGTTTTTTTAATGAGGTCACTCACTTGAAAAAGCTTCTCACCAACTAACCATCCATCTAACAAACAACTTGTATGTATCTTTTGATAATATCTCTGGTATCTTAGACAATTACATATGTTAAATTTAATTCAACAAAACAAAAGAAAAATTATGTTGACGCATGTTTTTTAAAATGTTTAAACATTTATTTAAGATCTCAAACATCTTTTAACTGCCAACTAAAATTATGCAAATCCGTTGACAATCGTTTAAACGCATTAAATATGCAAAAATTCAAAATCAAATCGACAACGTCAGAGACAAATAGTATTCGATCTTTACCATAGATACACATAAACATTTTCTTTCTTTTATTTTTTTTGTTTTTTTTTTCTTATAGAGATCTCAGTGTTGATTATTATTGTATTATTATAATTATTGTGAGCTTCATCGTATTAATAAGAGTATAAGAGACACGAAATGGAACGAATCGGAACGAAGAATGATTCAATCCAATTCGATTCAATACGATCCGATCCGATCCGTTGAAACGCACCTCTAACCCAATTTATAACGACTTATCGACACTAATAAAAACAAAATACATATCAATAGTGTTGTTTCTCTGTGAATGAAATCAACAATCTATCGAATGAACACTAACAACAACAACATGATCAACTAAAAAAACACATGTATCGAGATCGTTAACGCCAACGCCTCATTTGCATGCGGGAATTTTGTTTGTGTGCCTGCCTGCATATGTAGTAAGAGTATATGTATCTATAGTGGTTGGTGATATTGTTAGTTGGTTGCGATGATCTTTTCAACCCAAGTTGGGACTTTGAGTGAACGTTTGCATGTGTTTTCGCGACACTTGACATTGTCAAATCGCGGCTTAATTAAGCAATCGATCTTCAAATTGATATCAGTTGGAGATTGATGCTTGTTGCTAATTTGTAGCGAAAGCAATATAAGGAAAAGATACATAAAAGACAACTACAACAACTTATTCGTACCAAAAGAGTAAAGGGTAAAAAAATTAAGTTGTTGTATTTTTTTGAGAAAGGTTGAAGGTTTAATGAATGTCATCAATGAAAGATCTGAAAAATTAATTTAATGGATTTTTATTTAAGAATAATGTGGGATATTTGCAAAAATAATATGATTTTATGTGTTTAATTTGAAATTTAATGAAATGCTTGATGAGCTAGTGACTATTAGAGACTTGCATGAATGCATTCGCCAGTATATTTGACAGCTCATTTCATTTGGTTTCGAATAAAACGAATGGTGGTATGTATAGGTTCATTCGTAAAGCGAATAGAAATGAATCAAATGACAAAAAAACTAACTGAAATGATATGCCTCGCTTTTCGTTAATTTGGTTTATGTACTGTGGAATATTTGAGAATCATTCAAATCATTCGTAAACATTCTGCTTCGGTAACCACTTTGTCTGAGAACTCTGCATGTTCGACAAAGAGACAACAGGCGAACAACTTTTTTATTTAGTCATGAAATGGACAAAAGGTAATTTTACTGTATAATGTGCCATCTGTGCGTTCTGCCTGCATTCTATTTCATTGAGCTATGTTTGATTTTTGGGACACCAACCCACGAACTATTTGGGGTTCAAATTGGTAGTATCTCGGGTACGAAGTCTGACCAGAAGCTTTTTTCTGATACCTCGGGTGGTCAGGAGCCCACGGAACTTGTTTCCGTCGTGGCCAGCGGAGACGGCCCCTCTATGGGAGTATTGTGGTGGCTGTGATTGTACCCAAATGCGGGTAGAGTGTGAACTTGACGTGGAATTGCGTTATACAACTGAGCGCTGTGACCCACAGAGCTGCAGAGGCTTAGATAGGCCTTGTTCCTAACCAAGGAATGAGTCATACGACCAAAATAAGTATGGCTTGAGATTGGTACCTGCGGATGTATATCCAAGGGGACGTTGATTGACGTTTATCAATCCCCTGTGCTCGGCACCGTGATATGAATTCTTTACGACAGGTGTTCACGTTAAACAAATTGACTTTCTTCATATCTAAGCAATTGAAATGAAAATGCATTGAAAAATATAACTGCATTCTCATTTTGTTGAATTACATATCCTTTTGACGATTTTAGACATGTTATTTTTGGCAAATTATCAAATTTCAAACGTCAATAAAAAAAAGGTGATGTGATACAGAAAATGAAGGGCATATTTGCAATCACTCAAAAGGGAAACAAAAGGTCAAATTTTGCTGCCCTGTGTTGTCATCCAATGTCTGTTGAAGTTGTTAAAACACAGGCTTAAGGAAGGGGAGCTTGAAAATTCCTTCAACAATCAACGAAATTAAAGTTCTTTTGTAGGAGATTTTCATTTTTAGAGAGCTATGAAATTGATATGACAAACAACATTAGATTCTGAGGAAGATAAACTGCTACCCTTTATATTATTACCTTTATTCGGAATTTGTATCACTATACTCTTCACGGGAGTGAATAGTATTATAGGTTTGTCATGAACTTTGTAACACACAGAAGGAGATATCGTAGACTACATAAAGTATATATATTTGTGATCAGCGATGAGGTGATTTAGCCATGTCCTTAGATTTATTTTTACCAAGCGCTGAACATTTGTCGGAATCAGCCGAATCGGACCACTAGGTGGGTACCTCCCATACAAACCCCCTTTTAAAATAATATTCTTATTAGAAAAAGTTTTCTGTTTTTAAACTTATTGAACAGAAATTTGGACATAAAGAGTATAAGTACAATAAAAATACAATGAAACTAGAGATGAGCTAAACAGTGACAAAGTGATTCTAAACTGTGATTGAGTCATAGTCATTTGAAGGGAGAGACACAGTTTACTTGATTGTTTGTGACTCACTTTGATTCAGTTGCTCCCTGTGCCTCTCCCTTCAAATGACTGCGACTCAATCACAGTTTAGAATCACTGTGATTTTGAAATGACTGTTTAGCTCATCTCTAAACGCAACTCAAACTGTGTTGTTTGTTGATACTCAAACTGTAACAGAGAGAATATAGTGATGCTAAGAAAGGAAAGTTGGATGCAACCCGGAGGAGCGTGAAGCCTTCTTTCTGGTTTTTGTTTAAGGATTTGCAATGTTCAAATTCTAATAGTTCGAATTTCAGTTTGTGTTGATTTGTGTTCTGGGCGTCAGGCATTTGCCTAAGTTGACTAGGATATTTGCTCAGTATGCTCAATGCTGGTATCTAATTTAGTGATCGCCAGCTTTTGTACATTTTAAAAAAGTATAAAGGTAATCTTAGTATTATGTATGGTAATGTGTGTGTATCATTTGTTAATTAATATTTAAGCTTTTTTATAGGGACTGCATTAGCCAGGGGTCTGGCTAATCTGTTTTTGTGCTTGAAAAAAAGCCGATCTGATCTTTAACAGTAGCCAGGTTATGATCACGAGGTAGGGTGGTGCTACGAACATACCGTTCGGAGCCAGTGAGTAGGCGCAAGGCTTTGCTTTGCATGGTCTGGACCTGTATGCCATTCGACTTTGCAGCTATACTCCAGACTTGTATACCATATAACCAGAAAGGCGCAACGATTTGCTGGTTCACAGTTCATTTGTTGCGTAGCGTTAGTTTGCTTCTGTTGTTAAGAAGCCAGTAAATCTTTCTTAATCTAGCTCAAAATGTTCCAACGGTGATATGCACCGCGAATGTGAGCCTTTTAATGAGGAGTATATTTAGATGACATTTTCCTTATCTCAAGAACTAAACATGCGTATCACAATAGGGGTTTTAATAATCCTAACTACTTATATATTTTCATTTGTTTAACATTAAAACATTTTATAATTAATTTCAAAACTTTTCCAGATACAATTTTATTTATTATATATTTATTTATAGCATATAGACGAAATACTCTTATGCTTTTGATTTCTGTCTGTCCAATTGTCTATAGTACTAAGGCGTTCTATCTGTCACCATTGCTTACTTGGGTTATTGTATTTATTCTTGTGTTTGTTTGTTAGTTTATTGTCGGTGCCTTTTGCAGACAAGGTAAGTCGTCGTACGCACTTTTCGCAATAAGCAATTCATAAGTGAATACTGATATTTATTCGAGTTTTTTCAACCAAAGCAATAACAAACCGAACAGAATAGAACAGAACAGACTGCAAAGGCTCAGACCAAATCAACTATCAATAAGTTGTGGACAAAAAAGAAAATCACAGAACTTTGAGGTCCATTTAAAATGCATTTACATTAACATTATTATGAGGACATGTTGTTGTTGTTGTTGCTGGTGCTGGTGTTGTTCTTGTCATTGTCTTTGGCGCTTTTGTTGGAATTGTTATTACATTTTGCTGTGTGTGGCAATGCACACTCCCAATCTGCACACATACATTGGTCTAATCAAGACAATTTCAAGTTACTTTAGAGAAGCTTATGTATGTTTTTCAATTTTGTTACACTGTGTTGTCCAATGTCCAGTGTCCTGTGTCTCTTTTGTGGTTATGCCTTACCTACTATTTTTTTTTTCTTCAACTAAACTCCTGTCATCGATGCTGCTTTCCATCCAATTCAGTTCAATTCAGCTGAGCTCAAACTCAGGCCCAAAGAGAGATCGCAGCGATAACTTTGATGTCGTATTTGGTGTGTTCTTAGTGCAAGATTTGGCGCTTTTTTCATCCTGTCCACCGCCAAAGCTTATAGCTTATAAGAGCGCACGCCGCCCAATGTAACAACAAACAACGACAACAAACAAAAACAAAACAAAAAGGTCGCTCGCAGCCAGATACATTTCTTTAAATAAAGTAAAGATGAAGAAAAATAAATATATAAATGAAAAGCTACACGCCAGCCGCAGATACTACTTTGTAGGAATTATTGTTAACAAAAGTGAAGCGCGACAAGACACAAAAACTAAAAAAAATATATGGTACACAAAAAAACAATTGGAAAGAAGAACAGAACAGATTGAAGCAAAAATAAGTCAAGAACAAAGTGAAAATATTTACGAGCCAATCAAGCATTTAAGTATCACATTACAACGTGTTCAATGTTCGATGAGTTGTCAACTCATGTTTATATAAACACACACAAACAGACAGACAAACAGACAGATGGAGAAATATACTATACCACCATACATCTGTACTACTTTGTATCCACCAAATGTATTAACTTTGGATACAAAAATTTCATAAAATGCGAACCCATAAAACACCACAAATGTATTTAGATCAGTTTACACGTGCATAACATGACTTGTGACATATTAAACATAAAACAACACACAACAACTTATAACAACTTATAAGGCCAGATGGCCAAAACTATGTCTAACTGGAACTATTTACAGACCACACTAGACCATCATCATCATCATCATAGCATAGACAAATATTCCGCATAGAAACAGCTTGAGGTCAAAACTTCATCTTTACGCAAGACACAAGTCGAGTGTATCAAGAGATACAAGACTCACTCTTTCTCTCTACCATATACATATGGTATGTATGTGCATTTGGATCTTGGACTGCACTGAAGTTACTATATTCTGGATTGCTTCACTTTGGAATTTAATAAGCTTGTTAACAAATGCGAGCTGTCATGTATTTTCGCTGTTCGTTGTCACCCGCCGGCACACATACACACACTTGGTCAATTGGACATTGACATTGAACTTGAAGTCTTGCAGGTCTTGAAGTCGAAGAACAACATTGAGCTCATTTAATTGCATATGCCAAAAAAGATACAAATCAGTTGATTTGAAGCTGAAGGAAGGGAACAGGAGAGTGCGAACAAGTGAGAGTGAAACCTTGTTGTTTTGCTAATTTTATAATCTGTAAGCAATCAATAAATGTATTTCATTAGATGATCAAAGCAATACAAAACCGCAAATGACATAAAACAAGTTCAAAGTTTATTATTGTTTTATTTAAAACAAGTTATAAATTTAATGTGTGAGACCTAATTTAATATTGAGTTTAGCTTAAACATTTGATTGTATTTCAACTTAGATACACCCACCACAGATGCCTTCATTCATCCATCTTCCAACAACTAAACAAACAAACAATCAATAAACGTTCAATCGATCTGTCGATCCGTCGAATGAATAGAAAGAATTACTTTAAAGTTGAGCTCATTAAATCAAACGAGGTGATTTTTATTGTCAAACGATCTCTAAAATGCAAAGCAAATAAATTAATCAGTCGCACAAATTAATGACAACAACAACAGCAACAAAAGCAACAAACAGATATGTTGCCTGGAAATTGTCCAATTAAATTAACAATAAAAACTTAAAATAAAACTATAAAAAACGTCTCCAGTATTAAAAGAAAAGCCTTAAGCGTGAAAACAACTCATTGTTGTTAGTCTTCCACCAACAAGCTTCATAGTGTGCTCCCTCATTCGTGTTTGCTCGACTTATTTTGTCAGCTGCCTACTACTACTACTACTACTCCATAGAGCCAAGTTGGCCGTTCCGAAGCATTTCCAAAACCAAGTCCAAGTCCGAAACAGGAAACTTTAGATTTAAACAAACGATTTGAACAACGAGCGATGACGCGATTTGACTTTCGAGGGCGTCATCATCGTCGTCATTGTTGACTCTGTTCTCGTTGTCGTTGTCATCATCATTGCATGGTATGCTTAGAGACCCCAACAACAGTCAAGTCTGAGTCAAGTTGAGTGTTGTTGGTAACAAACAGAAACATGCCACATTTGTTATACTTGGCGTACTGTGAATGAATACCATACTTTAGTTGTTGGAAAACAATAAACGAAGGTGGAACCTATTGCGAACGTAAATTAAGTCATTAAAAAATACTAAGTTACCGGCAAAGAATACTCATCGTACTCGGTGCACACTCCCAAGCTCAGGGCGGAGCACAGTCATACTATTGTAGTGTAGTAAAACAAAACAATCCACAACAACCATAGTCAGCCATAGTCAGATACATAGAAATTCAAGCAAGTCAAGAACATTGAGGTTAAGTAAGTCATTAAATTTGTCGCTAGACACGACTAACACAGCAACAATACACCAAAATGTACAAAGATGACACTACACTACATACAACACAATGCAAACTTTGTTTGTTGTAGTGGATTGGAGTCTAATCTAAAAGTTACAATAGTATGTTTATATATACATATACTGTACACTTTCTTGGTGGCGACAATTGTAAACCTTAAGTAAGACCGAATGAAGAAGAAAAAAAAAAGAGTATCTGTCTATTATGCACATTGTCGCAGATTGCGGAACTTGATAATAAAATTATATAGTATTCGACAAACTAACAACTGACTGGTAGTTGCTAAAGCAGAATCTAAATAAAGTTACTACTTAAGCAACTAAGGAAGGAAGTTGCCTTCACATTGGCATTACAACAAAATAAAAAAATAAAAGAAATAGAAAATTTACAAGACAGAACTTTTATATTGATTCAACGAAGCCTACACACCTTTTATAATCCAAAATTTTTGTATACTCGTATATAAGTTAATTGACATTACAATTTAATTTGATAACAAATTATTTCAATTGTGATATGCTATGGATAACTTATAGTGGCTTTACAGTGAGCTACGATTTGAATCTATAAAGATGTGACTATTGATTCGAGTTCCATTTGACAACAACAATAGGGAAAATGACAAAATTGAGGGGTTGTTGTTGTAGATGTGATTCGATTGAAAGATGCTTATCTCAAATGGATATGTTTAGTTTCAGTTTTTTCGTATGGTCAGTCTTAACAGTGTTGGGCAATTTTTCCTTGTAAGTTGGCAGCATTTTTATAAAAACAAAAAACAGCTGTTCGTGATACTAAAATAGCACTATAAAGCACAAAACCGAATCCAAGTGATACAAGCCACTGTAAAGCCACTATTATTAAACAACAAGAATCATTATATTCAAGAGAATTTCGTTTGGGGAATGCCAATTCTGAGAGTTATTTAAGAGACAAATTTGAATATCTTTACCTTGGTTCACCACAATATATGAATATTTTACGTTACATGCCATTTCAAATTAATTGGGCGACTTTAAAGCAGAGTACAGAGTCTTCACGTGCGAATGCTCATTAGCGCTCATTTATGAAAAATTTCATAAATGAAGATTTCTTGTTTTTGCTCTCGTTCATATATACCGAGCATAAGCAAGCCAAGCCAAGCCTAAGCAAGCTAAGCAAAACAATACACAAGCTCAAGCCGGCTTGGTGTTCTTTGCGTGCATGCTTGGCTTGCTTAGGCTTGTTTTTCTACCAAGCCTTCACAAACATCATTATGATGTTCACTGCACATCTTTGATGCATATATGCTAGTCGCTCGAAAATGAACGCTTCATTAAAGAGCACTTCATTTATGAACAAGGTCGAAACCGCACACGCTCGCGTATTAAAAAACAAAAACGCTCGCGAGTGAGTATGTCGGTACTCTGCTTTAAAGTAAATTTTGTATGAGAGACCAATAATTTCTTAGAAAAAGGTAGAAAAGTAATTTTTACCCGAAATTTGCATTTTATTTTTCAATATAATCTCCTTCCAAAGTAGGATTTCGGAACTTCCTCAAAATAGGCGTATCATTGATCCTCCTCGTACGATGTGAAACGTCGTCCACCGAGGCATTTTTTAAATATAAAAAATAATAACAAGTCACAGGCGGCAAAATCTGGTGAATACGGTGGATATTATACTAATTTGATTTTTAAGACATTGATTTTTGCCATCGAAATTGCGCATGTGGGCACACGTGCATTGTCCTGATGAAAGAGAATCTTTTTCTTTTCCAAATGAGTATATTTTATCTTGATGTCTTCGCCCAACTGGTGCAATTAGGAAGCATAATACCATTCAGTTATTGTTTTCTCTATTCTCAAGTAATCGATATAGATAATTCCTCATGCATCCCAAAAAACTGTGGCCATCACCTTGCTAACCCATTTCACCGTCTTCGCCTTCTTGGGAGCCCGTCCGCCTTCAAAAATCCACTGTTTTGACTGCTCCTTTGTTTCTGGAGTATAGTTATGTATCCATGTTTTGTCTACTCTTATTCTCTACTGAGAGCAAACGCGGCACCTATCTTGCCGAGAGTTTTTTCATACCCAATTTTTAGTGCAAAATTGACACCAATGTACCATACTATAGGTCTTAACTATTTCGATCACTCAAAACGATATCGTGGATTTCCCGAATGATGTTCATCTTTTGTGGATGTACGGCCACGTTTGAACTCATTTACCCAATTGTTAATAGTTTCAAAATCAGGAGCAGATGTGATATGAATTCCATCCAACTAAGTTATTAATTCATGTAAATAACTTGATGTAATTTACGTATATTCCATGTGAGATATGCGACCGAGTTTCTTACACAACAACCCAGATGAGAACTAACTCTTTCAATTATCGGAGAGCTCTGATTTTGACTATCCAGCAATGTGTCTGAGATCATAGTATCCATAAAAACATCGATTCTCTTTGTCACACTGATTCATTTCCATATGGGATCGAACTTACAATTATAAGCGTTACAAACATCAAGACAAAGTGATTATTGTCACATTGTTCATTCACATTAGTGTAATAAGAGAAAATAAATTTTCTTGGAACAATTTTGTATTTAATGGCTCATAAAAACACAGTTTAAAAGCATGTCTGGCCTATTAAGCGAAGGTGTTTGGCTAATAAGTATTTTCTTACTTTGTAACTTATGGTAGATGAAACTCTTAAAATCAAAGAATAACCAAATCATCAAAGTTTTCATCACTTCATCGATTCAGTTTATCAAAGTCTTACAATCTTGAATTTCAAGCTTTGATTAAGCAGCAGCAGCAGCAATAGCATTGGCCATAAGGTCCATTAAATCCATCCAAGTTGAATCTACTCTTGTATGGTATTTGTATCTTTTTGCCTGAAGCATAGTGATCATTATGATCACCATTCATTATCATCATCAAAGTATCAAAATACGATATACTACATACTATTAGATTTTGTTTATGAAACATTTCGTTTAATAAAGCAATCATGGGATTTTTTATGGGTCTCTGTTGCTGCTGCCGCCGCCGCCACTTTGACTTTGACTTTCTAACTTGACTAAAACTGAATTGAATTGAACTGAACTGAAATGCGAAACCAATATTGTATGCCATACACTTGTCAAGCTATAAACCAAACAGATACATATCTCATGATGGTTACTTATGGTCTACAACCAACAACTGACCACATTTATGATTTTGAGTATAAGCTAGACATGTGAATGTACCACTAGATTGCTCGCTAGCTTAGCTTAGCTTAGCTGGGCTCGCTCGATCACCAAGTCACACCGAGTGCGAAGAACATTAATTCCCGCTGTTCAAGTTATCTTATGGATTAATGAGCTTTAATTTGCATTTATCTGCTTGTGGTAGTTCCATGTTCTTCGTTCTCTCTCCTATATTCTGTTTCTCATTAACGTTAACTGGCATTCGCTCTCATTTGATTTTCGATTTTGAATAACTAAAGTTGTTTTGAATTTTATGTTCGGCCATTATTCTACGCTGATTGTGTGTTTTCATTTGCTAATGAGACGATAAGGCGATCTATTAAATGCAGATGATTTTAATGATGACTCGCATATCATACTACTTACTACAATATGAATGTGTCGTTGTCTCTAGTCTGGGATCCTGTTTGGTCATAAATTAATGTATAGCTATAACCTAATAAGTAACTCAACTCATATCTAGACATTTTTCTCGTTACTATAAATATTATTGCATATTTTAATTATATGTAAATTAATTTTATTTTCATTTAATTAATTTCATTTTCTTTTAATTAATTTCATTAAAAGTAAAATATATATTTTTAAAAACCGTTTGATTGCTTTGAATTTTGTGAAAATATTTATTTTATCAAAAGATAATACTTTTATCCATTTATTTCCAAATATGTGTATTGATTCGGATTCACTGAATTTTAATTTTCTTAATTTTTCATGGTATTTATAAAACATTTAATAACCAAATGAGGCTATGGTCTATTCACAGATTGATCTATATATATGGAATACGATTATAAGAAGGTAATTCTGTCCATATAAACGCACACAGAGAGAAAAACACCGGTCTGACTTTGATAGTACTTACTTATGTCAAGAAGACACCAAATAATAAATTAATAAAAGACTGATCATTGGCTCGGAGGTAAATGCACCGAGCTGACATCCTAGAGTCACAGGTTTTCGATTCCCGTTCAAGTCTGGTCCTGCACTTTTCTTATGTACTTTGTACTTGTTTCAAGACTAAAATGGTCTTAATTTCCCTGCAGTATGAATCACTAAAACTGCTTCGTGGCTAGTCTCTATGACACCATTACCTGTTCCAAATAGTTCCTTTTACAAGTATTCAACTGGTGGCTTTAACATGGCGATGTCATTAGAATGGGTTAATTACCACCGCCTGAATTACTGTTCAACTGCCTGCATTGCCGTTCTGCAGTCGTGTCATCAGTCATTGCCATCGCCAGCAATTCCTAGGACTAGTGGATTCACTAGTCACCAAGTAATAAGAAAAGAATTACTATCGGGGACTATTGTCACCAAGCATACTTAAGGATTATGTTGTTTTGGTCTTAATTCAGGTACACTTCGTTTTCGTTTCGGTACAATTTGTACTTTTTTCAAGACCAACATAGTGTCACCTTATGCTGATTTGATTCATTGATTTGTTGTAATTAAAATATTGAAATGAATTTGACTTTGCTCAATCACCGCATCAGTCACTCAATTACCGCCATACATGGTCAATCACCCTTGATTCATGCCAAATTTATCAATATCGTTCTTGATTGATTCAACCATGATTGATCGTGTGTGGCGCCTTTAAAATGTTTGGTGAAAATAGCAATTTGGATCATAGAAAAAGGGACCAATCAAGTCTGGTCCCTGCAGTTTGCTAATTCTTCCCCTATCTTTCTTAACTCTCCCCCTAAAATTTTTCTTAACACTAGCCTTTTTATTTCAGTTTACAATTGTTTATTGAATGATTGGAATTGGAATTGGAAAAAGTCAGCGATTGGTTCTGCTTAACGCGTCATTTCATATAAAAGGTAATCGGTTATTCACTACTAGGTAATCGGTTTTTATTTTTTTTTTTTTTTGTGAGAGAACATTCTAGTCTATCATGTTATAGTCTTTGCAAAATCACTCAAAATTGCTTCACGGCTTGAAATAAGCATTGAAATTTTTTATTTTAAATAGTTTTCTTTACAATTCAGTTAACTGAGCAATTTAAAATGGATAAATATGGAAAACGAGGCTTGTCCATTCTAAACAAGCAAGAACAAGCATACTGAAGGATTAAGTTGTTTTGGTCTTAAATCAAGTTTATTTCGTTCTCGTTTCGGTACAATTTGTACTTTTTTTAAGACCAAAATAGTGTCAGCTTATGCTGATTTGATTCAAGATTTGTTGTACTTAAAATATCAAAATGCCATGCCAAATTTATCAATATCGTTCTTGATTGATTCAACCATGATTGATCGTGTGTGGGGCCTTTAAAATGTATGCTGTAAATAGCAATTTGAATCATACAAAAAGTGACTGATAATAGGTAATCGGTTATTCACTACTAGGTAATCGGTTTTTTTTTTTTTTTGAGAGAACATTCTAGTCTATCGTTATAGTCTTTGCAAAATCACTCAAAATTGCTTCACCGCTTGAAATAAGCATTGAAATTTTTTATTTCAAATAGTTTTCTTTGCAATTCATTTAACTAAGCAATTTAAAATGGATAAATCCGGAAAACGAGGCTTCGCCATTCTAAGCAAGGAAGTGCAAGAAAACCTTGAAAAGTTGGAGCAAAGTATAATAAGAGAGGGAGAGAAAGAGAAGGAGTCTTTTCTGGCAACATTTAATCAGATCCGCATCGAACAAGAGCAATTAAAAAAAATTCAAGAAGAACAACGCGATAAAATGGATTCGATGATGAAAACTGCCTCAGAAATGTCAAAGAAAATTAACGCGGAGATAAGCCGTATCTTTAGCGTTCACGAATCAATCAAGGATCTAGCGGAAAAATATATAAAGGATGCAGAAGAGGAAATGGCTGAAAAAGCAAATCGTAAAAGAAATTGAAGAGGCAAAGCCGCGCATGGTAGAAAATCGTTTAATTAAGAAGGATGAAAGTACATCCAAGGAGAAAACGGTTTAAGTGCATAAACCAGTCAAACGCAAAAAAAAAAATTAATATAAACTATTAAGGGTTGCCAGGGTAAATTGGGAAAAGAATTATTCTTCTTCATGTCATTATTGTATAAATATGTCTACATTAGTATGGTGGAGAATTGTTAAAAATAAAAACCAATTATAATTACTGGATTAAAAGAGATTTTATTAAACACCTAAATTTGCAAATATGTAGATGTAATAGTTTATAGGTGTAAAACCTGAAAAAGCATATATTAATTCGATTTTGTCTTGTGTCAAGATGCAGTATTTTATATTGTATCGGGTTCGACAAAAGCTTTACAATTAGTCTAGTCCACGTGTTAGGAGGAAGAAATGCCACTGAAACTGAAATAAAAGACAGGCCAATTGTCATGAACCCCCAAAACGTTTTATGATGAACCTTGAAATTCAAGAAATGTTCAAATGAAACTACCTTTGAATTGGTATATGATGGGCAAATTTTGAAGACGCCAAGAAAACCTTAAAAGCGATTTGCATAAAGAAGAAAGATATGTGATCAATTTGTCATGTCCGGCAAAACATAGCATCTTACCAATCACACAATTCATTAAAAGTGAGTTGGAAATAACCTGTGAATTGTGTCTTTATAGCGCAATACGAAGGTTACATTTTGTAATCTGCAGATCTTAATCTATATATTTCTGATCAGTTATAGGGCATTCAATTCAATTATTGCCATATGCCATATCTGTGTCAAATACCTAGGCTGCCAACCTACGCTCAAAAATGTGCCATGCGTACTGATGACAGGTTGTCATATCGTCTGACCGTAGTGATTAGAGGCCACAAGGTCGAAACAATCTTACTTTATTAACAATCTTTAAATTGGTAGAAACCTTTACTTTCTTGATATAAAGTTTAAGGTTGTCATATTACATATGTGCGCACTGACCACTTTTGGTTAGTAGAACTAACGCTGTGAGATGAACCAAACGTAATGTTATGGTACCCATATAGCAAGACGGTGGACACGGAAGTCGTAATTTGTCAAGAATGGTGTAACAACTCACTTGCCAAATAAATAAACCGTTAAAATGGATGGCGCTTAATCTGTTTATCTATACTAGGGATGCCAATCCCTGATCCTTTTTTTAATCCCGTAAATCCCGGGGTTAGACGATGTCAATCCAGAGTTGTTTTTCAGATAATTATAACACCCATAAAATTGGCAATTCCATCTTTCATAAAAATATTGCCTTAAAACGTGCAAAATTGACATTAATTCAAGTTGAATAACTTTTCTGCACTCATTGACATTTTCATTTGCCGAAATGCCAGGATTGTAAATTGACATCCCTAATCCACTACTTGTGTTTAGCGTAGGTCTTAACCATGCGGCTCCAGCCACCATTGGTACAGATTTTGGTAGTAATAACAAATAATCAAATGAGACCTTGGGACGTGACTGAAGTGGAGAACGAATTCGGTTGATCACATGTTAATAAGTACTAAGTTCAAGACGAAAGCCAATTATTTTCAAGAAATAATTTAATACAAATGGATAGATACTATGTGTTTATTACTTCCATTTCTTTATGGCCCTGAATGTTTTATTTCTAATATTTGGGAATATTTTCAACAAATTATTAAAAATTATTTGAAGCACATATGCCGGTATTTTTCCATTTGACAAAATATTGTCAACATTCTGATGACTGCTGACTTATTACATATTACTTATTATTTGCTTGTCAAACCTATAAACCCATATCTCATCAGAAGAGTTATGAGTATAGAATCAGAATGGAAATGATGCAGCATGTCTAAAGAGACCTGTTTAAAAAAAAAAAAGGTCAGCTTGTTTCGAGATTTGGGGATCGTATCATGTTCGAAATATTCACCAAAATCAAACGAACTAAGTCGAAAAAATCTTGATAACACGTTCTATCTCTTTTGAGCCTAGCATGGCAATTAAAACTCTTTCAGAGCGAATCAAATTTTTTATATGCTTTAAAAATCTTTCTGGAATATTTTGTATCATTTATAAGCGATAAAAGCGAATCAACCAAAGTTTTTTCCATTTACCAGCCAAAGAGCCACATTCGTCCATTTCACTATCCCTACCCATTAGCGTTCTGTCAAAAATGTTTTTCGTGCACTTCGAGCAACATATGGGGCGCATCATCGGCCTTCCGAGACCACTATTTCCAAAACCATCCGAAAATTTGATCGCAGTGTACGCTTTTGGATGATACGCGACCGAATAGACCACATCCAGCCCGTAGTGAGGAGAATATTTTGTCTGTAACCGAGAGTGTGGCTGAAGACCATGAGCAATCCATTCGACGCCGATCTCAACATTAGGGCTTATCGCATGCAACAACTTGGCGAATTTTACGTCGGGATCTTGGTTTGAAGGCTTACAAAATCCAACTCGTCCATGAATTGAAGCCGCCAGACTTGAATTTACGCTTAAATTTCAGTCAATGGGATCTGGGAACAGCTCAACGAAGATCCGCTGTTTTCGCGTAGAATGTTGTTTAGTGATGAGGCACATTTCTGGCTCAATGGCCTACGTCAATAAACAGAATTTCTGCATTTGGGCTGAGGAGCAACCTGAAAAGACTCTCGAACTACCGTTACATCCACAGAAATGTACTGTTTGGTTTATGGGCTGGTGGAATCATCGGTCCGTATTTCTTCACAAATGAGGCCGTACAGAATATTACCGTCAATGGCGCCCGCTACCGCACCATGATAACGGACTTTTCGTTGCCTGAAGTTGAAGCCCGAAGTGTCGGCGATATTTGGTTCCAACAGGATGAGGCCACGGCACACACAGCACGCGACACAATGTCTTTATTGAAAAATATTTTTGGCGAGCAGTTAATTTCGCGTTTCGGACCTGTCCTTTGGCCGCATAGATCGTGTAATAACACACCTTTGGACATTTTTCTCTGGGGTTATGTGAAGTCAAAAGTCTTCGCCGATAAGCCAGCTACGATTCAGAACTTGGAAGTCAACATCACTCGCGTAATTGGGCAGACACCGGTTGCAATGCAGGAAAAAGTGATCCAAAATTGGACCTCCCGAATGGTTCTCCTACGGCATAGTCGCGGTCAACATTTGAATGAAATTATTTTCAAAAATTAAATGTCAGGGAATGTTCTTTCAGGACTTAATAAAGATTCAGTCATCCAATTTCTCTTTGTGTGTTTTATTTACAATTAAAAAAAAAAACTTCTAAATGAACCACCCTATAAACTATTCATATGTACTCTAAACTACTATTTATAAATTTATAATATATTTCATCGAAACTGCATATTGCTGTTTAAACTATAAGTAAGCTTAAGGCTTCTAGCTAAAGCTTCCCATCTTTTTCGCTTTTCATTCCAGAGAAGTTTTCTAATAAATAAATAAATAAATAAAGCTTTTCCCAACATCCTCAATAAATCCAGACAAATTTATTTTTGTTCTCTTTTTAAACAGTACTCGTACTTTGTAAAATTCATGTCGTAATATTAAGGTGTTCTGATCTAAGCTCTTGCTGTTAACAAACTGATTAAAACCTCTCATACTATAAAATATTTGGCGCCATAATTAGGCACAGTGAATATTAATTCATAATCAATTTGAATTACAATTTCCGGATAATTTTCTTAATGAATAATATGCATATGTATCTTGTAGCTTGTATGACAAATTATATTGAAGCTCATTCAATTTTTATCATAATAAATTAATTAATATATTTATCAATGTTCATGTTATTCATGTCGTATAATTAAATTAAAATCAAACCACCTATTAATTAAAATAAAATTATTAAATTTAATAAATAAAATATTTGGTAAATTTGATGCCTGAAGTGTGTACGTGCGTGAGTTTGTTCATTCATTAAGAAAATCACACACACACACACACACCAAATTATGTTAAAATTTTATACATTTATAATATTTTTAACATTTTAAGTCGTCAAATAACGTTTTAAAAATAACATTATGTGTGCTTTTAATTTATGCTTTTAATTTGGTGTAAAAATTCCGTTAAAAGTCGTAAAAATGATTTTTTAAATATGCGGAATTATTTTATTTTAATTTTTTCGTTTTCTTTTTGGTTTTTTAATATTATTTTTAATTTTATTATTTATGCATTTTGTTTTTTTTTTTGAACTTGTGTTTTGTATCTTTTAATCTCTTCAAATTGAGATGCAAATGTTGTGTTTTATGGTCAATTTAGCATTAATTACAATAATTCATTTAAATAATGAACACAATAAGCAAACAGCAAACAACAAACAACAAACAAACAAAAGAATGTATTCTGTTTAAGAAAATAAATAAATTTTTTGTTAGAATTACGAAAACATTAGTTTTTTGTATCTCAAAAAAATACAATAAAATACTATTTTGCTGTTATGCAAATCTTTTGTATTAAAGTTTAAAGATTTATTGAAAATCGTTTTTATTGCCAATTTATAGTCTTCACTTTTTATTTTCAGTTTACCCTTCACTAAGCGTATCATCTTACAATTTTTTTGGGACCATAATGCGAACATATAGTAGAGTGATCTATAGTAGTTTCTTTTTTTTTAGATAAACTTCCATTTGAAATCAATGCTTTGATGGCATACAGAAGCGCCACTACTGTGTTATTTTGATTGAACCCTTCACTGATACACACCTCTAAAATAGTTTCAAATTTCGCAAATATATAAAAAACTACAGCGGCGGATTAACACACTTGCCGCCAGTAGGCTATTTAATTTTTGCAGCCCTTACTGACCTCTAAAATTCGAATTTGATTCGTTCACATTCGTCCTAATTACCATAAATCGCCTTTTTCCCGTAATTAGTATGACTGTGAACTAGCGGATCGATGTGTCAGTTTTTATATTATTTTTAAAACCCCACGATTGAGTTAAGAATGCAGAAGAAATAGTTTTAAGACTTTATGACCTTTCAAGCATCGGAAACAGTCTTTGATAAGTAACTGATCCCCAAATCGCTATAAAAGCATATAATTCAGCTAACAGTTCAAAAATCATACAATAATTTTCTTTATTTTCAACGAAATTTTTAATTTTTTTGTCTGAAAGCGAGGCCTCTTGAACATAGTCGCTTTACCAAGGCTACAACCCTCTTCAAAACATTTCTCCAATAAGTATCATCTTCAATAATGTTGACATGCAGTTAATTGGACATCAATCGCTCTTCTAACTATTAAACCAAGGATACTAGATTCATGACGCACAGAGTTTTCATGCTAAGCAACTCGGTGTTCTGCGTTTTTCCAGTCATTGAATCATTGGTTTTCAAACTAAGTTTTTGTCTCCAATGGACCGAAATATAAATGTTACCGTTTTTCGCTCGTTACTTTTTCTGCGATTCTGCAAACAACGTACTTCACTTTCAAAAATTTTGGGCACAAATTTGCCGCCCCTAAAATCTGCCAACCTAGGCTCCAGCCTACTCAGCCTTCTGGTAAATCCACCAATGATACAATCAACATCTTGTGTTTGAATCTATGTACATATGTATATATGAGTATGTGTTATTCTCATGATAGCAAAACATTTACAATGCCCAAAACGATACTATTCTAACAACTTCATAAATATCAAATTCAATTCACTGCAAAACTAATCCAAAATTGAGTTGAATCAGGCAAACGTAACAATTGAAAGACCCTTAAGATGTTGTTATCAAATCAAGGGGACGACAACACAAACTCAACTCAACTCAATTTAAAATCAATGAAGCACAAAAACCTTACAAACGCATTCACAAACTAAAAGGAAAGTCAAACTCTTAAAAGATACAATATCTACAACTATAACAAGAACACAGAAATAAATACAAAAACAAAAGCAAGAAGCTATGGTACTCGTACAAGAAGAGTTTACCTTATTTGTGAGCAAATTTATGCCAAACAGATTGTTCTCGTTCGTGTTGCAAAAAAAACAAAAGGTAAAAGAAATTCGCACCTTTTACAATGTTCTGAAGAGATAATTCGCTGAAAGAAGAATAAGAAGTGTGTACGACGAGTATCTGAACCCAAATCGAATTCAAAAACCGAAGACAATTGCGTGTTTTCAGTGCTAAATAACAAATTCGCACATCAAATGCGATGAATGCAACCCAAAGAAGACTCTATCAACTAAAAGAAGCTCTACAAATGACACAAAAAAAAAAAAAACAAACCAATAAAACCAAAACCAAGATACAAAGAGAATGAGGATATTATAGATAGGAAAGGACGTTGAAGCGACAACTTAAGAATGCATACAAAAACAAAGGTAAAAATTGAACTAAATTTCAGCATCAGCAGAAGAAGACTTTGGGCCATGACCATAGCCATATCCATAGCCATGTGGAATTCACTTATTGTCACCTCAAGCGGCTTTGTGGCATTGCGATTGGTAAAATGCCACAAGCGGGAGCAAAGGAGTTGAGCTCAAGTTTTGAGCAACCGATTTCGGTAGGTGCTAAATAAGTACCCTAGTGTCGTCGACGACGACGTTGTGTCTGTTTTGTTGCAATCTAAATATCTTAATCTGCGCGAAACTGGTTGCCATACTTGGTTAGGTTAAGGCAATGAGTTGATTGTGGTCTTAGTGGTGGCGGTGGTGGCAATGGATCGATCAGTCGCCAGTTAAACTCCTCTTCGTTTGAGTTGTGTTTGTTAGTGCGTAAGCTTTTTGATAGAATTGAACGATTAGAAGTCCATAAAGCGACAAAAACATGACAACTTGCGTTCGTTGCAGCAATTCCAGCTCACACAACAACAAATAAGAGGATGATGAGGACAATGAAATCAAGAAAACAAAAAAAAAAGGAAAAAGAAACTGATCCATAATGGAAACTGTGAAGATCTAAAGTGACTAAGAGATGATGATGGCAAGATGTAGGTAGAAGCAGAACAGTAACAAACGCTCAAGTTGTGGGAATTGTTTGCTTTGTTGGCCAGGATTAATGATGTTCAACCAAAATCAAGTGAGCAAACTCTATACTCCATCAACGATGAAATCAGTCAAGCAGGCACAACAAGAAAGTATCTTAAGCTTAGCAGCAGCTCGTTAGTTTGTCTTCGTTTTTGGTCAAACGATGTGGCTGCCAATTTTGGACAAAGGCAAAGGCAATGCGGCGGGTAAACGACGCGTTGCAAATATAAAATAATCGCAACGATCATCGTCGTTGTCGTCATCATCATCATCAACCAAGTCTGACATTGAATTGACCGCTCGCTTGGATTAGGACAGGCCAAACCAGACTAACAGACGACAATAACAAAGAATAAAATGACAACAACACAAAGACAGACAGATAGGATAGACAAAAGTGTCACGAAGCAGGCAGGCAGGCATTCGGACTGTCAAAGACTGTGAGAGATCATTGGCCGTTTGGCACATGAAACGTCAAGGGATTCAAATATGCGACGCATCTTCACACTCACCCGCACTTGGTATAAAACCTTCTACTACTACTACTTACTAAGTATAAACGCCACTTTTATACTCTTCATCATCATCATCATCATCATTGATGGTCGTCTCATTTAAAATGCGCGCAAATAGTTGCGCATGCGCACAGTTAATCTGAGCCCATGCAACCAAGCCACTTAGCCAGTTCTCACTCAAATGTTGAGACTACACTACTACAAGCAATGGACTGGACTGCACTGAACTGAACTGAGCTTGACTGGACAGAACAACGTCACACTGTCTAGTCTGGTCTGGTCTGGTGTAGTCTGTTTGGATCAGCTACTATTTACTATACTAGCACTCCGATCGGGTTTGGTCTGGCGCATTTTTGTCTAGTTTTCTCTCTATGTAGCTATGGTATACCTACCAAAGGTCTAACTTGACTTGACTACACTTGGCTTAAACTGTTTGCTAAGCTAGCAACAAGCTGTCGTCGCCATTGCCAACGCTTGTCGTGTCCACCACTTGTTCTTGTTCTTGCTGTTGTTGGTATTCTTGTCTCTTGTCAACTAATGTTGCTGTTGCTGATGCTATTGCTGTTGGAGCTCCTCAATAAGAACATGGTGCTGGTGCTGGTGCTAGTGATGGTGATGGCGTAAGTGAGTGAGTGATGGAAAGTGACGCGTTCATGTTTTGTGTCATTTTGTTGCTTCTTGATATATTGTGACAAACATTCTTTGTTGTCTGTGTCCGCATAGATTATTCCTATTCTCATTGTTGTTGTTCTTAATACAACATTTCTTTGCTACTACAATATAATGATTTTAACTGATTTAAAATTTGTTACGATACATAAATTAACTGCACAGTTCTAAGTAAACAATTCCACTTCAAATTTATTTACAAGTTCTAAATAAATAACGAAAAAACCAATTTCAATTCGATTTGATTTTAATTTTCATTGATTAATTTCTTTCAATAAATATTTATTAATTTATTGTGCAAACTAATTTATCAACTAACAATATTTGCATAAAGAACACACTTCATTGATTCATGATTTTCCAATTAATTTATTTCATGACAATTTTCACATTTTCCTGAAATCAACAAATTAAATGAAATGAAATGAAAATATGTAGTATGTGTGAATCACAACAACAAAGGTCGCACACTCCACCACCAGGCACAGAAGAATATTAGAAAAGAAAGGTTGAGATGGTAAGGATAGGAAAGGAATCGTCATCAGTTCCGATAACAATTGCCGAAACCAATTTACAATTTTATTATTTACAAGCAGCAAATATAATAAAATGTTTGGTAGGGTCTCATAGTCAAGGGATAGGTTGGATAGATACCATAGATGACCAATTGGAGCACGACGACATTGTTCAAATGAAAATGGAAAGAGAACAGAAATGGAAAGGATAGGATAGGAAGTGTCCAAGTCCAAACGCACAGAATATCAATAAAAATCGTAAAATTGTCGGATACGAAACGGCGCGGAATTGAATGGAATCAATTTACTTCCGAATCATTGAACAAATTGAAAAACGGCTGCCCATGCATTGCATGAGTCTATTACAATGATGACAACAACAACGACCAGTATATCGAGTCTACATACAATCTAGATATATACGAGTATGTACATATTGAGATAAATGACAGCCACCCATACATGCGAGGGTCATTCAATACATCAGCAGAAAAGTTAATGTATAATGGATACTGTTTTTAGTAGAGTAGTTGTATTTAAACTTGGTATTACAAGGATGACCTATGATGGATTGCATATTTTGAAAATGAGCGGAATCTTCTTCATCATGTTGATTAGCTTTCTCGCTAAAAAGTGAGACAGTATCACGAATGAATAAGTGGGCAATATGCTGAGCCAATAAATGATCAATACCTCCTTCGATAAGACCACTATAGACTGCCTCATCGTAAACCATAGGCACATCATTGTATTTGACACCCTCTGGTCATAAATATGAATCAATACAATCATAACGTGATTTAGCGATACGGAATTTATTATTCTTAAGCGGAATTAGACCGCGTTCTTCTTCAGTGTCACAATCAACCGATAATCTTATCACTTTCCACCTTATCCAACGGCAATCTGCGATATATGGGTGAAGCTGCTGTTATAGCAAGTATAATACGGCATAGTGGTATCAACTGATCGTGAACCGTTTTCTCTTTATGAATGTGATGGGTAAAATCTTTTCTCGCATTACTTCCGGTATGATAAATTATTATTATTATTATTGTTGGAGTGGATGTAGCACTGCGACCTATAAGATCTATTGTGCCCCCTTCATGGACTTAGATTATTTCTCCTAGCCCAATATCCTCGATGAATTTAAGCATTGGTCCTACCTCACAGAGTCTGAATTCGTCCTCGGATAGGGTGAGTTCGCCAAGGTGTTTGCTTCTCCTGCGCATCAGGGCAGAGCAAGTTCCTATCACATATAGTGCGGTCTCATCATCTTCCCCGCAGAACCTGCAAAGACCATTAGACAAGATTTCCAGTTTTGTTAGGTGACGATTCAACCTACAATGTCCTGTTAGTAATCCCGTAATGATTCTTAATTTGTTTTTTGTTAAGTTCATACAGTCCTTGTAGCCTTTTAGGTTGTATGTCCGTAGCACTAATTTGGAGTGTGATAGCCCCGGTAATTTTCCCCAGTGTATTCTCCTTTGTTTGTCCTCTTCTTCTCAGATAATTCGGGAGATGATACCGATCCTACTCCACAGAATGGTTCGGGCCCTACAAATGGTGATGATGCTCCTTTCCTGGCAAGTTTATCAGCCATTTCGTTTCCATAAATCTCTACGTGTCCCGGAATCCATAGAATTCGCACCTGATTGAGTTGCCCTAGGATGTTCAGCTTATCAATGCACTCCATCACCAGTTTCGATGTGACTTGGTGAGATTTAAGTGCTTAGATAGCTGCCTGGCAGTCAGTCAGTATTGCTATTCTGCAGTTCCGGTAGTTCCGTTCGAGATTAAAGTGCGCACACCTAACTATCGCGTTTACTTCCGCTTGAAAGATTGAAGTGTTCTTACCTAATGGTTTAGAATATTTCTTCCCTTGTCCAAATACGCCCGCCCCGGTCCCATTTTCTGTGAGGAAGCCGTCGATGTACCATGTCGTCATGTAATGGTTTAACTTATATGTTTCCATTAAACCTTCCCAATTTTTCTTATTACTAAGCTCAGTTTTAAACCGGTATGATATGATAAAACACTGCGGAAATTTTTTTTATCTTTCAAAACACTTGAACTTCAATGACTGAAATATTTAGAAGATCTGCGAACAATAGGACGTGTGTCTTTCTCTCAGATATGCTTATAAAATTCGTTGATTTTTAATACTCCAATGCGGAGCCATTTGATCCAAGAAATATTTGAAATAACATGTTGGGAAACACTCACTCTTCTTTCTACTTACAGACCTCTTATTATCATTTGTTTAGCACAGTCAAGGAGGAAAAAAATTCAGCAACAACGAGAAAGTTAAATTATCTACCATAAGGGAGTAGCTCAAATTATAAGACAAATATAAGATATTGTATTAAAAACTATAGTTCACCAGCATATGACAATGAAACGTGGCATAGTTCTCTGATAACTGGAAGAGATAGTCCCCAAAAAAAAATTGTTAAGCCAAATCATTAAATATATGTATATACTCATTAAGTGTGAAAGGTAAAGATAAATTTCGGTTTAACTCCTGAATTATTGAATGACTCTCGAAGCTACCAGAAGCAGAGCATGCCTTTGGATGGATAATCCGAGTTTTGATAGCTACTGGTGAACAGAGCACAGAGAGCTATGAAATTGCTTGCAAAGTAAATAAACAACACATAAAAATGAAGCCGGAAGTAAGGCAAAAGTGTTATTGATCCTTTTCAGGGTATGTAGTCGTGCAGAAATTGTAGGACTATGGTGACAGTTCCAGCAACTACAGTAGAAGCAAAAGTACAATAGTAGTCAACTTTAGCAAACAAATCATCGTCTGTCTGTCTGTCTGTCAGTCTGTTTGTCGGTAGGTTGGTTAGTCTATGATGATGATTTGAAGCTGGCAGAATGATTATGTTTGCGCAGCCATCTTGATTGGCAATGTTATAAAATAAATACAGTGAGGTGTGGCATATCAATGAAATGAGGGTTGGTTGTTGTGTGTACCAGTAACATCAGCAGCAGGAACAACAACAAGACTAATACGACAAGTGGGTTGTGTTTCCCCTCATCCGACTTTGCTTTGGATTAGCTCCATGGCAAAAGCAATTGTTATGGGATTTAGTTCATTCATGTCGTGTCGTATGCGGGTTATGATGTGAAGTGAAGCTACTTACTCACAACTCATCTTTATTGCTGTTGTTTTGGTTAGCATTTTCATGCTTTTATGCTCAAGGCAACACTTACCCACTATGCCCAATATCATCATCATCATCGTCGTCGTCGGAAGGACAATGTCAAAATTTTAGTATAAAGACTGGCATAGCATCGTGTGCTTTCAATTTCAGAATCATGGATCTCCTTCACTGCTATACACACGCTTGTTGTTGTTTGCACTAGTATGAGTATATAAAGCATAACAATGACAATAATAATTTTCACAAAATCGTTTGTCATTTACGCATGGAAAACAGTTTTGAAAGTAAACAAGGAGCTTCATTCTGATGGGGTTTTAGGCAGGTAGTAATCATTCAACACCCTCAAGAGTAAAATCAGGATATTGGCATATGAAATTTGTATACTGTCATTTTAATGGCATGACAAAGTTATCTACAGTTAGTACAATAAGGTGTTATTCTAAGGGTTCGGTTGACAGTTCTGAGGCATAAATTTCTTGCGTAATATTTGTTTTGCTGTCAAAGAGAATTTTATTCAATGCAGATCAATGTTTTTATGGTGTTGTTATAAATACTTGCTTAGCAAGATGATGAAAGTGTGGATGATGATGACAAATGAAAGTAAGAGTATGCAAAGCAGTTACTTAAAATTGATGATACATAAGATAGAAGGAATTGTATCATACTTTGATATAATTTGTCATAGTCATTGATGATGATGATATACCTTTGAACAGAATCCCGTTGTCAATAAACTAAAATTAGCTCTATCAACAAACTATCATCCTCAGCATACTATTATGTATGAATATTTTATCTCTTATTAAGTCCTCATAATTCTTTAAATTATGTAACATACTTCAAATTCAAAGTCAACCGCATAATGAGCTACTTTTCTTATATAATATATTCATTAAGAACACAACTCAAGCATTTCATTGCTTCTGGTGCTGGCTGAGCTATTATTTCTTAATTAGTTATGCTCATGTAATCATAATGCATACTTCCATTACAGCATGCGGAATAGAACTTTTTTCATTGTAACTTATTCACGGTAAATTATAATAATTCTGTGTTTTTTTAATTTGGCATAAAATTTAAATATCCTTTCAAGTGGTAAGGCAGCAAAAAAGCGGAGGACACACACAGCGCCGCCTGCGCACACTTGAGTTTTTATGTCATGATAAGCATACAAAAATGAATCTCACGCGAACACAAATACTCATTCCAATCTCACAGTAATTTACATAAGTTATTATATAACAAAAACTCCATAGAGGAGCGAAAAGGACATGTGTTTTTATGCTATTTGATTTCACATACTTTAAAAGGTTTTCCTATTCAAATCAAAAAGAAACCACTTCACTTTAATCCACAAGTGTGTGGACCACACAAGGCATCTGCAGAAAAGTATTTTAGTTACATTTTTCTAAATTTCTTTCAACTGCTTAAAAAATGTAAAAATTATGTAATAAACTAATTGCTTAAGTGGCATGTGGCATGTTGTATGAATTTGTTACAGTTAACTCATATGCTCTGCATACAAAAATTAAATTCAAGTGAAGCATATTAAGCATACGCAATGAATAATGATTGTGATTAAGAATTAGCCTGCAAATGAAATGAGATATGTGGTAAATTATAGGGAAATGGAAGATTGGATGGAGAAATTAGAATAGTATAGATTGGTAATATTCATTCTCATTAAGTTCAGAATCTAATAACGAATGAGTTGCATTTTATAGAAATTCTTTGCAACTAATTTGATCTTTGACATTCATCCACTTTTCAAATTAGTTATTTATTAAACATTAAACTGAAATTTATTATAAAGATTTGCTGGAAGTAACCCAAGCTGTGTTCTGGGTACAGTCAGCAAGAAAAGTTAGAATAGCATTTCAGATAGTCAGAATGTTTTTGTAAGAAAGATAATTGTTCAGACGCATATACAGAAACGCCTCTCGCACTTAAGCCACTATCCCATTGGGTGCTACTTAGGTGGCATTCGCCACTAG
>JBAMAV010000788.1:0-346023 GCA_037043315.1 Amiota communis | reverse complement strand
TTGCTAAAAATTATTACTTTGTACACTGTTTCAAGCTGAGCACTCTTATACATCATACCCTACTTCTAAGTTTCCTTTACAGAAATCCTATATGCATTAAACATGAATAAAAACATTCAAGTGAAGAAATTTACAGTTATAAAGAATTATATGTGCATATAAGGCATATTATGTTTTTTTTTTCGTTTAAAACTTAGCAACTTTAAATGAAATACGTACACGTTTGTATGAATATTGGTAATTCTGATAATATGACGTCCTTATTGAACATTAACCTGATTAAGACGAAATGACATGGAGTATACCAATGATTTCAGCGTGTCTTGTCTGATTTTAGCTCATTCTAGTTTTATTGCAGTTTGTAGTTGTTACTTAATTTTTTTTTTTTTTTTGAGATAAAAGGTTCTAAATAGGAAAATATATGAAGATTTTTATATATTTTATTCAAAGGTCTGCGAATATTACATATTTTATGGAATAGATATCTTTACATTAGGCAATTGAAACTTTACCAATCTTAAATACAATAAAATAATCGGTATGACAAATTTAATAGTTCTTAATAGAAGCTACTGTATGCAAAGTTTGAGAAATTTAAATTTTATTGTAAGTAAAGAGACTCAAATGTTTAACTTAACATGAAAATTGAATCGGTCAAATATATCAAACAGTCACTACGGTGTATGATTTAATCCTCAGAATCAATATAAAGTTTTAAATTTTATGATACATGTAAAAAAAAATATATAAATAATCCATTGAATCAGATACTGTACAAGACAAATACATCTTTAGTTTCCCACATTCGAAAGAAACAATGCCCCTCTAATCAAATTATGAGTTTTGAAAATTTCGTATTTTTCACAAGAAACCTCAAAGCATAACACCCTTTTTCCTAATTATATATTTTTGCAATTTTATAATTCGAAAAAAATAATATATTTTTTTATTATTTTTCTGCATTTAAGACACTATATGATGGTAGTAATAAATTTTCCAACAAAATGAAAGAAAATGAAAATCACTGAAAAAAATACGTTACAAAATCTCGTAAGAGGTTAAATGTCACTTAAGCCGATTTATCCTGCATTTTTCGCGCAATTTTTCCAAACAAAACAAAGGAAAAAAATTTGTAATTTTTTGTGATTTTCATTTGCACCGAAATACAATAATAAAAATCACACAGTTTTTGCTTTAAAAAAGTGAGAAATATTTGGTGCAGCTGCTAAAAAATCGGTTAAAAAGAAGTGAGAATTTTAAAAAAGGGGTGGCAGGACATAGCAAAATGTAAGTATACAATAAATAAATGCCTGAAGAAGTGGAAGCGATGAGATTTTCAAAAATCGAAAACGTATTTTCGATCAACCCTATTTTGCATGAGTCTGTGTAAACTGATGGCGCATGTGCAGATATTTTTCATTTTTGAATTCGATTTTCATTTTTTTAACAAACACACAGTATTAAAAACGAGAAGAACCAATAAAAAGGCACATGGCATAGGAACAACGATAAATGAAAGGAGTAGACAGGAAAGCAGGCAATACGCATGCCAAAAGAGAAAATTGGTGAAGAGGCGTCGATATTGATGATGATCTTATGATGTGATGTTGGTGTCATTGTGCTCATCACGTTGTGCCTGCATACAAGCAAAAGGATCTTATGAAAAAATAAAATTCATAAAAAAAGGATACAGAATTGCAACGCGTGCTGAGCGCACCTTTGACACTCTTTCGTTTTAATGGTTTATCAAATCAAGAACTAAAAATTTTTGGTTGCTCTATGTTCAGCATATAAAATATTATCCTTTGGGTGCTTTACTCATGCTGCGCATGCGCGTATGCTCTTTGTTAGATGATTCTCTACTCTTTCCATGAGTTGTTAGTTTCTGAATGTGTTTACGAGTTTGTTATGTAATACAATATGCGCTGCTGCCGCACACGCGCATTTTTAAGGGTTACTAACGACGATCATGGGTGAAAGGATATTGAGTTGAGTTCGCTTTAAAATACATAGTATTTTTTTTTTTTTGCATTCTGCCACATCCCTGCATCCTTTTATGTCGCTTAAATGTCGCGTAATGTGCCGGAACGTTTTTCTTTTTTTGTTTTTGATTTTTTTCCAATTTATCATCATTAAAGGACTCACGCGTTCAATAGTTATATACATATCTGCTCAGCATTGTTATATTATACATATGTAAAATATATGTATATAGATATATTTACATAGCCTCACTTTCAATTTCCTGTAAAAGGATTCACTACTCTCATTCATTCATTCTCTAACCGGGACTTGTTCAGTAAACCAATGGCAGCTGTTATTCTTTGCAAACTAATTTTGTTTGTATTGAAATTATATTTGACATGCAAACACACTTGAATCTGTGCCTGAATCCTTTCGCTGCTACCACTTCCTTTCCAGCCTGTGTAACTCAATGCGAGTGAAAGTAATTTTTGGGACAAATTCATTCATTTGTTCCCCGTTTTCGATTTCGATTTCTACATCGAATTTGTTTAGTATGTTATTTTTTTGTGATTCAAAGTGAAAGCATTTGCAGATGTTTTGTTCAATTAATGCAAAAATTTTCATGGAAATGTGCGAAAAACGCGCATGGAAAATTCATTAAATGTATGAAAAAATAAAAATACATATCTTCTCCAGCAATGAAAAAGATATATAAAAATTTGTTAAAGGAAAATGTTAACAAGCAAAGTTAATGAGCCGCAAACTATTAAAACAACAACAAAATAAAAAATTAACCATAAAAATATAGTTTATGTTTTGTAGTTGTTGTTGTTGTTGTTTGGTGTATCTTTTGTTGCTGTTGCTGTTGTTGGGGTGTAGTACTATCTATCTTAAGTTCATTGTGCATAACAACATCAACTACACAATCAAAGTATGGTAAGGTAAAGTTGAAGACTTGCAAAAAAAGAAAACCAAAAACAAATTTATAGAAAAAATTAATTTAGATAGTTTTTCAAGATAAAGTGTTAAGTGCATAATTATATACAATATTTTAAAAAAATATAGTTTATGCAACTGAATGTTTTAATAGAGAAAGGTAACGTGTGTGTTTAAGACCAGTGAGGTTTCATAGAGAATAAAATATATGTATGTAACAGTTATTAAAAGATTCATTATCTCATCATTATTAATTTATCCATTCATTTGAGAAATCTACCTCTAATACAAGGGATAGCTAGGGTCCAGGTACGTATAATACAAAATCTGTTTCAATGCAAATTATATAGATTCATAATGCCAAAATGACATAAGTCATATTGAAAAGAATACTGACATCAAAAATAACGAACAAGTTGGCATAGAATCTGACAAAACGAATAAGTTGATGGATTGGTATAAATATGCGATGTAGTCTTTAACGTCTAACGGAACTGTATGAAAGTTATCAACATCTTACATAACTTAGTAATCGAATGTGCAATATTTAGATTGTGATTTATTAGACATCATTAAAGTTCTATCAATTTTGTTTCTTCATTAAATTGTATTAGTTCAGGCTTTCTAAAACAAGGTTCTAAGCCAAACCACAGAAGCTTAATGGTATGTTAGCAATCCTATCCTGCATAGAGCATTCAAGTTAGCTTACTTAGTATTTGTTGAAATTAATTTGCAAAGCAGCATTTACAATTAACGACTCACCGAAAATGCGATACGACGTCTAAATCTCCAATAGAAGTAGGTAAATGCATTTTGTAAATAATATTTACTATATTTTCTATAATATTTCTATATATTATAAGCTATAACGATAAACGTTAAAATAAAATTTAAAAAACCCTTCATTTTGGCATAGTAGCCAATGACCCATTTATGTTTCCTAAACATGAAGAAGTTATTCAGTAATTCCTCTTCTTGTTATTTGCTTTTTGTCCTTCAAGACAGATTGTACATTAAACCAAAAAAAAAAAAAAACACACAAAATTAGGTAACATCTTCACGCTCCTGTGAACGAGCATGCAGAAAGATGTATTTTGATAAATAATTTCACTTACATTTAGATAGAGTCAGTATTCACACCAATAATAATTTCAATACAGCAATAGTCGCATGTATATAGCGCATGATAGTCTACACCTGACACATATTTGGCTGGGTGCTGTGAGGCATTGGATGGCAGTACTATAAGACTGATCAGCTACTTTTATTTGGATAATTTGTGCTTATTACAACAATGTTTACCCCTAATTCAAACTTATGAATCATTCAAGATCATGATCCACCTATAGGCTTGTCAGTTATATTTCTTCATTATTTATTTATAAACCAGAAAGAAGGTTATCATTGGCTATGCCAAAAATGAGTATAATACTCTTCACGCTCCTCCGGTTTGCATCCATCGAACGGCGACAAATGTCAGATATGCTTCCTTTCTTAGCATCACTATATTCTCTCTGTCACAGTCTGAGTATCGACAAATAACACAGTTTGAGGGGCACAATACAGTTTTGTATGTATTTTTTTTAAATTTGGGTTTGTATGGGAGGCACCCCTCCTGGTAACTCTAGGATCATGAAATTGACATGATTGATGAAGATGGATCAAAAACTAATAGTGTTCAAAATCAGTTCGATACGTCAAAAACCAAAAAAATTTTATCAAATAAGAACATTAATTTAAAAGGCGGTTTGTATGGGAGGTTCCCCCCTAATGGTCCAATTCTGTTGATTCCGACAAATGTGCAGCGTTTGGTAAAAAGAAACTTATGTGCAAAATTTTAGCTCTCTAACTCAAAAACTGAAGGACTAGTTTGCATACAGACAGACGGACAGATGGACATGGCTAAATCAATTCGTCTCATCGAGTTTAAGTGGTCTGAGATGTCTCCTTCTGTGTGTTACAAACTTCTTGACAAACTATAATACTATTCACTCCCGTGAAGAGTATAAAAATGTGTAAGTGTTTTAGACATAAAGGATTTTGAAGGCAGTCTGCAAATTGAGGTTGCTTTTCTTTTGTCTGCCAGTAATCGGAAAATTACTGCTCGATATCTCAAAAACGGAGAGACCAATTTGAATAGAAAGACAACTGATTCTCTTCGTCACTCTCATAATTTTTATATATAAGTGCATACTTTATGTGTTCCCCGATGCCTGACTTTTTATTTTACAAATATCAAGAGGAAATGATGAAGATATTATAATATGCATACAGATATTCATAAGATTTCACAAGTCTCAGGAAAAAATTGTACAATAAATATATTAAACGAGATTTACTTGAATGGTTAACGAACAAGCGAACAGCAAAAATAAAATATCAATTTATAAAGCAACAACCAAGATTTTTCTAAACTTCGGAAGTTTCTTGCTTCTCAAAGCTAATGGAGATGATGATGACAATTGCATTTGAGGATAATGATGACGATGATAATGACAGCGCTATTGATAATGATGATGATGATTATGGCGATGATGATGATTGTATGCGACAAACATTTATTTACGAGTTTTCGTCATAAAGAAGACATTTGCATTAATTTTGCATAAAAATGTCAATGATTTTGTATCTTTTCCTCTTTTGGAACTTGTGCACACATACATATGTAAGTATGTATGTACTTGTGTTTCTGTAGTATGAAAGCAAAACAAAAGCAAACAAACCGGTTTATTGAATTTGGACCGTACATTTACAATATTTATATTTGCAATTTTTTTTATACAAGACGAAACACAAAAAAAAAACAAAAGCAACAAAATGTGAATCAATTATAAAAATATAAAATTCTAATAAAACAATTTCTGTATATTTATTTCTTTTTTTTTCCTGGCATCTGCCTTTTATACTATTGTGCATATATTCCCTTCCCTTCCCTTCGCTTTTTGTCTATTTATCAGCCGGATCAGCCACTTCCATTGACCATTCAATCAAATTATTGGCTCAATATCCGCTGCACACATTCTTAGCGGGGGCGATTCGGCAAATAACCTGCTGGGTTACATTCAACTACATATGATGATGTTGATGGTGATGATGCAGAAGAAGGAAGTTGAAGAAGGGTAGTTCGACTCAAATATTTTCCTTCTTTTTGTGCCTTTAACAATTAAATTTCGTTTAAAATTGAGAAAGAGAATAATAAGAAATGTTTATTGAATCTTCTGCATAGCCTCTTACTGAGTAGTATCTAAGGATTTTTTTTTCAAACGCCAGCAATTTAATTTAATTTGTTTTTAGGTTTTTTCAGAACCAAAAGGCATAAAACTGAAAGAAAACATTTAGAAAAGGGTATAAAATTGGCCAAATAGGAATAATAATAATTTCTATTTTATTGATAAATGAAAAGAAAATTCAACAAGACGTAGATATTTTGTAGTTGTTGTATTGCCAAAATCAACCTTGTTTACGTTCCCACGAAGAACTGAGAACAAAAGATTTTTACCTTTACTTGGGTGCCCATTCTTTCTCACTGTTTGTGCATACAAATATGTATGCAATAATAATAATAATGAGCACCTCATCTTCATTATCAAGAGGATAATGCGAATGTAGTTTGAATTTCAACTGATCCGATTCGATCCTGTCTTTAAGGATAAGTAGTACGCTGTCTATTCAAGTGGAATTCATGCATAGTGAGGGTGAAAGTGCAGTTTTTTCTTCTCCATTCATTTCTTCTTTATTTCTTTCTTTTTGTTCAGAATTACTATTTATCAAAATCATTATGTAGATGATGACAAAATTGCATATTTTGTAGAACTATGTTACCTGCTATGCCTGACCTGATTTGCAGCAGGTGAGTTTCCCAGGCTCAATATTACATTAAGGATCTTTATCCAAGTTTGAATTTGCATGGGAAAGTAATTTCAATTATTGGGAATAAAACTGCATTTTCAAGCTGTCAGATTTTATAGCAAAGTAAAGGTGATGAAATGTTTTGTAAATTTATCTATGCATATGAGTCATTTTAATTGTGAAAATCAACAATTACAGAAACAACAATTATAACAATTATTTGTAATTTATATTTCAATAATTGTTAATACATATGAACATTTTAAGTATCATTATTTGTTTGTTAAATATTAAAGAAACTCAGAGCACAGCGTGGCATACCGCTTATGAATAATTGCCGATTTAGCTTGCAGCTAAAAACTTAACACGCTACAAATCCAAATTCAACAATTGTAACACCACAGGCTATACAATGTTGTATATAGGTGATATTAATATAAATTTAGTTTCGCTACATGTATTTTTCCACCTGCCAATTCTAACCAATTTAATATACTCTATTTATTTGTTATATATTTTGTATACCCTTTACATTTAATGTGATTTGTAGTGCGACTAAACCTTGTTGTTTATAATTAATGGACGAAGGTTTTATAAAATTTTAAATTATATAAGTATGAATAGATTAGCCAATGTTTATCCTTCTGATTGCTAGTTGTAAAGGTGGGTAAGGAATAACCGAAGCAAAATTATTTAAAAACCATAGATGTGCGATTTAAGAAGATTATAAGAATAAAATGAGTGCTTCTAATTCAGTAAATTCAAGGCCAAGTTTGAATAAAGACAAGTACATCTTTCCATAAGAAAGTCAATAGATACCAAAATTTATCAGATGCGGAATTCGGTTATTCTTAACCTTCATTCTCCCAAATTCTTCAGTTTAAGCAAAAAAATAATCTAAACACTAGTATTGCAAACAAAGTTATAGAGATTTTAATATTGAGTAATTAAATTTAAGTCTTTCCAGTTGTTCATGAATGAGCATTGTTACGACAGTCTGTACACTTGTATTTTAGATCTTTTTTACATGAACTCCAATTTAGGATGTATAGTACATAGGCCATGATGAGCCCTGTTTGGCGATTAATACATAAGTAAAAAAGTGGAATTAAAAAAATACTAAAATTATCTGTTAGTGAATTGATTTTCATAAAAACTCAGTTTTATGTAGATGTACCTAATTAATTATAAATTAAGCACAAAAAACTAATCAAATCAGTGAATGGCGGAGGAAAAATTATCCGCATTAAGAATGTTGTAGTTTTTGACATTCAAAGTGGAAAATAATCTGAATTCTGTCTATTTTCCAAAAAAGGGAAGAAGATGGTTTGGCAGAAGAACGGTAAAGTCTTCGATAAAAAAGAACGCTCTACCTAAAATTGAACACGGCGGTATGGGGTTGATAAATTTGCCTTTATAGAGTCAACGATACACCAATTCTGTTATATGGGTATTTTTAAAATTAATTTAATTAAAATAAGCACTGAACAAGTTTTCCATCAAGACAACGATACATAGCGCCTACCGCGATTAAATTCTCGACCTTAACCCTACTGACCGATTATGTGATTAACTTAGCTTGCAGAAGTGCTTAAGTATTAGAGATCCTACAAGCTAGTGAAGCCAATATTTTCTTAAAAATATTGCTATTGTACGGATAATTTATTTTTTTGTTTACAAAAAGTTGTTGCTACCAAAATTCTATATACAGAAAACTAAGTTTATATGAAAACTTGATAGAGTATTTAAAGTTTCAGCAAGATCAAATTTTTAAGTTTTTTCTTCATTTTGAATTTGGAAATATTTTCTCTTTTTTTTTGCATTAATTTTGCAATGCAATTTGAATTCCTAATTATTGTAGATGAATGAAATATTTATTTATGTTTATTTAACTTTTGCATATTCAATTATTGTAAATTAGTCATAATTCGTTGCACTTCATAAATTTTATGATTATTATTTATTAATCTTAAATTTTTTTAGCAAAAACAAATTCTCCTTTAATTGATGAAATGAAAGAAGAAACAAAAAATCAATTTTCTTGCATTTTATAGCAAAAGTCAAATTCTCTTTTTAAAAACAAACATTAAATGTAAGCAAAACCAAGGCAAAAGCGAGCCGCCTCAGTTTATATCACAATGTCTTTGAACTAACCGCCAACAAAACCCTTTCCTGATGCACCTTTTCCCAGTTCCCCACTCTGATCAACTAACTGACCAAGAAGCCAAACGTCATCAACTTACGACAGTTAAGCATCAAAGTCAAAGCGAAACGATTCAAAATCATATGAAGACCAACCGATCGAACAACAGCCAACAGTATAGACTGACTGGCAGACAGTCAGACAGACAGTCTAACTGACTGAGTGACGATGAAGCTTGTTATGATGATTTTTTAATAAGAAGACCAGAAGAGATGAAGAAGCCACTAAAGAATAACCCGGGGAAGAGGAATACAATGTTACAGTAGCAGAGTAGCAGACAGAAGACAGCATCAAGAGCCGAAGAACAAACTAACGAATGTGTACGGGAACAACTACAAATCAAAATGACTAACAAAAGGCGAATGGTAAACCAAATGAAGCAACAACAACAAAAGATACAAATGTCAAAACGTAAAAGCCAAACAGAAATACAAAAGCAACAATAAGTATATGAGTATCTAGTACTTTTGTGGCAAGTTGGAACTGTAGCATTCATTGGCAATATGGTCACAGTCACAGTGGCAGCCCAAAAACAAGTCTTAAAGATAACTCTTTCTACCTTTCCTTCGTCCTTTATTCCATTGATCTATCTATACTTCCTTCCTACCTTCTTCTAAGTATCCATCATAGCGCGCTATCAAGTTTGTTTGTATTAAGTTAAAGTCAAAGCGTGTTTCAAGATCAAAGAGATGACAGCGTTAAACAACAACAAATGGAACAACTACTGTACTGTACTCAAGACAACTAAGTACAACTGCCAACAACAATAATAAATACCATTTTAGTTGTTGTCACTCATCGTCGTCGTCGTCATCGTCATCATCATTGGCTTTGTCGTTGTTGTCGGTGCCACAGCAAAGGCAGTCATCGCCATCGCCATCGTCATCATCATCATCATGATACCAAATGATATTTCGTGCTGTGGAGCGGTGCGTTTTGCTTTTGTTTCATTTTGTAACCATTATGAAAATGGTTGATATCAGTTGCAAACAGTTGACTACTTATTAGAACTTGCAACAGCAACAACAATCCCAACAAAACATAATAATAATACATAATATGGATTGACATTGAATATAATGCAAAGGTGACAAAAATAGAAATATCATGCAATTATTTTGTACATATTCAGAATTGTTAGACGCACCCACAAATGTGTTCTAAATTTCATGCAAAACTCAATGAAATTGATTGAAACATAGAAAATATATACATAACATTTTTATAGTAAGTAGGTAATTTTCAACAAAATTTTTATTTAGAAATAGAAAAAAATTGCATAGTTGATTTTTCTGTTTGAAGTTATGTGACAAAAGTCTATTGGTGAAGGATAGCCTTATATGAGGGCATTACTCTACATATTTTTCTATATCTAATAAAACATTATCATTAAGACTAAACCTTTTATATTTTTATTATCAATTTTGTCAATTAAGCTTAAAAACTAAAACTTAAGGGGTATGATAGGATATACTGTACTTGCTGCTAAGGCCTACGCCTAATTTAATATATTGTATTTAGTAGCTAAACGTATGACGAACAACTTCACAACCATATGTACCACAATATTTTTCAATATATTTCCTATTTAATTGACGAAACAGATCTTAGGATTATGTAGATCGTTGTTGAAAGTACAGGTTTAGGCTCGTAAAAGTTATCTTAATGTAAGTGGAAATACATATAAATGCAATCGATTATTTTGAGTATAAGTCCTATAACTATTTTGAAAATCCACTATACTCAGCAATAGAAATCCTTACGTTTTTACATAAGATTTAATAATAATAAACAGGGACTTACAAATTTCTATTTTAGTGCATGCATTAAATATCATAATTTCAAAATATTTGTAAACCCAATTCTCCCAAATCTAGGGGGACCCAGACAGCAAACACGAGTAGTACTAGGTTCGGTGAGTAAATCTATACTGCTTTATAGAGCTCCGTTCTGGGCAAATGCAATCGCAACCAAGTCATACCTGCGCGGATTGAAGAGTGCTTCCAGAGTTATTGGCCAGAGGATCTGCAGAGCCTATTGGAGTGTTGCAGATGACGCGGCTGGTGTAACTGCATGCAGACTTCCAATAGATTTAAAAGTTCTTGCTGCAAAGGATGCATATCTAGTTCGAGATACTTGCCAAAGGGCAAGCAGTGGTGAGATTAGAGGCAGATACCTTAATATATGGCAACTCATGTGGTGTAGTGCAGAACCACCAAGGGTCCACGCACTTGCGTCGCTCGAGTTCGAATTTACCCAATTCAAAACTGCTGGAAGCCGTACTTCCACAGATTTGGGCCCGCTGTGAATCCATACTGTGGTCTCTGCATAGATGACGCAGAAGCCTGGGAATACCTTGCTCATGAGTGCTCTCAATTCGAAGCAGTACCAAGTATGCGGACATTGGATGTACAATTCACAGTATACATTAAGGCGAATGATTTTTTCTTAACTCAAAATGAAGTTTGTCATGTTAACATATTCTTTCCTTAGTATTTACTATAGAAATATTTGTTGCATACACAGTATTTTTTAATTACTAACTAAAGAATCTAAAACCGTTATTACAAATCCATACCCTCTTCAGCTCACTTCAGTTACGACATACATACCTATGTACGTACTACCATGTAACATTGCAATAGCAATACTATGAATTATACTACACTCCTTTTCAAATAGTACACGATACGCAAATAAGCAAAAGTTGTAATTTTTCAATTGAATGCACATTTTTACTTTGCCACGCACGCATATTAGCAACATTCAGGGTTAAAATGCACAACAATTAAAACAACAATAACAACAACATCAGCATTGGATATAGTATAATACACAAAACAACTATAAACTTATAGATAATTAGCATGCAGTGTGTAATTAACATATAATTAATTGTGTATAGAAAAATGAATGTTGAAAATGGAAAAAAAAAAATTGAAATAATATACTAAAATAATCTCGTAAAATAGTCAAAGTGAACGGCATCGCATGCAAAATACTTTAATGCAACAAAAAAAAATAACAATTACAACAACAAAAACAATTGCCATAGAAGCGTTTTTCTAGGGGCAATTTGGAAAAATGGCTGGGATCGCGAGCAATAGAGGCTATGGAAAATAAAATAATAATAATCATGATTTGTGTTTGTAGCTATCACATCTAGTAATCGGAGAACTCTAAATTTATATTTCAGTTGCAGACGAACCTTACTAGATTCTTCTCGTAACGATGATCAGATACAATTTATGAGATCTCTGATGCGAGAAAAATGTTTCATTCTAGTGTGTACCCATAGATACATTGATTTTTTAATTATATTCAAAATGACAATTATTTATTTGAGTTTAGGGGATCCAAAATTTCATTGTACTTTACCCAAATCCACCATTAGCCAAAAAGCGCCACTGACTATAGAAATATAGTTGTACGTATGTATATAATATGTGTAACAACAACAGCAGTTAAAGCCATGTAACATTACATCAAAAATTAAAGCAACAACAATTGATTGCGCACTAATTAGTTGCACAACAGACCGAAAAATACGCAAATCTCAATCTAAAATACAATAAATAATTAAGTTTTGTTCTCTTTGTTTTTATAATGCTTAGTCCCCCTACATTTTGTCTCCTACACGCAGCAGTTCGGTTCGTTTCGTTTAAATTTCTACTTGTCTAAAGTTTAATTAAGAATATAAGATACAAAATGAGAAGAAGTTATACTAGAAACATATTACTATAATATTATTGCACCACTTAAATGTCTAAACAGGCTGTGAAGTCTACGCAATTTAATATTGTATTGTAAGTACCATAAGTAGTAGACGAAGTAAAACGAAAGACTTAGGCAACAAACTTTTTAGATTGTTATACCAATGAACGTCATAAAAGAGAATTTACTACTAGAATGCACAGCATGCATTCTTAACTAGTTTCCAGAACACAACACATACACATATTGTGAAGTGCACCAGAAGTGTACTAGTACTGGAAGTGTCTATGATGATCTCGTAATTTTACACTTTATAAATTATTTTTATGCAAATTTTCGATAAATCAACGATTTTTGAAGCAAAAATAGGAATCTCAATCTCACCCGCTGTGATTTTTAAATTAACATAACCCAATCCAATCCACCATGGGGTTGTTATCTTACAATGTGAAAACAGTGAAGTAGAAGCTTTCATTTCCATTCAGTTTAAAATAGTCGACTCAATTAGTAGCACGCTTTTGGTCTATGGCTTCATTAACAACTGAAAGAAGCAAAAAATGTTGCACCCACTTCAGGTTATATGGGGTACCAAGCGATTTCTTATTGGATTGTGTCATTCCGCATTGACTTGTGCCCACTTTGGATACATTCTTCTCCTCCATTGTCGGCTTGTTCGTTCATACATAGGTGTATTCAGTTCCATGCTAACCAACATAGATGCCATCGCCCGTTTGGAGGTGGCAATTTATGTATGAGCGAACATTACTGGGTAATTAACAAATGTTGAATTACTACTATCCGGCATTATAATTTATTTAGCAGTTGGTCTCCTTTATTTTTGCTCTAACTCTTTGTCTCTTCTTTTATTCTATTGTACTATGAAGTATAGGTATTCTCCTTTAATTTCATTCATTGTTCCTTGTCTGGGTGCCTCGGCTTTTGGTTCAACTAATTACTCATTGCGTTGCGTTGCATTGCGTTGCGATTGCATTTATTTGTTGTCAGGTTTGGCTTAGACTTATGTAAGTCTACCCCAACTAAAAGTTCTTTTATTTTTACAGTTTCCCTATATACACGACTATATGTTGTTGCAGTTCCTCCTCCTCTCGGGGGAGGCCAACATTTTAATGCTGCTTCCAATTGCTTGTCAATTGTAATTAGTTTTGGCTTTTGCACACATTACCAAGAATACCAAGTTAAGTTTGCTGCCAACATTGACTCAACATTTCAATGCATTTGTCTACGTTACATATCTGTGTGCATATCTATGCATGTGTGTATGCATGTGTGTCTGCTAACTGTTTTTGTTGTTACCTTCTTCGTTTGTTTATCTGTTTTTACTATATTTATGGATAAAGACTTGCATTTAACCGTTGTTAATTACTGGTTTTGCATTATTTTACTATGTTTTGCATAGCGTAAAAAGTAGCTTCGACAAATATGAGTACGCGTACATACGCCGCTTTAGTAGCTGAGTCTCTGACTTGGTTAACTTATTCGACTTACTACAAAAATAATAAAGTAAATACATATGTTAGGAGCTAAACTGTTAGTACCATAGAGACGTAAAGAGAAAATAAGGTAGAAGACACAAATATTTCAGTTGTGGTAGAAAAGATGAACATTAAAAAGAAAAAAAAGATAAAAATATTCATAGTGAATTCAATGTCTGAAGTTATTGTCTTAGGTTCAGTCCAGAGTCACGATTTGAGGTATGGTCTTTAAATAATATAAATAAATGTAAATCCTAATCAAAGTCTGTAAATGTGGTTTTAAATGAGAGTTTAGATTAAAGGTATGAATTTGGAATTATTGATTGAATTTGCACTTAAACCTTTTAGTACCAATAATCATGGTATGATGCTAAAAATCTGAAACTTTTCAGACAAACTAAACAGGCAACGCTGATGCATTCAGATTTCAGGTTGCTCTCTCCACCTGGCCGTTATTACCAACGTATGCTGACATACATTTTTCAAATATTAAAAAAAAATTTTTTTGGTATAAATGTATTTGTTTCATGATATTTAGCAAAACAATTGCTTTCTCCTTTAACACAAAGGTAAATTATGCAAATTATGAATAATTTTTTAGTACATCCAGGTAGTTTTCACCTTTCATTGTTTTTTGCAACCACGAAATCCGGCAAATGTATACCGTCATAAAGTCGTACTTGCCGAGAATCCATATAGTGGCCTCTGCCTGGACATCGTAGAAGACCCAGAGCACCTCGCTCATGAGTGTCCTCGGTTTGAAGCACAGCAGAGCAGGATGTACGACCGCATTGGATCTCCATCTAATTCGCAGGAGATCTTAAGGCGTATGATGTTCTCCGCGGAAGAGTGGGCTTTTTTCGCTACCGAAATAGCGACCATCGTTCGTGAGGCTCGAATGTAAGAGCGTTTAATGTAATGCTTTGGTAGTTCCGTAAGGATTAAAGGGTTTCGAGGCGATAGGCTGCTTTTTAGTTAGTAGAAATCCGACATAACTTGTGGCACGGGCCATGAGTGTCTTTTTGAAGATTTTTTCCTCCTTGTTTCGCATAAAAAAAAAAAAAGATTTACATCCTTTGCTGATTCAAGTTGGTTAAGCCTTCTATGTGATTGAGAAGTGGAATCTGTGTTAGGTGATATTTTAGAAGGACACAATTCCACTGATAGAGATGCATCTGATGATTCTGTTTCTATGAAGCGTAAGAAACGATCTGGTGTAGATTGATTTGACATCGATGAGAAGAGTCCATTTTCAAGTCCGAATATTTATTCTGTAGTAATGCAACATTTGGTCTAGAAGGTCAACTGCACCCATATTTTCATTGTATAATCGAACAACTTCTGGTCTGTCTACTTCAATATATGTATGTTGCGTGGCAATACCTACAAAGTTTGATGCAAGATGCATGTCTTATTGTCAAACCATTTAGTGAATATGGCTTTTCCATTGTCACTAAAGCATTGCGCATTTAACCGTCGTCCCCTTTTAGCCATTAGCTCAGGTAATGGGGGACTTCCAAATCTATTAACTCTTACAGTTTCCGCTGCTAGAATATCTTTATTTGACAGTATCTCGAAGTGTTGAGACGAAGGAAAGTAATTATCAAAATATAACGCAAGGATTGCTCATGACGTCTAAAATAAAGTCAATAGCTAGTTTGACTTTGAAGATCTGATCAGTTAAATGATTGGACACTAGAGTGATGTCGACAAGATGGATGTGATTTTTCAATGAAAAAAGCGATTGAAAAGTCTAAAAGCAATATTTTTACATGTGAGTAAGGTCTGTATTCGAAATGTGGAATTAAAAGACAAATTTCAGAAATAAAAGCAATTTCTCGTATCTTGAAGATGCAGTCGATTGTTTTAATATTAAATGTACAGACAACGTAATATGAGTACCAATATATTGTATATGAATAGTTTTCTATTTCTCAAATTGCACAGTAGCACACTCTCTCGGCGAATAGATGCAATTCAATTTCAAATCATCGAAGGGTGACTTTTACCACTCACCCCATGCAATGGTAGATCGATAACAAATGATCGATTTTTTTCCCCTTGAATCCAACTAAACTATTTTATTCCAATAAGAATGAAGAATAATGACTTCCCCCAAGGGCGCATTTAAAGTAGGTATAGTATTTCATCGACATTCTTAAATAAAAACGTACAAAAGAGAATTCGAGCAGTAGAAACTATTAATGTTAACACTTCATAAAGGCAAATGATGAAATATAAAGAAAATTAAAAAAAAAAACAAAAACAATAAAAATATTTTTACTATTATTCAACGTTAATTACATACAATGAAAATGCCGCTCGTCTATAAAAAAATGTATCTACATACACACATACATATATGCAATATATATTCATATGTAAGTTACTATTACATGATTGTTGTTGGTAGATTGTTGGCGCGAGCGAGCAATTGTTGCACTATCAAAACTACAACAAAATCAACAGGTGCAACTACTGGCAACTGTTGAAAGCCAAAGTGTGAACGAATAATAAACCATGATGAATCATCATGACAGTCATCAACATTAAAATCATCATCAACATCATCATCATCAGCATCATCATTACTATTGTCAGCAACATGTTGGTCACAGAAGACAAATACCTCAATAGCAACAAAACAAAAGTAACTAAATAACAAAACGACTAAACTGAGCAACATCTTGCAGAGACTTTAATAACAATTATTCTTTATGAAGTTATTTTCATTGTTAATTTTTATGTTTATTAGAAAATATTATTATGTTGTAAATTACTTAATTTTTCATTGAAAGTAAAAATAAATTTAAAATGTGAATGCATGCAAAACAAAAATAAAAAAATATACATATATTGGTTTCTTTTAGCACAAAATCCTGGGAAAATTTGTAAGAATAATTTTTCAAGAGCAACAATTTATCACGTGCATTGAACACACCCCCACCACGCATAATTAACAACGCAAAGTATTCTTCTTCCCTTGAGAATCATTCAAATTTTCGAACTTTAAAGTCAAAGCAACAAACAACAAAGAATCACTTGGCACCAACATGAACATGAACAGCAGCAGCAGCAACAGCAACAGCAACCGGCAACAAAAGGTTTTTTGTTCAAAACTAATTTCAGATATGCATCTTAAAAATATATGTATATATTTCATAATAATAACAAGAACAATACACAATATACATATGTGTGTGCCACAGTTTTGTTGTTACAACACGCCTTCATACGAGTATATTGCTGCTATAAGATTGTTGCTGACTTCATTGTTGTTGTTGTTGTTGTCTGTCAGTTGTTGGTTGTATATGCGCTTCTGTTGCTCATTGCAACATAAAGAGAATATGAAACCAAAAAATGAATTAAGTCCAAACCAATCACGGTTAGGAACAGTAAAAATACCACCAACAACATCAGCAGCAACATGCAAAGAACCTGCAACAGTTCACGGTTCAGGTTCGATTTTGTTGTTTCCCTAAACTTATGTATGTGTGTAGATATGTATGTATGTATAAAAGTAATATTCGTCATAATCATAATGATAGGCTTTCAAGTCAACAATGCAACAACAGGAACCAACAAATAAAAACACTCAAACAGCAACAACAGCAACAAGTACCAACAATGATTATGTTGATGACTCGTTCTGGTCGTCATCATTATCATAATCATCATCACCACCACCATCATAAGCATCATCATCTGTATCGCAAACTATAGGAAAAGATACCAAATGAAACCAAAGGAAACGAACAGCAGCTCAAAAAGTAGCCGCAACCAAATGCAAAAGAACCAAAACTGTGGTTAAAGTCAAACTCGAGTACCGCGTTCGAATCGCGCACGATCCATGCAAATTAAATGAAACGTTCTTGCTACAAAAAAGCAAAATGTTCCCATGACCGATCTGATCCAATCCAATCCAGAATGCTTGCTTGTCTTGCTGCCTCTTTGAGTACCTTCCTTTTTCTTCATACTTTTTAAGTTGTGATTCTTACTGTTGTTGCTGCTAAGGCTGCGCCTCATTTTCCCATTGAGCCATTCATTCATTGTTGTTTCTTTTGTTGTTGCTCTTGCTGTTGCTGTCCGCCTGCCTGCATGATTTCGTTGTTGTTGCTTGCGTTCAAGTGTCATAAATCCTTTGGCTTAATAATATGCACCTTGCTTACTTTTTGCTTGCTGCATGCTGCATGCCACAATAACGTTCAATATTCTAGTGCAACATCACCAACATTTACAGCAACAACAACAATTGCATTGACTTGAAGTTTATCTTGCTGCAACTTCAATTACCTTACTTTAACATGACTTGGTTTGGCTTGTCTTGGTTTTGTTTTACTTTACTTTACTTAACTTTACTGGGATGTTTAGCTTGGATGCATATACATACAATACATAAGTATTTCAATAATGTTTTGTTGTTGCTCCTAAGTTTTGATGGTGGTACATTATTGTTAATAGCTAATTGGTTATTAACTTTCTTGGGATTAGTTGAGGTTGTCGACAGGATGGATGGATGAATTGAGCACATGAGTTAAGTTAAATTTAGTTATGAAAAACATTCATTATAATTTTGGATACATTTCCCTACCAATTTTAGAATAATTTATTTAGTTTTGACTTAAGATCTCAAAACTCTCTAAGATAAAAACATGAGTAAAAAATTTGTCATATAGAAGAAGAGTATAAAAATAGTGATGATGTTGAAAATTTACCTTTAATTGTCTGAATAATAATTGATGCGCAAATTAAGCAATTAATTTAAAATATCTTTCAATCTTGTCTAAAAAACCACTACTCAGATTGGTTTGAGAGGCTGAGGGACACCTCTGAGACCATCTTTGGAAAGCATTTGATTAACCAAATCTTCCACAAACCACTATTACCGCATCTAATTTCTTTCCATCAATTATTATTATATATTAACAAAAGGCTATTCGTGGTGAGATGCAGAAATTTCACTTATAACGAGCATCACATAAATGCTGGCATTCCACAAGGCAGTGTTCTCGGTCCGCTCTTATACGTCATGTTTACTGCTGACATTCCTACAAATCTCCGCTTTATGACATCAACCTTTGCAGATCACACTGCAATCATCAGTCACTAACACTGTTCTAAAAAAGCGTCGAAAGAGCTAAGCAAATTGCAACTTGTTTTGGACTGGCTTTTCAACTGTCGTATAACAGTCAAGCCGGACAAATGTAAGCACGTGTCATTCACCCCAAATAAGAATGATTGTCTGTCTATCATTTTGTATAACACCACTGTTCCACACTCAACTAAGTGGAACTAAGAAATTAAGAGCCCAGTCCCTCCACTGGCTGTTAAAGCCAAGATATGGTCTAAGCCTCAATCTAATGGTGTTACTATATAGCAGCTTAATAAAGCCAATTTGAGCATACGGTTCCTAGATTTTGAGGAACGAAAGTCCAATTAACGTTGACGCCATCCAATGAGCTCACTTTAAAATACTTCATTTTTCTCACAGGCGCTCCATGGTACATTTCGAACGCGAATATCCACAGAGATCTTAAAATCCCACTAATAAAAACCGAGCTGGACCAAATGAAGCAGTAATATGACCTCAACCTAACCCACTAGCTCGATCACTCTTTAGGTATGAGCAGTCACTCGCGCCTACGTCGGAAAGACTTTCCTGCCTCATAAACCTGGGAGGACCACGCAACACTGAACAGTTTCTTTAGCTTTTGCGAACTTCTTTCATTAAAGTACTGGTAATTGTCTATTTATTTGCAATCTCAACTTATAATTAATTCTAAAAGAAATTAATTTAATACAATTCTTTGACCAATTTCCTCCTTGAGTTTATCATCAACAGTGACAGACTCTAAAAGATCATTCTGATTTACAAATAAATTCCATAAGCCTTGCACTCGCAACAATCACATTTAATTTCCAAGTTCAAAAAGAAAACATTGCAACTTCTTTTAACCACAATAACTTAAAATACTTTTAATAAAACAATTTCAATGAATTCTTTTGCACTGCAATACATGTTGAAGAACACCATAGGAAATGATGCAACTTCATGCATGCCTTACGCCATTTTTGTTGCTAATGTTTGCCACTGCGCGCCGCACGTACAACCACTTAAAGTTGAACGAAAATCCCAAAAGATAATTCTAAAGATTCTGTGCAGACGAAAAAGAAGAGAAAGAAAAATTCAAGTTCTTTTCGTATTTAATAATATTGTGAATCTAACAGTTTCTATAACTCAATAAATTCAGTGACTTGTTTCTTAAGTCATAAGCCATTGAATTCAAGATGATTTCCAAGAATCCTACGAAATACAATAACACTTTTCATTTAAAACTGTTTCCTAAGAAATACATACAATAACTCATGATTCAAAACTGAAGAATCAAAAACTAAAGTCTTGAATATCCTTTTCGCCCCTCAAACTTTAAAGTCAGCTTGTGCCAATTAGCAATAATAAAGTTGAGACGTGATATTTCATTTGGCCGCGCATTCAGAAACAAAATTCACAAATTTGCCTACGCGCTGAAGTAATAAAACATTTTAGTATTCGAACCCAGAGGAAAGAGTCACGATCCGGATCTTGGCAGCTGTCGATGGATGAAGATGGACACCCAAATCCGAATACGAATACGAATGTGAAAATTATATGCATAAATAATAATTCAAGAACAAAAATAATAAAAACAAAAAAAGGAAATAAATAAGTAAATATAACCAACAGTATACGAGTATGATGACTACGACAGGATTGCTCAAGGAATTGAGTTCTGAAGTGAATTACAGACAGTTGTTTGGATCGCGAAACCTATCATTAGCATTTCCGCTTTTTATTATTATTATATTTCATTGCTAAAACCAAATGGACACGACCGCATGTACCATAGTACCAACCAACAAACAACACTTTTGTATTTGGCGCAGGGGGTCCAAGGGTATGAACGCCGATCATACTTAATCATAATTTAAGCCCAAAAGTTGTGCGTCGCCATTCAAATTGGCTACAAAAATTTGCTTGTCATATACCTACCTACATACATACAACCATTCAAGGGGAATTGGTTGGTCCTAAAATGTTTTTAAAACATGATTTTGCTGAAAATTTGTTAAAATTACTAAAGCAATTTAGTCACTACAAGCAGATACAGATACAAAATATAATGAAACCAGAAAAAAAGAAAAGAAAGTTAAAAACTCAAAATCTATTAAATTTAAAATTAAGTTTCACAGGACCAAAAATTAATTGAGTTTTTTTCCAGCAAAATTAACTTTTCGTAGGCAAATTTCGTTAAAGAGAACAAAACACATTTCCTGGGAAGACAATTATCTTTTCTTTTTTTTGGTAGTAGGTAGTAGCTAGAAGCGTCAAAAACAGTTTACAGTTAGAATGAAATTGGCTTTTTAATTCGAAAGGACCTACCTGAATGAAACCTCAGTGGACTGATTGTTGTAGCTAACTCGAAACCAATTCGACTGACAACAAAATCGAAATGCAAAAACGCCTTCAATGGATCACCATCCTTTTCATTGTCTTGATCTATGGTCAATGGTCGGGAAAGAACAAAAGCCAATACATACAAGTTTTTGAAAACAATTTGTTATTCAAGATTAATGAATTTTTTGGAAATCCTCCTCTTGTTTCATCTAGAGAAGTTTGATCTTCAACCCAAAACAGTGGCGATTTGTTTCGACAGTTCTTGGTATTAATTTTTGAATTCATAATTTGTTTGAAATCGTCCTCAAAATCATCGGCATTCAGGGGCCAAGTGCTTTGATCTGTCAATCTCTACCTATAGCTTAGGCAGGAAAGGATAACAGTAGCTGAAATAAATGTTGGACGTTTATGCTTAAAGCTAACTAGCAAACAAATGAACGAACGGACGAACGACCTTCAGCATTTAGTGCTTTCATCTACTAAATATGAGTTTTAACTAACCCATCTTGAGTGTTTTAGTAGTATTCATCATGATGAACTCTTTAAGACCTGGCGCTTCTTACTCTGCATGACTGCAAAACCACATGACGTCGTTGATTATATTTTTATGTTTTTTTTTTCCTTTGTTTTGTTTTATTTGTTTGGTCTTTAACAGCTTTTGCCACATTTAACGCCAACGCCATCACCAACAACTGTCTTAAACTGCAACTTGGACCCGAACTTAGACTGTGAATTGTGGACTGTCGCTGTATCTGTGCGTTGCAGAAATTGTGCCAACATTTTTATTACTTTTCAACACCACATTTTGTTCGATGGTCTTCGGTCCTTTAACCATCATACCTGAGAGTAAGTAGTTATTTCCACATTGCCAACACATGTTTGATAAAGTCAACAAAGTTGTATTGGCAACACTTAGTACAAAATTATCAACGGTGCCAGGTTATTAATAACAAATTTGTTGCAAGTGACCAAGCACACAGATACTTACAATAATAAGATAAGTCTGGTATAGACAATGTGTTGCGAGTATAAGTTTATTTAACAAATATTTGTATGACTCAATTGCCTTTGGGATTCACTTTAAACCGAATCCAAATCTTTAAAATCTTAAACAATAATTAACTAGCAGCATACACAACTTATAGCAATATGGTAGTAATTCATGATGGCTGCCTACAAAACTCATGCCAATTTTTAAAACGAATTCTACAGAGAGACGACAACTGTCAGAATTTAATGGCGGCTGATGTTTTATAACCAAAGCACGACTACCGTGAAAATATCATGAAATATGTACCTACACTACTAAGCTGGTAGACCTATTCAAGACAACAACACAACGCGACGAAAGAAGACTTACAAATCAAGTACTACAACCTGAAAACCAAGTGCAAGTATATCTAAAGTTGAATATTACCAAACCAATCTGCAAAATGCAAACGAGCAAACTTGAAAGCCTTAAGAAGAATAAGTACTTACTACTATATTGTATATAGGAGAAAGACGAGTTGAAAATGCAGATTTAAGAAGCACGATATGGACTTATGACGTGCCCACTGAAGCACTGAGCGCACCATTGACGACGGAAGATGGGCAAGTGAGTGGGTTGTATACCATCATGTGTCTCTTTTGGTTTTTTTTCTCCTTTTTCTGGAGTATAAAGTTGTGTTCTGCTCTGCATGCAATATAAGGTTCCCACAGTCTTCATGGGCTGCCACCGTAGACAGACATTGAAAGAGGCAAAATGCCCAAGCATTTTAGATTGAGCTGCTGCTGAGGCTGCTGCCGTTGTGGTTTTGGGAACGCCTTCAAGAAATGATGACGTCGTCGTCGTTGAGCGTCATCGTTGCAAGGATACGCTTTCATGTTGATGACGACTTCAAAGCTTATACTTGACTATACTATTGTATCCAATTCTTCTTGTTGTTGTTGATCTGTAGCTCATCCTCATCTTTAACTTAGCGAGAGAGTGTAAGAGGGAGGACTCACTGCCTCATATGCATGCCAAGTTGGTTTCATCTGCTTTGCTCAAACTCATTCCCGTCGCATCGTTGGTTTTAGTCGCTTATCGCACAAAATTTGATCAACGTTTTCGCAATTCGGGAGCTCCGCCCCGAAGGTATTTCCATAAATATTCTTTTGCCCAACAACCTGCATTGTTTTTGTGCGTTATGTTGTTCCTCTTGGGTCTTCGTTCGTTTGGGAAATAAATTAAAATTATGCACGTCGCTTAGGCGCAGCTTTTCGTTGCCGATTTGGATCATCAATAGTTTTGAGCTCATCTTTAGTCAAAGGCTCGTACATGTATTTGACTTAAAACTTCTTAGAGATTTAATATCATATCCCTGGGAAACACTTTACTCTTGAATACAAATAAAACACAAAAAAAAAACGACAATTTGGCCATGGGTTCATGACTTGCTCATAAAACAGAAATACATACTTATTTAACATAGAACAATTTGATCTTAATAGTAATTGAATATTTTAATGCCTATAGAGTCATGATAGTACAATGTAAATGATGTCTAGAGACTTTTTGGTATAATCATCATTACATAGTATAAAGCAACGACGAAATTCCATAAAGTTTGGTTACTGCTTACTTCTAAACCACGCAATGGATTTTTATACGGTTTTCACTGTCATTTAAAGAATTTTCTCCTAAAGATGTAAATTAATTGTAATTAAGACTTCGTATATTGGTTAGATGGTGTCTTAGAGACAATTATGCCAAGAATGAACGACTTCTTATATACTTATGTCGTAGAACAAGAAACGCAAACAGACATTGTTTGCTTTAGACTGATGAAGCCGATGAAGAAATGAAAATACGAAATGGCTGCCTAACGCACCCTTGGAAAGCAGGTATGTGGCTTTAGTATATAATATTTCGATAACAAAGTATAGGCAAAAGACGCATTACCAATAGTTTCTCGATGCATTGAATTGAATAACTCTAAAAGTTCTTCGGACAGTGTCCAAATTAATAAATGAAAATGAAAACAAATCTCAAATCCCAAAGGTCCCAAATGCCTTACACTGGGTCTATAGTTTACACTATCATATTTAATATAAAAAAGAAGAAAAATGACTATCCTAATCAAATCTTACCTATTATAACTCAGAAACCCATTGAGTTATTGAAAAACTTTAACTTTTAATTATTTGAATTTCGCACCTATCAGAGTATTTATAAGACTTTTATCAATAAAATAACCATCACTTTTTCCAGTTCACATAAAATCCCATAAATTTGATATCAAACATGTATTTAACTTCAAGTTCAAACACTTTCTTGAGAGTCTTAGAGGTACAGGTAGCAGTAACCTATCACTCAAGTGAATTGAACGTCTATTTGGAAGTCAGACATATCAACGCCAATAGCTCCCAAATTGCTACTGCAGGCTAAGAAGATACAATACAATAACAAGTCCACATACAAAAGCTTCAAAGATCTTCAAAACTTCGTCAAAACGAAACGAACAGAACAGAAAAGAAAAGGTTCAGGTTCATCTTCATTTATCATTTTTAATAATAATAAAATCATAAAAGCAAAGCAATGCGCCACTCAAATGAATTGTTGCCATGATGGACAACAACATCAAAAGATACACACACATACACACAGAAACACAAACATGCCAAGATACAATATAAAGCAACTTGAATGTGGTGTTTTGTTTTGTTTAGTTTAGTGTAATCAACGAAGACTTTGGACAATGAACACAGGCAGACTCTTAAAGATACACTCACAAAGGGTGCCAGTTATTAAAAAATAATTTGCATAAAGCAAAAAAGTGTAAAAAACGCAACAACCATCAGTAATACAAATATCATACAAGCCACATCCATTTCTTGTTTTCTTGTGGTTTTTTACTCAACAATTCCAAAAATATACACATATACATTGAAATAAAACCACAAGGATTAAGTAATAAATAACATATGAAATTGAGTTTTGAATGGATTGAACAGAAAAGAAAGAAAGATAGATGATGATCATCATCATCACATCGCATTATACATACATAAGGTGTGTGTATCTGAATGTTAATGATTGTTCTATGCGCTTTGAAATTATATTCAAATTAGTTAAAATGCTACAAATGGCATAATTACCTCTTGAAATTACAACAAATTGTATTTCACCGCAAAGATGCCGATCCGGTGTTTAACAATTTCTATGTAGTATTGTATGTAGTACTCGTATTATTACCCATCATTGTAACCATAGAACCGGTTGTCCAACTTGAAGTACAACTACTGGATGCCATTTGAATAGAGAAACTATTGATGCTGTCTTAACTCGGTTTTTCTTTCTTCTATCTGCCTGCCTCATTAATAACATGAGCCTGAGTAATTTTAACACCTTCGGGTTGGCTTAGATTGACTTGACTTGACTTGAGTCGATTCGACTTTGCTTTAAGATGTGTTTTCTTCATTTAAGTTTTACTATGTAGGAATACTAGTAGAATAGACTCATTTGTTCGGTCTTGTGTGATTCTAAGTGTCTGGGTGTCTATCTACAATATCTTTATTATCTAATTGACAATAAATGAGATGATATTATTGCGTGTAAGAATAAATTTATTGAATTGATTTCAAAAATGTTACAAGTTTGGTTTGCATTCCTTTGAAGGAATTTTAGTGAAATTATACCAGAGCATTCTTAGATAGTGTTTATCAGTAGGCACTAGCAGACCAAGTTCAACAGAACGCGAAGTGGCTAAACAAAACGAAGCCCTGATATCCTCAGAAATGTGCAAAATTTCTTAATACTATGAACCGAAATATAGATGGAGCAATACAGTATTTTATTTAAACTTTTTTTATTGATCGTAAAAACACAGAAAAATTTGATTGTATGGTTATGTCGAATTTTGATTAACTTTTTCAAGCATATTGCCTGGAATCTCGCTAATGTAATGTTGTCTTCCAATACTGCAATTGAGTCTGGCTTATTGGCATAGACGAGGGATTTGACGTAGCCCCATACAAAATAGTCTAAACGCGTCAAACCGCACGATCTATGCGGCCAATTCACCGGTCCATAAAGCAAGTTAATTTGCTCACCGAACTCATTTCTCAATTGATTCTGTTGGCTGTTTCGCCGTTTTACTGGAACCACAGGTTCAACTCGTGAATTTTGGGCAAAAAAAAGTTTGAAATCATTGAACGATAGCGGGCTTCATTAATGGTAACGTTGTTCTCATTGTCATTCTTAAAAAATAAGGGCCAATTATTCCAGCAGACCATTAACCGCGCCAAATAGTGCATTTTTCTTAGTGAATTGGCAGTTCTTGTTTTGCCTGTGGCGGCCCAAATTCGGCAGTTTTGTTTATTAACATATCCATTCAATATGAAACATTTTTCACAGGGCACACATTTTGATACTAAAAGTCTTTCCATGATGAAATGTCATTGCTAACTTAGCAATTGTGACCTTGACACATGTCCCGAATCACGCATCAGCTGCTATTACTGAAAATCACCCTTTATTATAGTTTATTTTCTCGGAATAGGGTGACACTTCCAAAAGAAAAACAATATCGGTGCAGGTAGTATCGCTACACTACCGTAATTGTTTATGCGTGAAAACGTTTTTTGTTATGTATCACGAGATTACACATAATTTATAGAAATAAAAATTTAAAAACAAAATTCCAACTCCGGGCTGGCTTTCTCTCTGTTGTTTTGTATCACGAGCCGGCGCTTAACACAATAGCCTAACAAGTTATTACTATTTCTAGTAGCGAAACCACCTTTGTATTTATTCAGACTTTTATACAAAAAGTCCTAAGTACCAACCTTCCCGATGGATTTTCCAAATTTTTTCTTTCATATTCTTCTAATTGGCCTATAACGAATACAACAAAAATCAGCCAAATATAGCTAGCCGTTCTCAAGCGATACGCTTTAAAGAAAAAGAATTTTCACAATTTTGTTGACCTTTTTGAACGCCCCTCACCCCTTGATGACATAAGTGCGCAATGACAAAATTCCTCTTACAAGCTTCACCATCACCTCTATTTTCAGAATACATTAATTAATTGGCGCAACAGCTTTTGAGTTACGAGATATATTAATATATATATATTATATATATTAAAAATTTTGGCGTCATGTTTTTGTTACATTTCTGGAAGAACGTTAGATTCTGACATGTGCCCCCTTTTTAAAAACGTTTTCACGTTAAAAAACTTTGGATTATTTATTGAGAAATTGATTCCGCCTTTGAGGCGCTCTTCCTGAGACCAGAGGCCATGAGTTAGTCTTTCAGTGTTATTAAGAGTTATGATGCTTTCATTTTTCCGTAAATCAGATATTTTCATGTGTATTTTGTATTTTAAAGCAGAGTTTCTAAAACTGTGCTTAAAGTCACTCTTTAAACAAATACATAATAATTGCATCATAAAATTTAAAGCTATGGGTGGAATATTTCAAAAAATCGCTATTGAAAAAGTTTAAGAAACCCTGTTCTAGAGATAATTATAATAAAGTTCGAAATAAATTTCATGAAATTTTCATTCTAAAAACTTAATCTTCTTGAAAGATCTTATTCATTTTAAGCTTTAACAAAGAAACGATATAGAATTCTAGTCTAATTATTGTTTGTTAATCACATCTTTCTATAGACTCCTCATTTTTATTACTACATACTTGTCAAGAACTTGATCCGACACGAATTATGCTAATTCCCAGGCAATGAATGATAAATCTAAAAATCACAAAAATAAAAATAACACAGTAGAACTAAGCTGAGAGAATATTCATATTTCTATTAACATTTTTTCATTTTTGATTCATTCAGCTCGAATTCATTCATGTTTTCAGATATCACAGACCAAACACCTTGCGTGCAGACAGAATTATATCAATTCAACATGCCAACCCAACAAAACAGAACCGAACCCCCAGAGCAACTTAAATCAACCAAGTTTATATTGTATGGTATATTGCACTGGATGGATGGAAGAAGAATGAGATGATGATGTCGCACCCAAAAGGCCACTAAAAAGTAAAACGGAAGTACTGTAGTCAAAGGAAGGTTAAGTAGTAGGAAGGGAGCAAAGTGCTGGATGATGATGAGCAATAGCAAACGGAGGCTAATGATATGAAAATGAGTGCCAGTGTGAGCGATGAATAACACGAACATCGAATGTTGAACGCCGAACTTGTGGCATAATAAGTTTCATTTATGAATGAAATAAAAGAGCAGATACACACATACATGGTTATAAATATCAATCAGAAAATAAACAAAAATCCCGACTAAAAACCAAAAAATATGAAAATGCAACAAAGTTGTGTAATTCAATCGACCTGACATGACACGCGAAAGTTGTCTTTAGGTGAGGGAAGTGACAGGAAATGAGTATTATTTTCATTTTTTCTGAACTAAAATTTGCTTAAGTGAAACATTTCCGTTATACTCGTATCTACATAATAGTATCTAAAAGCCTAAATATCGGAGTTATCAATGATATCTGGTGGTACCTTAGCCAACCAAAGTCAAAAGTCAAGTTCAAAGAAACCGGTTTAATGAGAAATTCATTGAAATAATTGAGGAACAAATGCCAAAAATAAAAGACTTACCTTCATTGTTTTCCATGCTATTGATGTTGCTAGTGATGCTGCTGCTGATGTTGCTGTTGCTGGTGTTGTTGGCGACAGGTGGTGGTGATGTTGCTGATGGTGGTGGTGTTGGAGTTGATGTTGTTGCTGCAGGCAATTTCACTCGTTCTTGATGTTGTTCATTATTATTATGTAACGCTGCTAATGAGGCGGCAAAATTGACATGATTCTGTGCAAAACTAAAGGCTGCTGCCGATGATGTTGATGTTGCTGGCGCCGCCACTGTTGATGTTGCTGAGAGTGATGATGATGATGGTGGCGATGATGTCGATTGAGTTGTTGACTCAGTTTTAATTGCCGGTAACAGATTACGTTGTTGTTGTTGTTGCTGCTGATGCTGCTGCTGCCAATATTCATTATAGATTTGTTGTAGATTTTGTTGTTGCTGTGGACCACTGACAGCCGCAGCAATTAAATGTTGTAGGCCAATATGAGTTGTTGCTACATTTGTTGTTGCGGTTGGCAATTGTTGTCCAAATAGATTGCTTAAATGTTGTAATGGATTTGTGGCAGCAACATGTTGTTGCAACAATTGTTGTTGTAACAACAAATGTTGATGTTGTTGCTGCTGTTGTTGGAGGTGGTGATGGTGATGATATTGGGGTTGGTTATGATGACTAAGGTGATGAACATGATGATGATGTTGTTGCTGTTGCTCTTGATGTTGTTGTTGCTGTTGATGTTGATGTTGGTGATGATGATGTTGTTGTTGATAAAGTAATGTTGCAGCTGTGGCATTTTTTTCATTCGCATCTGTTGTCAGTTTATATTTTGTTGTTGTTGTTGGTGTGGACATTGTATGCTGCTGATATTGTTGCTGCTCTTCCTGTTCTTGCAGCAATTTTTCTAAATATTTTTCCTCTTCGTCGTTGTTGTTGTTATTGTTTATTGTTGATGTTCTTGCTCTATTTTTAATAAGCAATGTTTTATTATATTCAAGTAACATGCCGTTTTGCCGCGACTTGGCAGCAACAATATACGCTTTATGTTGTTGTTGCTGGTGTTGTTGATAATAGGAATTCGCTAACAATAATGGCATAATCAATGTTTCATTTAGACAAAAATCTCTTCACTCAGTAAATGTAATTTTTCTGTTTCTGTTTCTGATTGTTATTTTTTAGATTTGATATTGTAAGATTATAGCTAAATGTTGTTAGATTTATAATAATTTCATTGAATCAAATAACGAATTTCTTAAAGTTGATTGACCTGTGAATGATAGAAATAAATTTATTACAATAATTATTTAGTTTTATTTCAACATAATTAAATTTAATATACGAGTATATGTAATACTTAAGTTAATAATAAACGAGGAATTAATTTGAAGTTGTTTGTACAAATGCTTATGCAAAAACAGACATACATTATTGGTAGTCCATTCTATATTTGGACAATATTTACTACTGTAAAAGTTGCTAAGAGTACCTTTGTTCTTTAAAATACTATGGAGGGCGATATTTGAATATGAGAAAAGAGGTAGTTGGGAAAAAGAGGAAAAATGATGAATGAATCTTTAAAGTCGTGTATAATAAAGTCGATCAATAAGTCTTTAGAAAATCAGAGAAATCGCGCTTCTGGCATCGATAACTTTTATTGTCAATTGAAGCAACAAACTTTTGTGTATTGGAAAAAATGGAAAGGCTTACAATTGGGTAAATGATTTTAAACAGGAAGTAAATCCACAAAATATGAACATCGTTCGGGACGTCCAATGGAGGTGGCCACCCAAGAAACGATTGAAAAAATCCACGATATCATTTTGAGTGATCGACGAATAAAAGTGCGCTATATAGTTGAGGCCACAGGTATATCGTATGTTATACTAAAAATTGGATGTGAAAAAGTCTCGTCAAGTTGGGTGGCGCTAAGGTCGACACTAAGGCTGTTTTGGCACTATTCTGTCGCAATCGTGATGAGTTTCTGAGCCAATACATAGCTGTAGACGAAACATGGGTACATTACAATACTCCATAAACAATGGAACAGTCAAAACAATGGATTTTTGAAGGTGAACGGGCACCAAAGAAGTCGAAGACGGTGAAATCGGCCGGCAAGGTGATGGCCACAGTTTTTTAGGATGCACACGGAATCATTTACACCGATTACTACGGAAAAGGGAAAACAATAACAGGAGGGTATTATGCTTCCTTATCGCATCGGTTGGGCAATGACATCACAACACAACATCTTCATTTGAAAAGAAAAAGATTCTCATTCATCAGGACAATGCACGTGTGTACTCATGCGCAGTTTCTATGGCCAAAATCAAGGCATTAAAATTCGAATTAATACAACATTCACCGTATTCACCAGATTTGACCCCCAGTGACTTCTTTTTATTTCCAAAATTTTAAAAAGGGCACGGTGGACGATGTCTTACGTCGAACGAAGAGGTTATCAATGGAGCAAACGCCCATTTTGTATAACTTCCGAAATCCTACTATGTGGTTTAAGAAATTTAGAAAAAAGATTGGAAAAGTGTATAGAGCTAGAAGGAGATTATATTGAAAAATAAAAAGTAAATTACGGAAAAAAAAATTGTTTTTCTCTCTTTTTCTAAGGACTTATTAACCTACCCACGTATATTCTCAAGTCGAAAAGTGAGAATACATGTATTCGTACGTATTCTCCTGATCTGTCCCATTGTGATAATTTCCTATTCCCCAAAATAGTTATAAAGAAACTCGTTACGATGACACGAAGGCTATCGAGAAAGCTGTGACATCGGTCCTATTTCAATCTCGATGAAGGACATCCAGCAGTGCTTTGAATCGTGTATAGACCGTGCAAATCATACATAAGAAACTTGGCAGAAATCATGTATTGTATTTACAATTTCTTTCCTAAATCTCATATTGTAATATATTCTAAGTTCACATTTTTAACACAAATTACAAGTCATTGACTTATAAAATCCAAAATAATCTTAAGTTCAAATATATCTAAACAAAATTTATGAAAAATCATGCAATCAAACACTAATTGATAGTGTAGTAAGTCGAAATATTAGACATAGTGAGCAAAAGAGAAATGACAACAATTAAAATTTTCAAGACATAAAATGCATATACCACATATTTTCACATTAATTGTCAATTTTAAGTAAGTTCACTTACTCTCATTCTATCTATGTACTCGTATACATCTATGTATGTATGTATCACTCCTCTGTATTAGTTTTCATTTATTTTTTTATCACGTTTTAAATAAGAATTAAGCCTATTTTCAGCTTAAAAAGTATTTAAATAAATGCAAAGGCGGCAACAAAATTATGCAAACTCATGCAACGGACGCATAGACATACTCCATAGATAGAATATACATACATGTACATATGTATGTATATAAGATCATATTATAGGTAGACAATTGATCCGATTGAATTAAAATGAACCTATGAACGAACACACCACACTAATTTGTTGTCATTTTAATTAGTTCACTTGTTTGCTTGAACGATTATTTTAACAAATTTCAGTAGCAAACTTCCATACACAAAAATTCATAGATATTTCCATTGAAAGGTAAAAATGGAAACACATAGAAGAAGAAAAAAAAAGAGTCAAATCATCACTACTTAATCGTTTTGGGTTTATCAACAAGAACACGCCGCAAAGAAGAAAAAGTCAAGTCAAATGCACGAGTATTTAGTACAATATAATGAGTAGGCAGAAATAGTAGTAAAAATTAACTAAAAATGCGTTAAGAAACTTCATTCAACTGCTTACAATACAATAACAAATAACATATAACATCTAACTGGTGGCAACAAGGTACAATGTCCGTTTAATCGGTAAAATGTCAAGTCATCTTCATCGCACAGTAGATTGTGGTGGTTTTCTTCTATTGACCATTGGGAAGTTGTTAGAGGGAAATTTTATAAATACAATAAATTCTGTTCTTAGACAAATTTTCATTTTTGCCGCATAATTGCTGTCGTTAACATATGAGTTTGTTTATACAATACTATCCATAGTAGTAAGATTTATACATATTTCTGATCATAATGATACGTCTATGAATTGAGAAGGAGAGTGTTGAAAGCTTGAACAGAAAAAAAAACGGAAATATCTTAGAAGAGTTTCCCTCTGCCAGAAAAAATTATAATTTGACATGGTCATCAATCAATTTCAAAAATTCTAATTAAACAGCTTAAAGTGTTGCTCTGATTCGAATAGTAATGATGATGATGGTGACAGTTTAAGCATACATTTGATCATTGTAAATTATTTTAGTCATAGTTTGTGTCATATATATATACATTACACGTATGTAGGTACAATATTACATCGTTCATAGGACAGTCGATACGGTATTCAGTAAATACCAGTAATAATCCATATATAGAAAATTGAATGTATGTATGTGCACAGGACTACGAAACTGCTGCACCCACTATAGCATATTATGAAGATTGTTCCTGTGAAGTTTGTTGCGGATCGGACCCACTTTTTGTCTTTTTTGCTTTTGAAATTGTCTCTATTACTTAGTAGACCAATAAAAGAAACCCACCCAAAAATAAGCACCAATTGGAAGATACACATTCAAAGCTATGCAAACAAATAAAAATAGAGCATTTAAAATGGAAGAACGAGAATCTCGACTTCAACAAAATAGAAACAGGGCATCAACAAGAATAAAGCACGCCGCGTTCACTAGTTAAAAATACTTAAAATAGCTTTGAGCTGAATATATATTACAAACTCCCGCGGGCGGACACCTACGGTTCCAATGTAATTATTCAACTACGGGAGATTTCCGCCTACTGCAATGTACAATATTTTGTTCTAAAAACATATCTTGGGACTAAGAAATTTGTCCGCTAATAGAGATGTTCGCCTAAGGGAGATGTCCACGACTAGAGATTTTACTATATATATGTACAATACATATGGTGCATGACATTATCAGAATATACAATTTTTAAGTTTGGCTATCGCTCTGTTTTTGTAAAGCAAACTTTTGAGTTAAAGATATCGTACTGAAATACGCACAATACTTAAATCAGAAGAAATAATTTTTTGTTTCATTTTCAAAGTAAAGAATTAAAAGTTGAAATAAATTATAAAATATTCAATTAAGTATTGGGTCAATAAAAAATAATTAAATAATAAACCAATTCTTGTTTATACAATTTTTTAAAAATATGCAGTAGAAACTCAACTACTCTCTGATCCAAAAATCAAAATATCCGAAAAGTTACTTTCATAGCATTATTCTGTAATCCGAAATGCATGACTTTCTTATGTTTCCAATGGAATTCAAAGTTGTGACAAGCATATAACAAAAAATTGTTGTAGAAAAGGACACTTCTATATCATACGAGTATAATTTAAGGCGTACAAATTACGTCAAAGCACTGAAATCACCTTAAAAGATGTGGTTTTCTTAAAATTTTTTGGGGAAAACTTTGGGGGAATTTTAATGTATTGTCCATATATATATATTATATATCAATTTCTTTGTATAAGTCCTGCAAAAGAATGGTTCCACATTACGGTATGCGAGTGAGCTAGCAAAACACTACAAACATGATCATAAAGAGACTTTGGTCATGTATTAAGAAGTAGTAATTATGGTCGCAAAAGAGGAAGACAAGGAAGAAGTTTAAAAAAATATGGGAAGATATTTAAAAAAAACGGCCACAAACGAATTTTTCAAATAAAAAGAATTTTCTTGAACATTTGACGCGCAATGATTATACAAATGTTACAGCTAAGCAATCAGTATCCAATAAATGTTTGTGAAGGAGAGGCAGAACAACGTCTGCCCGGGTATCTAGTCTGATATAAAATGGATCTGTGAGGATGATGTCATTGGTTATCCTTCGATAAAATATAAATTCTACAGTATTACCAAAAGGAACTAAGTAGTTGAGTAGATTTCATGAAAGAACTTGTTCAAAAATGAATGGATTAAAAAAACTACAATACTGACAATGAAGATCATTTAGACTATCTGCCAGAAGATAATGAAGCTGAAATACATGTATGCCAAATGACGAAGAACTTACTTATTTAAACAAATACATTCTTTGCGTCCAACAAAACTATCTTGCTCTGGAAGAAGTTGTATAATTGAAATACATATTTTCGATATGAATCATTGAATTACATATATACAAATAGAGAAAAAAAAAACAAGAAACCCTAATAGATCAACCATATATTTACTTATAGATTTGGTATGGGAAGTACGTTCATTTCATAAGATACCAAATATAATTTTGGTAAAATCTTAAACATGTATTTCTTCTATAGCCTTCATATACAATTTAAACGAAACTTTGAATTGTTTACCAATATTCATATTAAGTTCTTATATATGTTTGTACAATATTTAGTAATTAAGAATTAATCTTATCAATGGGTATTACGTCATAAATGACTAGTAAAAGCTTATCTGAAAAGAAAGAATGATTCATAATTAAAACATGGTCCTGATAGATAGTTCATATTGACTAAAGAGCTGCGCAAGCACTATAAAATTATTTTGTAAGCCATTGCTAGTACTTCCAAATACTGTCTCTCATGTTCTGTTTCACAACAAAACAAAAAAAGTTTTTGATGTGCGAACAAATACTGTATAAACAAGCAAACTAAAGTAGAACACAACTGAAGTAAAATCAAATCAAGTAGAACAAAACTGAAGTAGAACCAAACTTCAATTCTTATTAATTTGGGATATGATAATACTTATTTTTTGGTGTTTTTAATAAATCAGTGATGTATGTACTTTTAGTCTCTTATTATAAAAAGTAATAATGGTTTAAAAATTATTTTATAACATATAAAATAAAATTAAAAATAAAAAATAATACAAAATTAAATTGGAAAATGTTATAGTGCACTCGGTGTGCTAGGTTCAATTTCTCGTTATTTTACTACAAGGATTGCTCTGTTTTGATTTTTTGCTACATAATAGAACTCAAGCACTGTCAAATGGTACAGTGTTTGTTTTGCTGTCAAAATTTTTAATAGAACATTCCAATTTAATGTCAATGCTACACTGAAATATAGTGCTTGGCACTACTGTACTGTGAAGTGTACTGAATAGAACCTTTTGTGCAGCTCTTTGATGTTGACTAAGATTTTGTATCATATTACATATTTGAACATTGTACCCATCATACTCTCTCAATTTTGAATGTTATTAATTTCAAGGAATCTTTAACTGACAATCTGATCTTAAAATTTACACTTGCATTTCTATGCCATCCATTCTTTTCTCAACAACTCATACTATGTTGTCATATTACCAACCGATTTAAAGTAGGAGTATAAATTTGGTATGATATTGTTTCTTTAATCAAAAATATTGTTAATTGTAAATAGATATTTTACAATTGTATGGTACATTCTAGATAGAACACAATGTACTATGTACTACGATTTGATGGATGTGGTAGTACTCGTACGTATTTAGAATGTTACTTTATAATTAATCGCGACCATGACAGGTTAATGTTGTCACCATAAAGTGCAAAAACTCCAAAGAATATAAAAAAAGAAAAATTCTATAGAAACCATAATTTTATGTAAATATTGATAAATTTATTTAAGCGCTCAATAAACAAAATATTGGCGTCAATAATATCAATAAAAAACACACTAATAAAACATTGGGGTTGACATCGTTCCCCTTAATAAAAATGCATTCAATCGAACAAGTTTCAATTTTATTTTTATTTGTTTTGAATTTACAACGTTGATACTCGTATTGTGATAAGTCAAAGAGAAAAAAGAAGAAAAATATACACAAATAATAATAATAATAAATTGATTAAAATGTTTACATACTTAAGAGGGAAAAATGAAAGAACACTAAGAAGAAGAATACTTTTATACTACTTATTATTTTACAATAAACACAACATTTTTCTTTGTTTCTTTTAGTATTTGGTTTGAGGTAATAAATTTTCGTTATTGGAATTAACTTGTTGGCCTAGAAAATCAACATTAAAAATATCAATAAATTTAAATCATGCATTTACAAATGCTAATTTTATTTCTTAATAAATTAAAATGAATCGTTATTATGTTGACATACATACTCGTACATACACGTATGTTAAAAGCTTAAAGGAATATATACAAAATTATTAATTAATGGGTATTTTTAGCATGAGATTCAATTGAAATGATTATTCACAAACGCAGGCGCTTGGTTGGCGCTAATAGGTATACTTAATACATGTGATTCCCGATTAGAAATCAATGGTGCTGAGGCGTTATTATGTCATTTTTGTTGTTGAGTCTTAACTCTGACTTCACTATAGCTTAATTTGGCCTAGAAGGGTTTAAAAATACTAAGACATATTAAACCATTACGATATCTTATTATAATAGATCGTCGTGTTGTTTGTCATTAATACTTAATCGATCGTTTATTTGTCGTTGGGGCGTGTTGAGTTCATTCATTATTTTAATAATTTCTAATAATAGTTTTTATCAAATTAAATAAAGAAAATATGTTTTTTGTTGTTCTGTTCTGTTTTTTTTTCTCCTAAGATTATTACAAATAAATTCTTTAGCAAAGTTGTGTAGAATTGGTCATAAAAGTGTAAAGTGTGGCATAAATTTCATTTAATGCATATGTTTTTAATAAAATTAATATCTGCCATATCTGTCATTATTACCTTTATGGTTCTCAGACATTATTAACCCAATGAGTCATTATTGTACATTGTTCATTGTCCATATATCTGAATATTGATAGCATTCTGTTAACGTCGGAGAACTACTTACATTAAGTATAATGAATGAATGAATGACATTCATTGTTTTCATTTCCATTCTTTTATTTTGTTCTGTTTTGTTCTTTCTTTATTAAATTTTAATCATTGATATTCATAATTATTAAATGATTAATACTTTGGTATCTATTGAACTTGTTATTATGGATTTTGAAGTATGTCCCCTTACATTTGTTTCTTTGTCAACTGTCAAAGACAAGTGGAAAATAACAGTTTTTCATATTGACAGTTGTTGTTAATAGGAGAGTGGATTTGTTTTAAAAGTTAATCTTAAAGATAGAAATTATTAAATTATGATTTAATGGACAGTTGTTTATTTTAGTATTTTGTAGTTAATAAATATATGTAATTTGAAGTCTTTTTATTACCTGGAATATATTGCACAATAAAATTCATATCTAAGTTATTTAAATGCTAAAATTGTATCAATAAAAACTTCCACTTATTCACCTTTAACAATAATTGAGTGTTTTTCATGTGCCGCCGACTATAAAGTTTGAATTAAGACAAGAGTTTCTAACAAATTGTTTTTAAAATGTTTTTTTTTTCTTAAAATATAAAAATCACGTGTCACTATGTTCACACACATTGATCTCTGAAACCACCGAATTAATTTAAACGAATTATTGTAAATGAACTTGAAAGATAGGATAGTTTTGGACACGATGGGTGGCATTGTATGCTAAAATCGAATACGAAAGTTTGCGATATATTCGATTCAGCCAGACAGACAGATGATGAAATAATTACGACATAATATTAGTCATAAAGTTGACAATAATAAAATTTCATTCAGACATATTCAATTGCGTGAGTTACGTACCCCCTAATCCGCCATTGTTAATTTACATTTTGTTCCGTTATACAAAATGTAAGATTTAAACATATCATTAAGATGTTAAGTCATTACGTAGTGAGCAAGGGAGGGGGGTTGGTGACAGCAATTAATATCATACATTTTTATCCAAATGTACACTTATTTTGCAAAAAACGCTGGGCAGAAAAGTATCAAAGTATAATCGAATTAAAAAACTGCTTGTGTGAAATATTTGTGGTCTTAGAAAAGCTGAGTGTAGAAGGTAATGCTGCCACAAGGATCGTTGCTTACCAGTTGCATAGCGCTACTGGATGAAGTGTTTTTATAATTTTTATGTCCATAATAGCAAAAAAAAATGTTGCACTTCAACCAGTTGTGAATGTTTAGAGTCCAAAAGCAACGACATTATAAAATGCAGAAGTCACATACTACATCAAATTTTGAATGTCATTGAAACGCACAGATCAGCACCTGAAATTATATTCAATAAAATTTTGAAAGATTGTTTGGAATTAACACATGAAGCTTCCTTCGATGTTTGTGTGCCCAGAGTTACTGAAAAGCAATAAAATTGGACGAAACATCATCTTACAACGGCAAAAGAATACTTCCGGCGAGCAATTTTTCTGCATTATCTAGACTCGCTGACATCTGCATTCAAGAAAAGATTTTCACAGGAAAATAATGCAGCATTTAATTTAACTGCTTTACATCCAGCACATGTCTAAAGCCTTGGCTTGAAAGATTTCAAATCTCAAATTTGTAATGAGCTAGGTATTCGGTATAAAGAGTCAGCAGATTTAATTAATGCTTACGAAAATGGATATTTTTATCCAAAAATTAAAAAAGCATTGGTATATTGCTTGCGCTACCATGCATTACGGCATCGGTAGAGAGATCCTTCAGTACCCTAAGAAGAGTAAAAACAGTAAGGGCTAAAAGCGATCGAAGATTGCATAAATTGTGAATTAAATATAAAAACATGGTAATTGCTAGTTAATACCTCTATTTTTTTAGTGAAAAATTCATCAAAAATCCACCTTAGAATGGTTTTGAAACAACACTGAATAAGTAGAGTAGCGACTTCTTTCATTGAACTATGAAATATTTAAGTTAAAAAATTGAACAAATTAAAAAAAATGTTGCCCCCCATACATTGGCAGCTGTATACGCCCTTGGTAGTTAGCCATTGATATTTCTCATCTTTTGGTCTATTCCCACAGGATTAGGTATAAAACTATTCTCAATTAACTATTTTAAACAAATCAAGGGTGTAACTATGGTACATATATGTTCGTATACCATATGTATATGTATGTATAAATATGAAAATTGCCAGCCAGATGAGATGAATTGATGCAGCCATATTCATCATCACTTCGTTGAGAGAATCTATGAGAGCTAGTAAGCAAAATTCGGTATGTAGGGTCCAAAAGCCCAGTTATCAAGATTAAACATTCCATAACTCTCTGATATGGTATGGATGTTTCTAGGTTAGGTTAGGTTAAGTGGCAGCCCTTAGACGAGAGGCTTACTTAGGCACAAAAAAAAGTAGTCCGATGCGGAGATGGATGTTTCTATCTAATACAAAGCAATTTTTGTCTGCCCACACTTCTCTTCTTTAAAACATAATAATGTAAATGCAACGCTTAATTATCACTTATTAAGAGCTATCAATGTTAAATCTAATATTTTATTTTATGAGAAAGTAGAATTTTAAAAGAGTTGTGTGCTTTATTTTTATTAAATCATATTGTATTTGGATTAACTTGTCTCTTTAGGCATGGACATCTGATAAAAGGAATCATCTAATTATTAAATTTTAATTCTTATTTGGAGTAATTGTTTTTTTCAAATAAAAATGGCATTCTGAATACTATTAATGTAGGGTGCATATCTGAATCTAATATAAATTTTTAAATTCTCGCCAAAATTATTTGAAGATCCCTTAATACATTCATTATATTCTAAGCATATGCAAAACTCAAATAACTAACGCTTTAATTAATTAGATTAAATATCTTATGATTAATATTAATCTGGATATAATTTTAACCGGAAATACAAATCAAACTAGTCATATATATAACTCATATAACAAGTGTATACACATCTCATAAACCAAGTCAATCAAATAAAGTCATCAAATTATGTATCGATCTTAGCTGCCAGGTGACTCTATTACGGCATAGCGCCAACTTTGCATAAGCCATAAAAATAATTATTTACTTACGAAAATTAAAGGAGATATTACAGTGAAAAAGAAAATAAACACAGACGAAGAAAATATTGTATAAAACAAGACAGAACATTAAGTTCGGTTTCACTAAAGCTTATACACCCTTTACAATTTAACAATATTGTTTTGCAAAATAAAATACAATAATATTACAATAAAAAAATTTTAAATAGAATGATCACTAACAATATACATAAGTAGCAGTATTTTTTTAGATGATATCATTAGATTCAGTGAAGCTTGGCATTTTTTGTTGAGGAAATTAAAATTTTGCTTTTATAGAAATTATAATTTTTAGAACAAAATTTGGATTCTTAATGATATATTGGTTCCATCGAATTATGCTGCACCGGTCACATATTTCAATTTTCTATATCAAAGAGTTGATATGGCATTATCATTTGTATGTTTAAGGATTCAAAAATTATTTCCATATGATGAAAATCTAGATCTAGTGCAAAAACAAGGAAAACTTCTTCTTATTGTATAATGGGGAAACTCTGCCTACAACATGTCATCAGATAGAACGTTTTTTTGGAAATATGGACAGGATAAACATTCTATGTGGTATTCGATGCATGGTGTTATAATGAGTAACAAACATCTCGGCAAATTGATATTCACCTAAGTTCATTCATATTGAACATATAAAAGGCATGAAAGAACTTGTAAACCAATTTTACTTTTTAATTGAACTGATTGAGCCACATGAGGATACGTAGCAATGACACCGACAAGTAGTGATGGTTCATAAAATGAAGCTATGTATTTAAAGTTATCGGAATAAAAATAAGAGAAACACAAAAAAAAAACAGAACAGCAACTGATAAGAAAGTATAAACAAATAAGTACCATATTTATACATATTTATTTATGTATCGAATGAAAGTGTGTTTGCGGCACAGTTTGAAATGCAACATGAATGTATTCATACTCATTTATTTTTATCGATTCACTTATGTATGTTTGTATTGTATATTTTTCACTTGTCACCAAGAATGCATTCTCAGTCTCAGGTACTCGTACCTTTACCTTAGGTTGAATATATCAACCACATTGACTCGACTATCTTATATATTTTGTAAACAAACACAAAGCATATTTTATTATCATTTATTAGCATAACACTTGTGCTAGATAATTTCGTATGTTTTGTTAAGGAATCTTTATCTTTAAGCACTTGCATTAAGATTGAGATACATTTATGCACCTCATTATTGTCACCAAGAATTTTAAACTTATATAAAATGCATACGAATAAGATATTCTTTATTTTCATTCTCATTCTCAGTATTATTTCTGTTTCTTATCGATGATTTCAATGATTGATTGATTATATTATATAGTATACTCGTTTATATACAAATGAAATGCATTAAAAGTGACAGAATAATAAAAAAAATAATAATAATTTATTAAATACTTTTGCATTATCTTCGAAATGAGTTCACTTAGCCTAATTAGATAAAATTAAAGAAAAATCGAAAACAACAAAGAAAAAGAGAAAATTAAGTTTTTATTATTGATTCTTTAAGATTTAATGATTTATAAACTTTAGAACACTTTTCTAATAATAAGTAATAAGTAAATGAAAGGAAATTAAAAAAAAGGTATTTGTGTCACAACTTTTGCATATCAAATTATTAATTTAATTGTGTAACTGATTTTGATAGAAACAGAAATGAGTCAAATTTGCTTAAAATAAATTGATAGTGAAACCAAAGACCCAATTACCTAGAACTCTGACTTACCCAATGATTGTCTGATTAGATATTATTATATACATTAAATTATTTACTCATGGGGATTTTTTTTAGTTAAATACTTTGTATGAAAACAAGAAGACACTTAAAGTATAATAGCAATTCATTATCTTATCTGCAATGCATTTGAGTGGACATTTAAATAAAAAATTTACATAAAAAAAAAACAAAATTGTTATTATTTTTTATATTCTTTTCAAATTAAATTTTTAAAGGGTATAGATTGTACAATTATATCTTATATATTGTGAATTTGCTATATCACCTCCATGATTCCTAAATAGTTTTTCAATTATCAATGCTCTTCGAGTGTTCGGAAAAAAATCGACACCTGTGGCACTGTCTTCCAAAATCTGCTAATCGTGGAGAGAACCTGATTAAAACTTGATAGCTGGACATGGCTGTACACAGAGGGGACAAAAACCGAATTTGTTTCAGTTTTTGCCATATTAACAGCTGTGGAAAATGCGCAAATAAAAACACAGGCAAATTTGTTATTTGCACTGACAGTCTCTCTAAAATTGATGCTATATATAACATTAATAACCGGAGCCCCATAACTTGCCTTACACGGCTTACATGCATTATTAAGAATATTCTGGGTACACAAAGAAATTGAATTGGATTGGATTGGATTGAATTGATAACAGAATGACGGACGCTGTATGTAAATAAGTGTCTTAGTTGCCTTCTATTACCATCATACTTTCTAATGAGAGATTTGAATCGGACAATCACACATATCGTGGAACATTGTAAAGCTGAGTATAAGCTGTCTTATCAATAAAAGAACATAGTTTTCAAGCCCACTAACCGGATAATAAATCCAGAAAAATTTGTACCATCTTCATAAATAAATAATGATTTACGCCCTTCTTGTCACCTATGCGGTCATGCAGAGGTATCAACGATGATTTTTTTGAACCAATGCCCCACATCAAAGAATCAAAAATGTCCCTCTTTCCTAACTCCAAACCATCATCATCCCTTATTACTGTTTCAAAATTCAATTTAAAAAAAAACTTGTAATCTGTTAGATTATTATAATCATGTAGATTCGAATGCGTAGTAGCAAGTGCTCTTATATTTATCTATTTATTTATTTTTATTTGGTAATTTTATTATAATTAATTTTAATTAATAAATAATAATATTTCAAAAAAATATTTATTTCGTAGTCCTAAATCATATAAATAAATGAATATTACTTTGCACTGTAAGTAGCCCAACAAATTACGAGAACATAAGGCAAAGAAATTATTATTATAAACAAGTTACAAACTAACAACATTGCTATAAAATTCTACAATGGCATCTAGTGGCTTTCGGCTATACTATGGAACAATATTTCAGATTTGTAGAGTATATATTTATAATTACAAATGATAGAGAAGAAATCATTTATGATTTTTACTTGATATACGAACAAAAAAATACGACAGAGACGGGTTATTTTTCCAACTGGAAAATTCAATCGCCTTAGAATTAAAAACCACTGATTACCTCATTTTCCGCAATTCTCCATGGCAATGTCGCAAACTAACCTCTAAGTTTTTAAACTATCAAAATGAAATATCAAATTTATTATATTGTGTACATATTAGTTGATGTTTCCTTTTGGAAACTTAAAGGTGGGCAACTTCTTTCTTCATTTAAATTTGCCAAAATTTATTGAAACATAAGAATAATATCCCAAAATTTCTTAACATTGAAACAATCGGATTACTATTGATTATTGTGGATTAATCGAATTTTATTTATTGTACATAGCAATAACATTTCATTTTGTAGAATTTTCTTTGCACCGTGCTCGAATCCTGGCCACTAAAGAGGATCAGATCATTTTCTGGCACAAATAAAAGTTAGTCAGACCTCTGGATTAAGTTTTAAGCGATACCACTTATTTCACTACCTAAGACGAAGACAAAGACATTTAACAAAGACACCATTTATTTAATTTAGTCAGTGCAACCACATTTGATAAACGTTTTCTTACACATAATAACTGGTAGCTCACAGGTGGCATTAAGACCCAATTTATGTTTAATTCAAATAAAAATGTTATGTACAATTAAATCAAATATTTTTATTTGTTCATATGATATTTGCTTTAGTTTTTGTAAACCTATTTTCCAATAAATGAACAGGAACACACCAATGCAGCTTATCAACTCTATCAAGAATTTTCTATAAATACCCCAATGAATAAGTCACTTAAGGTTTCTTATGTTATAACTTATCATAGAAATTTGTATGCCATTCATAAAATCTACATTCATTCTATTGTACTAGATTAAGTATCATAAATAAGTCCTTAGTAAATTAAATGTGAATTCTTTATCATCATCATTTTTATGTTGGTTTATTTTGCTTATCATATTGATTTTTTTATTACCGATAAGCAAATTTTGACATTCTGACGGATGTTTTTTTTATTCTTGTTTTATTATTTAATATTTTTCAGTCTTAATTTCTTTGACTCACATCATCATCAAATCATTTGATTAAAGTTTATTAAAATCACCTGATTTGGTTTATTGAATCACATGAACTACACACTATTACAAGTGGTTTTATCTTTAATATTTTCTTAGAAAAAAAATGTTTAAATATCAAATGGGCGTATTTAGTCTTTGCAAAAGTTTGTAACACTTAACAATATATCACAAATCTTACAATATAGACAACATAATTTAAATGTGTAGAATAATTATAGGACTTTCCACAGAAACAAAATTATATCACTGGGTCATGTTGCTACCATAGAAAAAGATCAATTATGTTTTTCATATTGACATCTTCACATTTCTCCTAAATGTTATGGACTGATAAATATAGGTAAATCAGATGTACAACAAGAGAATCGATCAAGTGTTTTCTTAATTTGATATACTTATATTGAAACTTGATTCAATACAATTAAAAAAAAATCTTATATTATAAAGTGAACTTCATCAATGATAAGGTGAAAGTTGATTTATGTTAAGATTATTTTTTTAGCAATTTTCCATTCATAGCTTAATGGTACTTCAATGAAATACTTTGACAACATTTAAAAAAATCTAGTATTTGTGTAAAACTCTATCGTAATCAATCAACTAATACTACGTATAAAAAATAAAAGTTATATTCTTTCTATCAGATTATGTTAAGCATAAATAAATAAAACTTTGTTAATGTGAAATTCAATTTGGTTAGCAACTCAAAAAAAGTAAAGAGCTTGTTCATTGAACATACCTTGAACGATTGATATTCTTTAAAATTCTATCATTTTATTTTAATAAATGTATCTTTTCACATATTGATTTCCTATATTTTTCAAATTGTATTGTTTATTTAGATACAATATTATTATTATGAATTTATCTATATGTTATTAAAATTTCATTTCTTTTTCATAAAATAATTTACATTTCATGTTTGTTAAAACTTCAAAGAACTTGTAACTTTTCATTTTATTTCAAATTGAATTCATTTCACTTAAAAATCATATGCAATCACACAAATTTGCCTTGAAATATCATCACTACAATAAAATGTTAAAGAAACAATTTTTTTTTTTTTGCAAAATGCCGACGTTACGACGCAAAAACATACTTTAGCGTGAATATCGAATGGGGTAACGACGTTGTATTGTATTATAAGTATGAAAAATACCGTCTCTGCCGATCAGAGAAAAAGAGTCACGCGCGCGCACTTGGGTTACAACAACTACTGACTGAACAAGTATCTTAAAGATGCGCAGATCTAAAGTGGCAAGCGAACCGAACGCAACAAGGTTTGCGAAAGAAAACAAAAAACTTTTTTTGTATCTTCAAAAGAAACAAATAAAAAACGCACATACACGCATACACTTACAGTGCCAAAGCGAATGCAACGACACTTATACAAAGAAGAAAAACTACTACGTAACTACTTACTACGTTGCGCGCGGGAAGTATCTGAGTGTATTTGAGTATCTGTGTATCTGCGAGCAAGTGCGAAATTACTTAAAGCAGAGCATTCACTGCGTTCACTGCGCTCACTTGGTGCGTTGGAGCATGCAACACGCGACCGATTGAATTGAAAGAAAGAAGACTCAAACGACGACGCAATTGTGAATTAGTGAGGCAGGCAAACCTCATCATCAACAAGCGACTTTGATAACAGTCATAGCTACTATGACTGCATAACTGACAGCAAAAAACAAAACAGTAGAACTCAAAACAAACAGCGAATGCGCGATCTTAGATACTTTGGATGTGCTAGTACGAGTATCTTTGTATCTATTGTGCGATGTACTGCATAAAACTGCAAAACAACCCGAATAGAAGAGTGAAAAGAGAATCAACAAAACTCGATTTTTGCTCACGTGTTGCTGTGTTACTTTGAGTTAAGCTCGATTAAGTGAACTGCCAGAATCAGCTGCGAAACTGCAAAAGTACTTTAAAACCATACACAAGAGACAAGCCAAACGAGAGCGAGCAAATATTGTATACATACGATCCACAAAAGAGTGAATTGAATATTGTAAATGTTATGAGAGCGAAAAATGATCGAGAGAGCTTTTTGCACACTAATATGTGTATACATATGTGTCTGTAAGCTATAGAAGTATCTGTATGCTTGTAGCTAAAGTGTGGAAGTGAAGCGAGATAGCTTGCTATTTTGTATCTATGTATTTGAAACACTTGTAGCTGTCATAAAGCACACACACTAACACAATATTCAAATCAACTTAACACACTGAAATATAGTTACAAATACACATAAAGCTGCTAGTATCTTTACTTTTCACTCACACTTGAAGTTTTGGCTTGCGCGTTACTTATTTAAATTTATTATTAGCGCTTCTAGTTTGTAGATACATTCATACATACATAAATAGATACATGCATACATACGTAGAGTATCTTAATCCAATTGGAGGTGGAGCCACATTGTATTTATTATTTTTGTCGTTCTCTTCTATCCCACGCAGTTGTGGTTACTTAATCTACTTGTATGTACACAAGTATTAAGATACTTAAACTACAACTACTTATCACGCTTTTATCCAATTGGATTTAGTGAATTTCAACCGGTTTCTATGAGACCTTTTTTATTCTGGTACTTTTTATTAATAAATAAATTGGACTAGCACATGCTTTAGGTATTTCTATAAGTTAAGGTAGTAAATTTTAGTAAGTATTGTATATTGTTATTGTTAACAATATTTTTAAATAGATATGATTATATGACAAAACTATGTACAGTAAAGAATTTGCCTGTCTAGTGGATTTCTCGAGTGAAGCAGCTGAATGTCAGTAATTTATTGTATTGGGATAGAGATAGAGATCGTCATTATATTTTATTCATTAATTTATTTATAGCAATTTTCACACAGGCGAATGACTTTTTTAAAGATTCCATACCAGAGATGTGCAGTGAACATCACAATGATGTTTATGAAGGCTTGGGAAAAAACAAGCCTAAGAAAACCAAGCATGAACGCAGAGAACACCAAGCCTGCTTGAGCTTGTGTATTGTATTGCTTGACTTGGCTTGATGTCGTTAGGCTTGGTAGGCTTGGTGTCTGTTTGTAGTACATCACATTTTTGTTTCTATTATTTGTTTTGTTTTTTTTTTTGTGTTTTTTTAATAGCAACAATAACACATACCAATACACCTATAGCATCGACGAAGGAAAAATACGTCACTTTTGTTATTTTGTTCTTGTTTTAATGTAGAAATGTAAAGTACTATAAACATACATCAAGCCTACCATCCAAGCCTGTGCAATACACAAGCTCTAGCAAGCTTGGTTCCCCAATTTGCTTGTTTGCTAGTAAGCACTTCATAATCACAAGCCTTCGCTGTACATTCCTGTTCTGTCAACGGGACACTGTTATTAAGCCTAATCTTTACGTCCGTCCGTTCGTCAGTGAGCTCTATCTCTAAACTTGGTAGGTAGTTAAAATATTTACAAAGACCAATAATAAAAACTTATTAAAAAATATAAGAAACGTATGCTCCAATTTGCACTGCTCGCAGTTTTCACAACAGTTCTCACAAAAACTGTATTGCCGACATATATTCCAGACAAACTTCTTCCTTCTAGCTGCATTTTATTCACAAGTTCGATAATGAGCATCGGAATGCGCTTCAATATTGAGTACGGAACCTTTCATGTGCGAGTCGAAGTCACACTTGACTGTATGTCTTGTTATTTGCATTTGGTCGCAGCATAAGTACGCTGGTGAAGCCATGTTTTTTTTGCTTGTTAACTTGCCAGCGAGTGGAAAAGTTATAAAAAAATATTCTTTGCACCTACGACCCAATTAATCACGGATTCTACAATTACGGCCAATGAAACCAAAAAAGTTGGACAGCCCTGTTATTAAACAAATCATTGAAATCTACAAATTAAAGATGAATTTTTTCATTTTAAATGTTAGTAAGTTAATACTTCATGATACATTAAACATAATATAATTCATGGTTGAGCCAAAAGTACCAAGTACGTATCCTAGAAGTCATTTTCCACCTGATTTCTAACTGCAACTGATTGGTTAAAAACCACCAACTCAAGAACCTCAACCTTAGGATCTTTGATTTTTCAGTAAATAAATGAAAAAATAAAATAAGTATGTTTACAATTTCCAAAAGCAAACAACAACAATTAATCAAAATCTTCACACTTCAAGCACAACAAACAAAAATCCAACAGAAAACACGCTTCAAAATCCAAATCATTTAACTTATTGTATTTTTGAATGGATTTTACAATACAACAAATGATTACGTTGCATTTCTGTGTATCTGTGTATCTCAAAACACAATCTTTGTTTGTAATTGTTTCTGATTGTATCTACTCTGTTGAATTCAACAGTTTGTTCTGGTCAAAAACAATGCAAACGCTTGACACAATTCCAATTCCGACCGGCAAAGCAATGCTGTGCGCCACCAAGTGGGCCACCGTCGCCGATTGTTGCCACCAATTAAGTAATGCTGACGACCACAAGCGCCACGTACTTATGTTTGTATGTTAGTTTCTACTCGATCACCTTTTGATCTTTCAGCGGCCAATTTGCCCACTATGAATACCAAGTAAGGCGTTCGCTTCATTCTACTCGATTGCCGCCAAAAACGTTTAGCATGGCATCTTATACTTAAGAAAGCTGTCAACAAATCGTGCATATCCGCAAAATCCAATTGTTTACCATATGCGCAACCAACGTATGCTTTGGCTTGGCGGCAACTTAACTCAACTCAACTCAACTGAATTGGACTCAAGTGGACTTCATTTGGATTTGTTGTTGCTTGACAAAGCGAACAAAGAGCATACCAAACTGTCCGACTTGGCTTATTAGTCTGTCGTTTGCATTTTGCATTGCCAATTTGAATGTGACTTTGTTGCTACTGTTGCTGTTGTTTTATTTGTGTTTAGTATCTGCGTCAGCGTTTTGTCGGCAGCTGGTTTTGCCTCAAATTCCTTAAATTCCAGTAATGCATACGTAATTGTTCTCATTCAAATGATGATTGTGTGGTCCCAAATTGGGATGTAAGCTAATGATCTTGAGTGGCATCTTCAATGCGATATTATTAAGTAATTCACTTGGATTATTATAATTCTAAATATTTTGCAAAAAGATTCCAATTATGTTTCAGTATTTCTCATGAAAATTGCCATATTAAAAATATTATTAAAAGTTCACATTGGCTGTGGTGAATGGTTTCTGAAATGTTTGTCGTCGCTTATGTCAGAAATCTTTTTGAGACGAGAAGTACTTCTGTCCATAAAAACAGAACCAATTTTTAGTCCAGACAAAACTAGTAGCAATGCTCTAGAACATTTGACAGACCCCGCCGGGAAACCTAACAATTTTTTTGAAAATCTGAACAATTGGATGATTGATGCGGATTAAAAGAATTCTTCCATTAAGAAATCCCTCTTTTACCTGAAAAATGGTTGAAAAAGCCGGCATGGAATATTTTTTGACTAAAATGAAATTTTTCACAATAAACATTACTTTTGATAAATCAAACTTTCCACTTATAGACTCAATCGTATTTTTCTGTTGCCCTTATCCATGTAAAAGATTCACTTCTACCCTCTTGATGTTGCTTTCCTTACCGATCGCCACTTCTATGTCCAACAATCGGGCGAAACTCAAAGGTGTATGCAGTTAAAACTGGGGTACTCCAAGGAAGCGTATCCTATTCCATCATATACACGATATACACTGCTGATATGCCAGTAGGAAATAACGATAAGGGTGCAGCATATGCAGATGTCACAATAAATCAAGCAATCAATCATTTTATGGTCGAAAAAACAATATTCACCTTAAAGCAGGGAAGCTGTCCACCAGTAATATGGAACGATTCCACTAGCCGACAAGGCGATCAGATGTTTACATCGAAGACCCACATTAAAGCGAAACAGATGCAGCTAAAAATAAAAAGTGCATTAGATCACAGTCTCAACTTAGCCTAGAAAACAAAGTTCGACTCTATAAGGCAGTTCTAAAGCCGTTGTGGATATATGCAATGGAGCTGTGGGGAACAGTAAGTAACTCCAACATTGAGATACTGCAACAATATCAGTCTGAGATTCTACGTACAATAGTATGATTCCATAAAGATTTCACCGTGTACTCACTGTTAGGGATGAAATAAGCAAAATGTCAGATGGATACCTTAGAAGTTCAGTGGCGTAACTACACCGTTGGGGGCCCGTGGGCCCTTCCTGAATGTAAAGAAGCTCAACCAAAGTTTTAATAATTTTGATTTATTAAAATTAAAATTATAATACATTACAAAATAGTACTATAACTAATATTGTATATAACTTAAAGCACTAGCTGCTCGGGCCTTTGACTCTTCTTAAAAAACTGGTAACATTAAATCTTAATGGTGACAAATTTTTAGGTGTTTTAAATATAAGCACCAGAATGGACATACGCGGTGCATGGCTCAATATCTCTTAAGAGTTTTTGAACTCCACCATCATATCCTTGTCAGTTTGATCCTTAACCTCATGAAAACCTAAAATGACTCTTTAATTTCGAGTGTTTTTGGAGTTCCATTTTCATCTTTCTCGATCACACAGTAACAGTAAAGTACTTTCTTTCTTCCTCTTGATTATGGACTCTTCCTCTTCATCTAGTGTTCCATTGAACTCCCATTGTTTATATATCAAACAAGAATGCAAATGATTTTTCGATGTCTCTTGTCTTTCTATGGCTTCCAAACGTTTTGAATATCTTTAGGTGCCCTACATGAAAATAACCAATATGGCTATAGAAGCAATAGAGAGTAGGACAGCCAGGTACGTGATAGTTTTACGCAAGACCTAGAAACATAACAATAATATTTTTCCAAGAAAGATCTGTTATCCCTGTCTCTTTAGGCCTTTAGGCTTATAGTGTCTGCATTCGATAACAAACCGTTTCAGTTGATCATTGAGTCCTTTAAAATAACCCTTATAACTAACATATGGCAAAGATTTAAATTTTTCCACGTCAAAAATGATTCACTGAGTTTGGATCAAAATATTCACGGGACAGGGGCCCCTTCCAGCTGGCAATATGTCTTCTAGAAAACGACATGAATGTTAGGCAACTGTAAAAATTGTATGTTTTATATCTTCCACATAGATTATAGATTATATTAAATTTTAAATTATTGATCTTGTTTTTATTAGTTGGGCTCGCTCTCCAATCCGGTGATGTTAAATATTGTCAACAAAAATTTTTGTTTGTCTCTAGATAGACATTGTTACTTTGGAAAAACCTCTGGAACGATTCAAAGCAAATATGTTAACTCCTATGTTTGTTTCTTAAACTTATCAATCAACATTATAGAAGGAAAAACTAAAAAATTCTTGTCTCTAAAAGTATTTTTCTTTTGAATTATTTCCCTTTTATTCATGTGTTGCTAAAAAAAAATGCAGTTAAAAGAGTTTTAAATATATTTATTTATGCACTGAAATAAAATGAAATGAAAATTTAACATTTTTCCATCTCCAATTGCAGAGCACAATTTATTCCACCAAATTCTTACACCTTGTGCAGTGCATATAAATTGAAATTAATCCATTAGTAAGAACCACAAAAAGGTCTACCTCTACTCATCTAGACTATGAAAAAATATAATATAGTAAGTGATAGTACGAGTAATAAAACAAATGCCTCAGATGATGTTGACAAATTGACTTATTATGCAAGAAGTGAATGAAAACAAAAAACTTGCATAGCAAACATAATTTCTATAATAAATATGCATTTAAGTAATTATTATTATTGTCGCTTTAAGAGTTCAAAGTGAGTTTGATGCAAGTCTCAGATGCAAGGTATTTAATAGAACACGCAGAGTCAAATAGTAATAGTATCTACTACAAGTATGTACACTTACAGTACTGAGTACACCAATGAATCTAAACCAAATTGACTAAAGAAGGCCCCATGAAGCATTACAAATGCGGCGTTGGCGTGTGTTGCACATTCACTGAGTGCGCTTCCTCTTTTTTGTGTTCCAACTTCAACTTTAAGTTGGATTTGTTTTTTATTGTATCTTTTTAATTGTCTGAGCATTTACAGCATGTACTCGTTAATCAATTTGCTTGCGTTTTCGGCCTCAGGCAAGATACTCACTCACTCATTTATTCACTCACTCGGTTTTTAGGTATCTTATCTGTCAAATCAACAATATTATAATTGTTGTGTGTACAGACTCACTCTTTAGTGGGCATAGTTTGTTTTCCGTTTTTTCATTTTAATTTAACTAATCCATATGCATTGCTAAATCGTTGATCGCCATCGCAAAACAAGTTCAGCTCCACCTCAAATACATTAGTTTAACAAGCACAAAAAAAAAATACGGAAGAAGAAGGAGAGCTCAAAGCAACAAGTGAAGAAACATGAACCAAAACATGCCACGAACATGTTAAACATGTTGTGCGTTCATTTTGAAAATGAAACCACAAACAGAAACCAGACTCAAACTCTCAATTCCAAATCCAATTAGCATATAAAATTACAGGCCAGACATCAGACAATCTGAAGCTGCAACTGGCTACTACAAATACCAAAACATAGCATCAGAGCCCACATACAAAATTTGTATGAGACTCCGCCTCTTTGTAAGTATAAAAAGATACTTTTGTAACAACGTAACAAATTCTCTAACATTGATTTATATAACTCTAGATACTTGCTTGCATGTATATAATCTACATGTATATGTGGAAGTGCTCAATTATGATAACTTACATTAATCATCATCTCATCAGATATTTGTCTAATAACTTTTGATATTATTTGTGGCATAAACACTTCAACAACATAAATTCTATTTGTATTTGAATAGAAAAATAAAATTTTTAAACAATTAGCGCCAACAATAATTTCAATCAACACTTTCTAAGCAATTTCCTATAATTTCCAAATTACCAAATCTCCCCATCAGATCTCCATAACCACAGACACACATACTCGTAGTATATGCCTTGGCATGCAATCAGTTTTAATGGATTTTTTAAGTTTTCCAAATAACACAAAATTGAAATTGAATTTAATAATCTTAAACAATTATATATGCAAGTAATAATAATTTCGATTGAGTGCCTCCTCAAGAAGATCTAAAGATCCAAAGAAAAATGGCATTCAAATGGAGTAGTATAATAATTTTAAAAGTTTATATTCATCTATCTGAGAGTACATTACAATAATAAAAACTTGTAAATCCAAATAAAGAATAGAAGGAGGAGGCATATTGGTAAGGCGTGTGCGTGTCTAACAATTTATCGGTGGATCTCCTGTAAAATATTAAAAACAAGACATCATATCGACTTTAGTATAATTTATGTTTAGACTAAAGTCTTTAGCTCAATATATGTAATAGTCAAGGCAAGATTATTCATAGAAGCAATGTAGGAAAATGTCCAACTGTAAGCCTAAGAGCCCCGTGACCCGTATGAAAGTAAATTAAAATCAATTGATTTGCCGTGTTTACACTGGGCAAACAAGCAGTTTTTTACAAAAACCGTGTACAATGCGGTTTTACTTAACAAAGAAACATGACCAAAGATAGAAGAGTATGGCCAAAATGTTGGTAATAATGCGCAAAAAGTTAGCAGCAGTACTCAACATTTGCCAGTCCTTGTTGTTTAAATCACCGCTTTTGCTTCTTCACCAGTCAAACAAACCGCTTAAAATTCACCAAAGCGACTCTGAAATTTGTTCTTTTGCCTGTTGTTGTTGTTAAGTTTAAGTGATTTGTGTGACTGCTTAAATGGAAAAGCCGCTTTTTTTGTGTTGTAAACAGGGTTATAAACCAGTTTAAGTCTCTATAGTTGCGCTTTATCTCTTAGGTTTAGGTTCTAAACCGATTTTTACTTCTGTTGCTTTTAGCACTTTAATTCGCATCAATATTGGTTGGACACGGAAATTATTAGGGGAGCGAGAACCTTCAGGCCTTCTAGAACTCACAATAGAACATAGGAAATACTGAGACGAACACGGAAAGGTATTCGTGTAGCTTTAGGCGTGCGGATTAGTCGAAACGACCAATGAAGAGTACATAATGAAAAAGATGAGACGGCAAAGCATTTACTATGCCACTGGGAGGACTTAATTTGGACCAGACTCCGATATCTGGGTAACTAATACATGTACCAAATGATATTGCAGTTTTATCTCCGAAGAAAATCTTGAAATTCTTTATAAATACCAGAATCTTAGAGAAACTGTAATTAATACGTCCACTCGTGCTCGCAGTGACGAGATTAATAAGATAACGTCCTTCTCCAAATATATTCTTATCTAATCTAAGACTTCGATTACGCTGCTAATTAGTCTTATGATTATGAAGTTAGTTAAAGATATCGATACATCTTGCTTTATAAAGGGAGAGGACTTTGAGACTTTTATTACCTATGGGCCAAATGCAATGTTGGATAAGCTTGTATCGCTTTCATATGAGTCATTTCTATTTGATTATCTTACTATAGCGTTTGCTTTTTGCAAAATTTTACTGATAAACTTAAAAAATTTAAGATGTTTTTCATATACTTTTTGGTCCTAAGTCCTAATATATTTTGTAATTATTTTCATCTCTTATAATGCACTCCCTCTATCAGGTGATAATACCATTATATGTGTAGAGTATACAAAGCAGAAGCCAGTAGTAGTATCAGTTTGGACTTCATGGTAGATCGGCCATCCAGAACGGCCGCCTACGAAGAATTCAGTCATAAATCATGGCTTTACATTGCAAAAATGAAACATGCATACTCAGAAATATACATAGATACTCATACTACATTTGTACATTATAGCGGTAACTAACTCTAAAGGAAGAGACACGTATATACTATGTATTATAATATACTGTAGTATATGCAGACATGTTAAAGATATTTTTTGAGATATAAACACTAAAGCCAGTTGATTAATAACTTGATGTCAATCAAATAGTAAGTGAATGAGTGAGCATTTAGATGTGCTTTTTTATGATGACAGCGGATTTGTTCAAGTTGTTATTGGGGTTTTCTCAACTTATTCTATTCTACTTGTATAATAAAGTGTTGATGTGAAAGCTACGGACACATTAAGTGCAATCATAAAAATGTTTGAGATACAATTATAAGAGTATATAATAATTTTAATAAAAAAAAGAACATAAAATATCTAGAAAAAACTTCTTGTGTATGCTTCTTCATTCTACTTAAGATAACAACACTTAGCCTGAATTTCTGGAAAAGGAATTGATTTTTAAATTATGCATTTAAGCGCATTCTATCGGCATAGAATCAAAGTGATAGTAAAGCACTTCAGTGTAAAATATTACACAGAACAAATGCCAAGTTAAGCAGACAAACACCTTCTTAGTCAAACTACAGTAGTAGTTGATCTAGTACAACATGCTACAATAGTATCTATGGGTACATGGGCAACAAAATACAAATAAGGCAATATTAGTGGGACGATAAAGCCTTTTTTTGATTCAATAAAGAAGTTGTCTTTGGTTCATCCATCAATCCATATCCATAGTCATAGTCATCGGCATTGGCTTCGGCATTATCATTTGGCCCATTTAACAAAACCAATTAGTGCATGCTTCTGCTACAACATATGATAGTAGTAGTATCTAGCAATAAAAAATACTGTGTATTAACAAAAGCGTTAAAATTTCAATAAAATCATATCAAGAAAGTAAAACTTTTACACTTCTCAAGCAGTTATGTTCTTCTTTTAATGCAGTACAAAGCATAACAAGCTGCGCCAGCACTGATTCCCAAGGGAGAACTGCTAGAACTTGAAGAATCTCTGCATTTCCTCACGCCAATAAACGCACAATTATAATAAAAATAATCACCAACTGTGCGTATGTCTGCCTATGCCGCAAAATGATGTTCAGATGTTGTTCAGATGATGATGATAATGATGATGATGATGACAAAAAGATGTTGTACCAGTTAGTTGCATGGTGATACTGTCGCATGTTGAAAGAGAAGCAATACAAGTTTTGGCTTCATTTGGTCAATAGTTGTTCTTATTATTATTGCTGGATTCTGTAAAGATTTGACGCGTTCAGTGCCAACATATTGTTCATACAGAGTGGTAATAGCGACTATAGTAAGTAGCTCTATTTATCGTTCGATGGATTAACGTTTAGCTCCAAGCCGTCTGCCGTGTTGGTGGTGGTGGCTTACAAACAACAATTTTCAGCCGGTTTTTCTTTGGTATTTTTTCTTCTGTTTTTCTTTCACTCAATTGCGACGACAACAATTGCCGAGTAATTGTTGCTGCATAATAATTTTTTCCAACTACTTACATACTAAGAGTATACTTCTTCAACTCCTTGATCTCCTCCATCAACCAAATGGATGAACAACATTGTTAGTTGGCAAGTTTGTTGCCCAAGTCTTTAGTTTTTCTGTTGCTTCTGTTGGCCTCTGTAAGTTTAACACAGAACACCACAACACAACACAACACGTTAATCCATTTAATCCAAATTTGGTGTGGCATTGTTTTCTGTTAATGTTATTAAGTAGTATCTCTTGCCACCATTTTTGGCTTGAATTTGAAGTTGTAGAGTACAACGTTTAATATTAATTTCATAATTAATTAGATTTTATAAAGAAATAAATCAAGTAAATATTGTAAAAAAAAAGAGGTGAATGAATAAATTAAAATTATATTGCAATAAATTCCAATACAAGGTAAACTTTAAAACTAAAAAATTCAATATTATTTGCAAACTAAAAGGAGAAATAAATAAATAAATAACTTAAACAAGAAAATGTTAAATATTACCATTAAAAAATGCAAATTGGCAAAATTTATGTAAACCTTCAAATTAGCAAAAACAGCAAACCAATAAATTACGCATCGAAAATACACTTACAATAAATGGTTGTAAGCGACAAATCAACTGCGCGTAAAGCATAAATATTCAAAGCCGTCATTGTCTCAGATACTCAGATACTTCAAACACACCAAATCGGTCGCAATCTGTCAGATACATTTCAAGCAAAGTGCGATGAAAAAATATATATAAAAAAAAATTAAGAAAAAATACAATTATTTTACAGCAATATAGACACGTCTACACTTGTGGTCATTCACTCAGTCATTCATTCATTCATTCATTTATTCGATTTGATCGATCATTCTTTCATTGAAACATTCAACGCTACCAAAATATTGCATCAAATTGTTGCTTCAAATGGTTGCTAGTCTATGTATGCGAATCTCTATCTATGTGTGCGTGATTATCCGTGTGGCAAAGTTGTTAAGTTAAAGTTACAAAATGAAAGAAAAAAAAATACACAAATCACAAATGTTTACTCGAACTCTCCCAAACATTGGCAGCACATTGAAATCGATCATTTTCCCACGATAGTATCTGCGCCTATCTAATGCTTTGCAACTAGTACACTAGTATATGATGGTAGTTGTTTTTCTTGTTGCTGTTGTTGTCATTGTTACTAGTCTCGCCTAGCCTATGTGGTCCATGATCCGTCTATTCCATATGTCCACATCCACATAACATCAACGGGCGCATTCACTTGCTTCACAAAGACTCACACTGAGTTGTTGACTTTTGCTGCAAGAAGATAAAACAGAAAATAGAAATAAGGAGTAAATAGCTTTAGACTTGGACTCGGAATTCATCATAAGTTTTATGTTTTGCTTTGCCCAATCACTTTGAGCACATTGAAATATGTTGGTACTCGTAGTTAGTTATGTGATGTGTGTATCTATGTGATTATGTGCTGCTATGTAAATGCTATAAAAGGATATTTTTATTTGTAATTGTTGAAAAGTGAGAGAAAGAAAATCTTTATAAAACAAAAAACAAAACTTATGGAAATGTAAACAACAAACATTTCCCGGGAAAACTTATATAATTTTCATTGTTGCAAGTTTAATTGAAAATAAGGAAACCGTTAACAAAATTTAATACAATAGATTAAAATATCTCAAGGAAAATAATAAAAATCCAGAAAAAATTATGAATTATTGAATCCCACCAAAATGATAAATGTACAAATGGCATAATGAGTTATCGTCGTCACCAAAATTGAATTCTGAACGGGTACTAAGTAGCATAGTAAGTCCTTAGACCACAATTTTAGGAATGTCAATTGATTTTACAGGAAACGTGTTTCATAATTAATGTTGATACATTATAACTTAAAACTATTGTGTTTTTAAATATTTTTTGACTAGATGGAGCTTAAATGTCATGTGTTTTCACATCCATTAAATAATTCAGACTCTGGGCCATCAGAATTTTATTTACTTCGTACATTTTAAACTACTTAAATGGCAGATCGAGAACCTCGTCAAACAGCACATTGTGTTTTATAAATACTGTATAATAGCAGAATGTAGTCGAACAAAACATTGATTACATTTGTTTGCAAACCAAAAGTAATTCTAATGATAACACCTAATTGAGGTTTCAGAGCTTCATTTATTTCGACATAGTTTCTACCTAATGTAATTTTAAATGGCATTTTTAACTAAAATCTGATATTCTCCGTATGAACATTACCATGCTGAATGTCAGACAGAAACAAATTGTTTTAGGCTTAATTATAGTATTTTCTGTTGAACATTTACAAAGTTTATCATTCAAATAGTTATATCATCAATATTTGTTTGCAATATATATGGAGACAAAAAAGTCCATCGAATGGTGTCAACATCTCCTACCATTCCTCAGTTCTACCATATATGATATATTGAAGTTCTCTATCGATATGTTGCGATATATTGAAAACAAATATAGATATTTTCGATACATCGTAAGTAATTTGTATTTGTTTAAATTGTCAAAGAGTACCGGCCAGACCCCATGCGACGTTATGCTTTCTACGTGTTTCAACGGCACAAGCTCCCCGACACGCGTAGGCTGCATCAGCTTCTTGATTAGCAAAACTCTGTAAAGTAGGCAATAGCCACAATGCAATGAAGCAAAATTCCCTTTATCACTGATTTGGAAGTTATTTTTTAATTTCGTCTTCGCCGTTGAATCTGCCAGAAAAGTAGATAGTAGCTCAACTTTTGATGGAAGACTCGTATGAAGTTTGGCTTTATATAAGTAAAACAAGAAATGGCACAGAAATCAGTACATTTTCACATTTTTATATTAGCTTTTGACAAAACAATTATATTTTTTTGGCAATCATTTTTAAATTCACAATACTTTTTGCTTAAGTCCTGCATAAACAAAATTTTATTGACCCGTTCAGTTTGCAATCCATTTCGTTGTTGGGATAAGAGCTGCGCGGCCTTCGAAAATAGCCTTTCAGATGGCACAAACCTAGAACTATAATCAAATACTTGTATGCTACTTCGGTTGATTTTCATTAAATCTACTATATTTGTGACTGATCGATTTAATTCAATGTACATCGAGCATCCCTAGTTCTAAGGAAACCAAAAACACTTTATAGTGGAATGTAAGACCTTAAGTTACACTTAAGCAAGTTTTCTTGCTTATTATCACTTATTTTTTTACAATTTAATATTCATCCTTTAATCTTATTGTTGGTCACACTTCTGGCATCTTTTAATGTTTATCTTTAACACGATGCCACTAATCAAGATATCTTAACTCTAAGCAAATCTTTAAACACAACATGATTAAGTATTTCATGAATCATGACAAATGAAATTAAAATAAACAAACACAAATTCCAATTTTATACAAACGCGTTTTCGGCTTAATTGAGTTCATGCCATGAATAAACAGCTTTTTACCAATTTTTGGTAGACTCGATCGATTCTAATTAGCATTGTATGCCAAGTGCTGCTAGTCTTACGTTGTAGTCTTACAACTAATCCAGCACATGTTGATGAGGCATAAGCACTTGGTGACATGCTTCATTCATGTCTAAGCTGACATGTGTTCCAAGGCAATTCGAGCAGCTTAATTTGTTGTTGGGTTAAAAACAGTCAATATAAAATATCGACATTCATGATATGATGTTTGAAATAATACGGAAATGATCTGCACAAGTCTAAAGAATTGAAATTTATTTTAATGTTTATTATTTTAATTTTAATTTTTGAAGTCACCTGAAGATGATAGTTCAGCCATTGTTGATGTTTGAAGTAAGTAATTTCGGTAGGCACTAGGAAAAATATTGATTTTTCTTTAATCTTTGAAAGAGCATGTCATAACAATATATAATATACGGTTATATATGTATGTGTAGTTACTTACAGATGAATTTGAAGCGTGCTGAAGTACCATTTCTCTTATTTTAATGTTTAATGTTTTTCGTGTTTCTATGTAAGTACCTTACTGGTTGAATCCCAATATCAAACTGAATTCTTCCAACCATCGTATTTTTTATCAACCCAAAATGTCTCAAAACATATCAACCCTTTTCACTCAAAGCAACAACCCTTTCTATGGAAGATATTCCAGTTCATTTTGCATAGTGTCGTTTTTTAGCACTCTCTATTTCCATTAAACCTCCCCTTCTCATAAAAAAAATAAAATGATTTTTTAGATCAAACGTAATAAATACACCCTTCAATTGTTACCCCTTTGAGTGTAGTTTAGTTTACATAATTGTACACCAGATGGCGTTAGTTGTCAATGAATTGAATTTGAATTCTCAACCGTTTTTCATTGCTTTGTTGGGTTTCTTTCAAGTGAATTCATTACGGTGGCATTTGGTGTATCTCATTAACCTGTGTGTGTATAAATGAATAATGCTCATAATTAGCGTCTAAAGACTTCCTACACTGACTGATGGATCTTTCGCCATCGTTTAATAAAATATTTTAAATAATTCTACCATCTAAATGCAGGCTGAGTGCATGTTCGTACGTTCATTTGTGATCCGAACACAACATAACACAACAGGATGCGCTCATTTCCAGCTATGAATCTGTTAAGAGAAAAAAATCTCTTAAATACCAACACAGAAAGCAGCAGAATCAGCAGCAGCACAAATCACGAATTGTCACGTTAATAGTTCTTGCAGCACTTGGAGGAGCATTTTTGCTTTAACTTTATTCTGTGTAAATGCGCAATGTAAATTCACAAGCATCAAACATGCAGCAACCGGGCAATGCATGAGTATCTGTCTGATGAAGAAGTGTAGCTCAGAAAAACATGTCTGCATGCAGGATGACGCCAAATGCTTACTTACCTGCCTTCCTCCTACCTACTTAGCCAACTGGCTAACTGACTGAATGTCTGACTGACTAACTGAGTGACTGAATGACTACCTCAATGTTGAGATGTTGATGTTGCTGTTGATGTTGTCTCTCAAGATGCCACAATGCACGCCGCTTGAATGCGTCTTGATAATTTATGAGACGCCTTATTAACATCAGTCAGCCGCCATCTAGAGAATCAACCAACAAGTCAGTGAATCGGGCGCATTGACCATTGACTGATCTGATCCCATGTTTTCCAACTTCTTAGAACATGTTTGAATGTTGTTTGTACAACTAAATATTACTCTTTCAGTTACTGTGCTAATTTATTTTATTCTACAATTTATCATTTGAGATGCCCATAACTTCTGATATTTGTCTACTATCCATACAAACAAACCACAATCGCCAAGTGTAGTGACACTTTACTTATTGACCGTCCATAAGTTGGTTGATTTGATGCATGATGATGCAAATCAATGGCACATTTAATGTCATTCTATGCAAATCAATGATTGCCACACTCGATGTTGTTGTTGTTGTTGTTGTTATCCGCTTGTCAGAGTTCAACTTTTATCGTATTCATGTCCAAAGTTGACTTGACTTCTGTTTCCATTTCTGAACCTGTTTGACTTGGTTCATTCCTTTCCTCTCCACGCCAACCCACTCCACTTAGACTTTGGCAAAACAATCAAATTGTTTTCGCTCTTAGTTGCATGATTTGCATAAGAATTTTCCTTTTGCGCAATGAATAAAATCAAATCAAATACAATTAAGTTGCGCACACTTGTTAAAACATTCCAAATGTTAATTTTCAAGTTCATTTAAATTTAATTTCAAACGCGCTTTACGCGCGCACAGTTAGTGAGTAGTATGGTAAGTTCATTGCATGAGCATGGAACGTTTGTTCCACGAACTGACACAGTTCAATTTCAATGTCAACCAGGGTTTGGTCACATTATTATGGTACAATGTTATGTTTTTTATAAGAAGATAAATACTTATACTTATATAGCATCTATCTAGATAGTGATATACAAAAGTGATACAGAGATATTTATATGATTTAAGTCGTTGAATCAAGAATTTTAACAGAATAGTCCTATTTTGACGAAGGAAACGATTAAATGATGGATCAAAGTTTACCTATAAGGCTTAGAGGCAGTTGGAATCACTCAAATAGTCTTTGACAAATAATAATCACATTTGAAATCTTTTCACAGGAACATACAATAAAACCTCGTAATAGATTTAAAAATGTTATTTATTAGTGAGATGTAGGTAAAGTTAGCTAATTTAATCTGTTACATACCAGACAGATATATTGGTTGTTCTAAAATAGATGAGCAATGAGAAGCAAGTCTGTAAATTTAAGAATAAAACATTAGAAATATATGGAGGAATATTTAAATATCCAGAATAATATTCTCGAATCGAACAGCTGCATAGGAACTAAGGAAACCCACAATTTGCTAATAACCCCTTTTGAACTGATTTAAAATTGCATTTATCTAGTTTGAAACCCTGGTAACTGTCAGCTGAGAATTTTATTTGAATTGATTTACAAACAATTTGATGTTGATTCAATTTGATTTTGATTAAACTCAATTGGATTTTTGTACTACGATTTGTCATTGAATCGAACACGATCTTACTTGAATAAATTCAATTCAATTCGTAGAGCCAATATGGTAATGACCATAATTGTTTATAAATAATTATCATTTATTTTTTTTATTTTACGTCCAACAACTAGCCAACCTCTACAGTACTACAAGTATGTAATTCAATGCATTTTTATGATGCCCTGTTGAGTTTGACCTTAAAAAGGATTTACAATACTACATACACCATAGCTCTTTAGAACAATTGTAAGACAACCATATCTAGTGATTTCTAGTCTATGAAAATAGTGGCGACCGACCTATAATTACTTGCATGATTTTTAAGTTTTTATATTTTTATGTTTTATTAGTTTTGTTGCTCTTTGCGTTTTTTTTTTTTTTTTGTACAAATTAGCCAAAGTAGCGCAACGAATCTGAAATAAATTAGCAGTTGCAAGGCAACTTGAAGTTAGAGTTGGAGCCAAGCTAAGATGAAGTGCTGGCAGCTAGTAAAAAATTACTATATTTAAAAATCTTTAATAAGCGCAAATTTTGCCATTTGCAGTACGTTAATGCAGATCATTCGATCAGGTTTGTTCATCGGTCTGTCTGTCTGTCTATCGGTCGATCGGTTGGACCAGACAGTTGGCCAGACCAGACTCACACGTCAAGGCGTTGCTAAGTTGGGCTTAAAAGGCGCCGCCACTTAGTGAAGCAGAAACCACTATGCATCGGAAGCTGAATCTTCTGAATCTGTTCATTGTTTGTTAGCATGAACAGCGAGACCAGTAGCTGCATTTATTTAAATGATGAGCAAGCACAAGTCAATAAAACGGAAATTCCGAATTTTATAAGATCGTATAAACTATATATGTAAGAACAAAGCATCCGTCACTCATTGGATACACATTTTGAATTTAAAGTGTACATACATTCTCGTAATTTGATTTCTAATAAATTTATTTACGTCATTTTTTCTATACCCTTCCGAACAGTAATAGTTAAAGTGTATTACCAATTCAGTGTGATGTTTGTAATGAATCGCAGCCCATGTTTATATTATTGATCTTAATTTTTGAAAAGATATTTTTACATGGTTTGCATACTTACATGCACGCGGATACATGTAATAATGAGACCAATGTGATCTTATGAATAAAAGATTCTCATGATTCACATACAGTGGCTAGCAGAAATGTGTAAATGATCGTGACTTTTACACATTCTGACTTGTGGGAGGCAAACGGCTTCATAGAAAATTATGGTAGAGATTCCAAATGTGACATTAGCGAAAAATTGAATTGGTGAGATAATAAAAAATAAAAACCAGGGCTACCTGCATTAATTCAATTATTAAATTAAAATTTTTTTAAATTTTGTTCCAAAACTCTTTGTTTTTAATATCATTATATATTTTCAGGCATATTTTCTACCAATTTATGAACATGGGTACTGGGAATATTATTCCATTTATGCTGCATTTTCCCCCAAAGTTAATATTCCATAGTGGGCACTCTATTTTATTTTGGAAGCCTCGTCTGGCTCGAATAGGTGTCAGGAATGGCTCCGCAAAGTTACTTACTTTTCAATGAGACCCAATATCCTAACTACGGCAACAACTTTTTGCCGGATGAAGTATTCTCCGGTAAAATACCAGCGATAATATCTGGAATTTTCCTTTTTAAGGATATTTTACCCACCAAATAGTAGTTCCCCTAGTTAGGATATATCCAGTGGCGGACCGCCCTAGGCCCCAGGCCATGTAGTAGTATATAGACTGCATAATAAATTTGAAACGAGACTGTGTGGGGAAGCTGTACGAAAGTGATGCCCGCCATACGCCATGATATGTATTTTTGTCACAATTGGCCACAACTAATATCTGGACGTCCCGGGCCTACTGGCCCTTAGGGCGAATCTGTCACTGGCCAGATAAGCATTTTTTCATTCATTTTTTTTTTTTTGAAACGGCAGTCTGCCATGCCGTTTTTCATTTTTTTTTTTTTAAATGAATGACTGCTTCGGTGAGGTCATAGTTAGTTAGTTATATCATTCATCAATTCTATTCGCACATTCTGGATTATTCTAATTGGTTTAACAATTAAACAATGATTTTAATTATGACAGAAAAAAGGTAATTGATTCTACACACAACGGCTTATGAATAAAGAAAAAGGTATTTTTCTTTCATGATCATCATATCATATAGTTTATAGTAAAGAAATATCTAACCACATAAGTTTATTGAAAGCTAGAAAATTATTTGTAATAACATTAAATTGGTCGCCAAAAATCACAGAGATTTCTTGGTTTAAGACTTGTTAAACTTTTGATAGTTTTTACCTAAAAGTTATTGTGATCAAAAAATCTTTTATATCAATACAATCCCACAATTCCAATAGCTTGGTGGCTGGTTAACAAAAGTCGTCCTAAATCATTATAAGACTTCAATTTGTCGCTTTAAATCGTCTGATTCATAAAAAATAAACAATTCTGTGAGAGAAGTTTATAAATTTAATAAGGTAAAACTAATAATGGAAATATATTTGGCTGAGTATCTACAGCAAATCAATTTATTAGTATTTATCTCCCATGAAGGTCAATCTGATTAAGTAAATATTTTAAAACCCAATTAACATGTGACTAAACTAACCTCGTGATTTCTAAATAATTATGCAAATTTTATGGCAATTAATTTAATTTAATTTCATTCATTTTTTATTTTGTATTGTAATTTTCCTTTTTTTTTTATTTTTCTTAATATTTGTCAACAAATTATTCAAAAATTTTCCAATCAAATTGACTTGCGATCAGTGGCAGTACACAACATATGGAAAAAAGTGTGTGTGATGTGTTATGGTGTGGTGTAGTTTGGTGTGGAGTGGAAGTGAGTTGCATGCGAGTGTCCTCGACTGGCAGCTGCCTGTCAATTTGACGTTTTGACCAAAACGAACGAATACTTGTACATACAGACATATCTGAATGATCAGCAACGAACTGTCAAAGTGACGTAAAGTCGTTTGTTGCTGTTTACGCTTTTTGTCACCAGCAACATTTGCTTTGTTTTTGTTGTCATCATCATTTTTATTATTGCTGCAACTCAGAGATTCTTGTTGTTTGTTTCTTATGAAGTTGCTACCAACTGATGCTGCTGCTGCTGATATTGCTGCTGTTGTCAAACGCGTATCTTTTGTTGTTGTTGTTTGCGATTAATTGTTGACAATTTTCCAATTTAAAAATAATTTGAGTTATTGTCATCGTTTATTTACTATTTGCTGTTGTTGCTGTATAAAAAATGTAAATCTATTATTCCCCCTTTAACACCGATCTCTGGTTCCACTATTTTCCTTACGCCTCTAGGCCACCCGCTTTGCAGTGGTGTGTCTCGAGTACAGTCATCGATCGCAGTATAATGAGATTTACCTTATACAATATTTTTTTGTTTTAATGAGACCCCGCGACACTTTGGTATTTGCATTTTGATTGACAGCACTTCGTGTAAATTTTTTACTCTTGACCATATAAGGTATCTGACTGTCTGGATTTGCTCCCTCGTCCATTGATACTGCTGCTGCTGCTGAAGTTGTTTAAACGCTTAATGGCAGCATTTGTAAATATGTACATATTATAAGTATTTTTATCTTAACACAACTCAGTAGATTCTCGTTTCTGATGGCAATTGGGTTGTTTTATCAAAGCAACTCTGTGGTCTATCAAATTCTTCATAGCTGGCAATGATGGCCTTTAAATTATGTTACAAAATTTTAGGTCACATATGGTTATGTTGAAAGGGGTACTGGGATACTGTACTAAAAAATGAAAGGGTTGTTGCTTAGCTTGAAGTTATATAAAAAACTGGAAATTATTTGATTTTAAGCAGAGCCACCCTCACTTCACATAACTGAAATCTGACAGACGGTGTTTGAAAGCAACCCTGCTGAACTTGTCTCTCATTCTTGGTTGTACAGCGCATATTCAAATTTTAAAATATTTCATTGTTGTTGCTTTTTTACGCTCCTGTCTGGAAATATATGGTACTCGTACTAAGCTATTGTATATTCCAGTTAAACATCATTTGAATATAAACGACTGTCACAAGTGTAGTCATTCACATTTGCATTTGGTCCGTGAACGCGTGCGGTTCTCTTTTATTTTTCGTGGCTTTTCCGATTGTTTCAGGCTCTTGGATATATTTTATATTTTTCACTCAATGGATTATTACGAACGCTTCATTGTGGATTACAGAAGCTAAATTGGATCTATACTGCAATAATTTAAGGAATTATTTTCAGCGAATTTTTTTATTATCTATTTTTTTTAATTTTGTACATTTATATAGCATACATAGCTAAATATAGCTAAAATAAATTAAATAACATAATGGATAAAAAGAAAGAAAATAATCATTAAGAAACTTATAACCACAATAAAAATTGAAAGCAACAAAAAATTAAAAAAAAAAATTAATTATGGAGTAACAACCAAATATAAGTACCAAGTTTCTTACCCACACTGCGAGACTAAGTCAATAAGTTGTTAGAAAATATAACGTGTGTCATTGTGGTATTATATTTTTATTCGACAATTAGAAAAAGCTTGTTGTCTTATATAATGAAAGGGTCTCTTTCTGCAAACTTTTGAAGTGATCAATCCTTGTATATTTTCCTAAACATAATAACAAAATTTTAACAAAAGAGAAAACCGACTGCAAGTAGCGCAAATGAAATTATTTCGATAACTTAATAAACTACTAGTCATATCTTGATCAAATTTACATATGGACCACATGAGAAGAACCAGATTTCAAATAAAAAAAGAACCATCAAAATCGGTTCAGTTAAAAAAAAAAACTGAGGTAACACACATGAAAAAAATAAAATCCAGTGGAGTTGATAACCTCCTCCTTTTGAAGTCGGTTGAAAAATAACAGGCGATCAATAAAGTGCACGTATGAAATGATTATCCTTGAAAGAAATCAAAAATGATAATAAAATGATGTAGGGAACATTTTGTTTTGACTAAACAACAAGTGTAACAATCGTTTGGAAAAAACTTTTTTTGAAATGTTTGATCGTAGTCTATCTGAATTTCAGAGTATATTTTTTACTGATTACAAGCCATGAAGAAATATTCAAAACATTCATTTTATATCAACAATCTTCGAAATATGCAAAGATGGTGAAAATGGCCACATATTTGATAGCACATAGTATCATTATATATGTAGTATAAAGCAAAGTCGAAATTCCATAAAGCTTGAATTCTAATTACTTCTAAACCACATAAAGGATTTTGATATGATGGCTTACAAACATTTTTTTAAAATCAATCAAATTGTCTTTGTTCAATATCAAATCAATGTCTTACTCACCCGTGAAAGCAGGGACGGGTCTCTAAGTATAGTATAACTCATAACGATGTGACTATTGAAAAACTCATCAACAATGAATAGCTAAGCATTTTACACAGAAGCCTGACTACATTAAGAAATAATTTGATAAAGAATCAATCAAGAAAACAATATGGCCAATTTAGTTTAAATTGCCAACTCATTGACTTGCCCTCTTTTAATAAATTTTAATTTTTCTTTAAACTATGCGAACTCTCTATACCCATTTAACCAAAACTACAAAGAGTAAAACTACCACAAAATGAACAACACAATTTCAATTTAAAAAGAAGGGAAAATTGTCATATTTTTTTACCATACTTAAGATAGTCTAAAATAATTTATTATTATTAATTAATCTCTCAAAAATCAATTGATTACCTCTATCAAAGATTATTTTGTACAGATGCAAGATTAATTCTAATAATGTAATGTTAAAATATTTATAATTTTTAGGCATTTACATGACCGCTGTATCAAGTATTAAACGGTTCCAATTTTTCATTGAGTCAACACTAAACAGAAACAATTATGGTCTCTCGCTCAAACGACAGTATGAAATTAGGTCGTGTGCTGTTGTGTATCAATGAACTAACCGACAGTATACTTTATTACAGAATCATACCGAGTCAGCCGAGAGCACCAGACCACTGTGCATTTTCATGATAGTGTTGTACCGAGTCATACCACAACACACGACTCACACGACAGCATACATTTGAGTCAATGACTGACTCGTTAAAAATTGCATCGAAATATAATAGGTTCAACTGATTAAACCCTTTCGATTCTCCATGCTGTGCTGACAATGGAAGATCTCTAATACACAGTTAAATGCATAACAAACATCATTACAAAGTGGTAATGCCTAATGCTATTAATGTGAATGGTATATAAATAATGATGAAAAGTTTTCAAATAGAAAAACTCATAAAAATTTGCGTGTCAATTTTGGTTTGAAACTGTTTATGCATTTTGTGCAGCGATTGCAACAAATTTAATTGTGCACTGAAAATTATGATCTACACACACTCACACACTCATTCATAAGTACAATACATGCATAATACATTATTAAAATAAATAATAAAAAAACCTAAATTATACTTCATATAACATGCATTACCAACGTTTTTATGATCTCAAAGTGAGTGCACAAGAAAGAGCAGAAAAGCATGCAGAAATGCAGGTGAAAATGCCAAAAAAAAACAAACAGCAATAAACTAAATACTGGTGGCAATAAATTGTAGCAACAATGAAACTATAATTCATAATTTACAAAAAAAATACAAAATCAAAAAGAAAAAGATACAAAAATTTGGCTTAAATTTAGTTTAAATGCTGCGTGTTTGTAATTAAACTCGTTACTTGCTTTTTTTCGTTACTGTCGCTGCACTTCCATGCAGCACAAGCACATTTGCGCGTGCCTTACTTACACTGCTTTGTTTTGTGCATTTTATGCATTCATTTTCTGCTTTGCTCTGACACGCTTCTACGTATCATATAAATAAAAATCATATAAAAATTACCAAAAAAAAAAAAAAATTAAAAAAAAAACGAAAATAAAAAACCAAAAAAAAACAAACCAAAGAAGCATTTCAAAAGTAGTTAAAAGTTACTATTCTCTACGTAAAATGCACTGATGCAAAAGTTTTTCTTAATTTCGCATTTTCTTTTTGGTTAATTTTTCCATATTTTTGTCTGTCACTTTTGATAATTTCCAACACAAAATCAAGTTAATTTGTGCAAATAGATATTTGTACTTACAAAACAAATCTCAAGTACAGATGAATAAACCTCGTCGTTCGTATCTATGTATGTTACTCGATTTCGAGCTCATTACAAAAAAATCATAAGTCCCACTTACAAGAGGTTATACTTAACTTTATGAACACTTGTACATCTAATTTTTATTTATTTCCAACAAGATTATGTGGATTTGTTTCTGTTATGCCGAAAACACTGTTTTGTGTCCTAGTTTTTTCCTACTGTTGCTTCTGCTGCTGTTTTATATTTTAATTGTTGCTATTGTTGATTCAATTAGGCAGTGAGACCCATTAGAAACTCAATTAATTGTACAATATTTGACTAATTTATACTACTCTTTGCAAAATATATTGTTAAAGTTAACGATTGAGAAAAGTAAAAAGAACACACTTATTGATTTAATTGCGAAGAAGAAGTATGGTAAGTTTGCACTTTTACAATTATTTTTGAGAATTATAATCCTAGGTGCTTTTTATTGCTGCAAATTTCTTTTTATGAACTTGCGTGCTGTTTTGAGAGACACAAAATCTAGTTTGATCATGTCAGCATTCTAATCGCAAGTAAAAAGTTGTGTTCACTTGCGTCAGATCTGATCTGATCGATTTATTTTATTTTAAATTTTTTTTTTAATTTTATCTATATGGTTATGATGCAGATCTGCAACATACCGTTTAAGCTCAATTATTATGCAATGTATGCGGTAAATTTAGAAAGATTTTGTGGGATGTAGCTCTGCACATGTCAGTTTTATAATATTTATTGTGGTTACTCCAAAATAAGCTAGTGTATTGATCACATAAAAAGATTTCTGTACTAAATTTTTTAAATAAATAAAAGGAAACTAAATATTTTATTTGAACCATTCTGAAGATAAATATGTTCTCGATGTTTGTGTGATTTTTTTTTGTGTTGTTCCTCAGATTCTTTTGTGGAAATAATCAAAATAAATTGTGTTCTTATGTGGATTAATTTATTTACGGTGTGTTGCAAAGATATATCAAAATTATGTCCGCCTTTTGTGTGTGTTTCATATTTATTTATTTATTTTATTTATTTTAATCATTGACCGTCTTGAGAGCGAACACGATTTAGATTATTCAGGAGATGAATGCAGCGTATATTCTCCAGATGAAGAAGTTGCAACTGATGCAGACGGTCAAGGTCAAGTTGAAGAAGTTACATATGAAAACTTCAATGGTTCAGCACCAGACCTGTCCAAATTGAAGAGAAAACATTTATGGAAACAACACAATCTGATATTAGCTGCAATATAAGAAGTGATGAATCAAAAAAGGTTTGAAGAGATAAGACAGCATTTTCAACTTAACAATAATGAAAAACAGATTCCACCCACAGATCCTCGCCATGATCGCTTATTTAAAATAAATTTAAGGAAAATTATGCTTCTAAGCGGTAACCAATAGTCAGACAGTATCAAATTGACCATTGGCCTGAATGGTCCGATAAACGACGGAGCTCCGCGATGGTGCAAATTTCTCAGCTGCGTCGGATTTTCGCAAAACGAGTGCGATAAATATGTAATCGTAATATGCTTTAACAACACAAATAACTATTTTAAAGATTTCCATTTGAATTGAATAAGACTTTTTTTTGCACATAAGCAGCTTTGATGCAGACATGCATCATACTGTTTTTTGTGAAAAACACTGGTAAAATCAAAAAATTGGTAAAAACGCTGAAACAAGCCTATTTTTATTTCAACTTCTTTAAAAGACGGATAAAACGTCATACAAACGGTTGAGTTTTGTTTTCTTTATCCATTTTGCTGATAAAAAAAAAAAAATGAACTGAATATTTTTCAAATGTTTCAATAATTGCTAAAAACATGTTATTAAACTTGGTCATCGGCGTCACCATCGCTTCCGCTTTCATCATCAGGACTTTCATAGGAAGATAGGAAACCTAAGTAAATATCCACAAGTTTCTTTGATGCTTTGTCGAAGAGTCGTATTTTTTTGTCGTTTTTTACAGTCGAATACACCTTCGTTTGCCGTAAATTGACGACACGAATTAAAATTTATTGACCTCTAGCTATCCAAAAATTTTATTTTTAACTTCTTTCAATTGATTGTCGTTCAACCTTTTCGCGAAATAAATGGGCTTAAATTAATTTGCCGTCAACGTTTCTTAAAATATTGCTCTTCTTTAAACGATACTCTAAAAATTGGCGCAAATCGTTTAATAATTTCATTCAATTTTTTGATGCATCAGCAGCTGAAGAGGTGGTCGCACTGATTTGCGACCGATTTGTCGACGTTTGTTAAGTAAATGAATTTAAAATGTAACTTAAACAACGCAGCACAGTACAATAATAAAATACAAGGCTAACGGGCATAAGAAGCGCACATACACATTATAAGTACAAGACAGAGGGCGTCTAACAAATAGTAAGGGAACATGTAATATATGTTAAATGAATTTTGATGTCAAAATTTACTATTAGGCACAACAAATGTAAATTGTAAATCTATGATTTAATAGATCCACAGCATTCGTATTTTTGCTTGATTACAGTCCTGCTCTCCACAGATTCTATAAACTTATTACATTTTGTATTCATGTTTCATTATTTTTTAAGTAGTTTCTTTATATACCTTATCAACAGTAGAACACTATTGCCTGAGTCAATGAGGATGTTTCTTTGTATTCTCTCCATCTGATTTCTCGAAATTTGATCCATTCATGAGCTTGATATAAAATGAACCAATTCACATAAGTAAAACGAGATTCAACTGTACTTAGAATATTTATTTTAATGAATTTTTTAAAAATCTTACAAACCAGTGTTTGTTGCTTAAGTCTTTTGTATATAAATACATTTATTTCATAGTATAATATAACTAGAATCCAACTTAAAACAAGTACATACTACGTATAACATTAACTAGCAACTGATGACAATCACCGTAAGAATAAGTAAGAATATGTCATTAGACAAGACCACCATCATAGTGTATTTGATGTAATTTTCGGAAAAATATCAAAAAGAAAATTCAAAGCCCCCACTTAAGAATGAAGACATATAATTATGCAAACTGCTTTAGCATGAAACTGTGTGTTTTTCTACCAACACACTTACTATAATTGAGAAAAACCAAAAAGATTATCTAGTGTGATCATGTGAAGTTTTGAATCGAAAGATGAATAATGAATGTATGAATGAATGAATTATTTAACACAAAATTGGATTCCAACTATTAATGTTACCTAAACATGCAAATTTTTGTGAAATTGTCTTCAAGGGTCTTAAAGTTAATTTTGTTTATTTACATTTTTAATTTTCTTTTTGCTTCAACTCGTACTACTTTGAAATGTTATTAAATCATGCACATTGCTCAATTGTTCCCTTATTTTTCCATTCTTAGTACTTATTTAGCAAACATATTTTATTATGTTCTAAAAACCTAGTAGTCTGGAGTTTCTTACGATACACTGCAGACCCTTGGTTCAACTGCTACTAATAAACACATTAAAATCCAATTTGTTTTTAATACACATTTATAATTTATTGTAGTAACAACGCGTCTACAAAGATTTTCTATTATACAAAGTAAAAATTACATATTATTAAAATTAATAATAGGTTGCTATGGCATAATTTTAAAAGAAAAAAATATGTATTATTTTTATTATAAACTGACACAACATAAAGATCGAGAGAGAGGGCTAAAAGAAGGAAGATCATTACTACGTTACAAATAACAATAAGAAATTACTAAATAAATAGACTATGGTAGATGTTAAAGAGGAAAATTGTGTATTGGAAATAGGCTTTTCAGACTGAATGTCTTAAGTCTTTTTCTTTGTTTTACTGCTTGTGGAATTTCACTTGGTAAATGTTAATGATCACCATCATCATCATCATGTTTATCTTAGGATACCTAAACAAAAGGTGATTTAACTAAATTATAAACATAAAAAATTAAAAAATTAATTAAATAAACAAGATAATTTCCATAGAAATAGTTACACATAAGTAATATGAAATAATGAAGCACACAACCAGAGTGAAGATCCATCCTATTGAAACCAATAAAAATTTAATTGTATAATTTATTGTAAATCATTATTATTTCCTCATTATATTTATAAGTATAATATTATATACGACAGTTCTGTTGGTGAATGTAATTCTGATTATTTCACTATTCATTTTCTGGAATTTCACTTTTATTTTTCCAGTCTTACTTCCCGTTGATTCTGTATGTTAAACAATGTATGAGAGAGATACTGACATAACAGGGAACATTCAGCAATACTATTTCAATTATTAGTAATAATTATTTATTTAATAATTTATTACCATTAAGATCATATGACAAAAAAGAAAAGAAATAGCTTCAAGTCGCTTGCCATTTGAACAATTATTTCATTACGCATCTTCCTGGCCATAAGTTCAATTCTGTGTCAACTGAAAGACTAACAAGACAATCTCCATTCCCAACAGTTGTAAGTATTTTATAATTTAAATATGAGAAAACAATTTTGATTAAACAATACAAGCCTTAACATTCCTTATGTTATACGCGGCGTCACTATTTGCCTGTAAATAACTCTTTTATCTGTCAAGCATAGTTTATTGGTTGGGCATAGCAGCCAGATTAATTTTTTTTTATACTGCTACTAGTTCACACATTTCTGATTAACGAACAGTTTAATTTTAACAAAAATAGTACACTTATACTTTAAATATTAGAGTTCTTATACTGTAAGGTCTCTGCGTTTGATGCGCTTGAGCCGTCTTATGAGCCCATCGATTTCAACCGTTGATATGATTTCTGCACCTGTCTTTTTGGACTGTTGCAATTTTTTGTATCTCTCCATTGACGGATTTAACACCGACATCGTGGTCAATGTCAGCATTTCTGCAATACCATGCTGCATTAACAATACCTCTAGGTACTTTGTTTTGGTATTGTTGAATTTTGTTTTTGGTGCTTTGGGTGGCATTAATACACCCCCATAGCTGTTCTCCATAACTCCATACTGCTTTTAATATTTGATTACATATTAACAATTTGTTTTGTGTAGTTAATACTGATTGGCTACCTACCTTTTTTTCTTGAAGTGCTCCTTCCACCGAAGTTTACACTCAAGTGTTATACCCAAATATTTGGACGTATTTGAGTATGGGATCTGTACACCTCTACATAGAATGGTATTTGCTGTGTTCTTTTGTATCTGAAAACTACATGTGCACCTCAGGCACTTGTCCTGGATAAGACTGAGAAAACAAACTTTTAGAATGAATCTTTAGAATGATCTCTAAGCTGTATGTAATATTTGGACAAACCTTGTGTTTTGTCCAAGCATGGAATCGCTGCAAATAATTGTTGATCACCTATGCTGCTTCTGTGGACGAGCCTTTGTTGTACAGAGCGCATGTGTCATATGTTGCCATCAAATCGTTACGAGCATTAAAGGTCCACAAAAATGTATACAGCACTGGTGCCTCATTGCACTCCAGTCCTAACCTATCTCTTTGATTGATTGATTTGGCATCCATAACTCTTACATGGAAAGAGCGGTCTTAGAGATAACTTTTAAACAGTAAGCACCGTTTTTCTGGGAATTTTTGATCCCCCATCTTTCCATACCCTAGCAAAGCCTTGTCTAACATTCAAGAAGACAGTGGTGCAATATTGTTTATTCTTGTTGTTCTGACGCGCCATGCTGAGTACTAAATCGAAATTGTTAATTCTGTACGCTTTCCTTAACGTCTCGTACAATAATTCCAACCAGGGTTTAAAAACGCTATAGTTTTTTCATTTCATTTGATGCGTCTATGCTGTGGCTGTGAAAAGTTGCCAGCACGCAGCACGGTAGTACAGCAATAGCAAGGAAATAAGACACAATGCACGTCCAAAAGAACAGCACAACAAAACATTCAGATGTGCTATTACTGTGGTGTTGTTTTGTGCACAGCAAAGCAAAAGTAAAAATTAAAAAAAAAAAGTAGTACATTTGTCGGTGCTGTCAGTTTTACCAACAATATACTCAAAAGTATTCTTTCAGATTTCTTCGAGAATGTCAGATGCATACTTATTGGTTTATACGATTGATCCGACAAGGTTCTATGACTTATTACGTTTAGATACCATTATTAGGCGGTAGGCCAATCACTTACCCTAGGGAAACAAAACCGATTACTGTAATCAACACAAGGAAAAGCCTCGGATACAAAAGCCCACCTATGATGACGACATATGGCCCACGCACCCGGACAAGAATAGCTCAGTGGTCAACCTAGCGGGACGTAGCTGATATCAACATCACATGGGATGACGTTAAGACAACAGCCCAGAATCGTGTGCGATGGAGAAGCCTTGTGGAGGCCCTATGCTCCAATTAGGAGTGATAAAAGGAATAAGGTACCATATCATATCATCGATGCACTACACTCCATTCCAGGGAAGAGCTATTGCCAATTCAGCATCAATTTTAGCATGACACGAACATTTATTTAGTTTTTGAATTTGTGCCTTTACTTCAGTTGGCGAGATGTGTTTCATGGTACACAGATCCAATTTTAATGCACATATAATGACAAAAAGCAAATAAAATCATGCACTAGGAATCGAAGAGAGATATTAATCACAATCGACTCGAATGAGTCTCCCATAACTGCCTCTATACTTTGTATACCATATACTAAGCACCAATCTACAACATATCGTAATCCACATGTGTTGTGTTGGTTTTATTAAATATAGGTATTTCTATTTTTACCACAACTAATCAAAAAGTACTGTTCATACTATTCTATTTATTTAGCTAAATCTCTATAGCATGCATATGCACTGATAAAGATGCTAATAAGTTTTAATGAACTTTACCGATTCAATTGCAAACAGAACGCCCATCCAAGTCATTAACATAAAATCATAATTTCATAATAACAACAAAAAAGAGTAGCAAGTGTATTTGTTGTACTATTATCTTCATTTGTATCTACAATACTCTATTTAACTATTGTATGTACAACCATAAGTAGAATATGCTTCTGGCTTCAGCATGCCATTGTCTGACAAAGCGTCATAAATACTTGAAACGCATATGAATTGCATATAAATGTACTTAGTTTAGTCTGAACTTGCTCATAGATACAAACATCCTTATGTATGTTTATGTTAATTCAAAAAATTCATAAATTTACTCAATTCATTTTGTTTTTTCTTTTGTTGTAAGCACATAAGTAACAAATTTAACACAGAAACGTAATCGTAATTAAAATAGAATCATACTTAAAAATGATAGAGACTTACTCACTCACTCACACACTAATTCACTTGATACACTTTAGTTGAATTTATATGCGAATCAATGTATCTGCGAATCATGCAAATTTACTAAAGTGTGAAATATTGCAAATGCATGCAGAAATGAAGGCAAAAAGAAAACTTTAAACTACAATAAGAAGTTCCATCAAGTTTTACCCAAGTTGGTGCACTGCGTGTTACAAATATCGAAGGCGATAACTTATGAATTAACACTCACAATATCATATGTGACTGGTAACCAGTAACCAAAGTTTGTAAGTGAAACAAGATGAAGAGTACACCGATGTGTTAACAGTAGAAAACTATCATTTTATTATTTACATTTATTTACTGCATTTCTTTTTCAATTTATTGCTAACAATTTCCTTCAATTACTTGAGTTAAAAAGACTTGATCGCAATGAGGACTAAGTGAAGATTGGATGAATAAAAAAATATAAGAATTTTCATAAAAAAGCTATATAACTCTGACTTTCAACTTATGAAGACCATGGGCAAAACAAAATTCCGGAACGCCTAACCTAAAATAAACACATTTCAAACAATTATAAAAACACCTGCACATGTGTGGTTCATTTACTAATGTTTTCCCATAGAAAACGAGCCTCTAAATTATTAATATTGCAAATTATGTAAATTAAATTACATAAAATTAATTAAACCTAAGTGTTACTCCTATTTAATATCTGGATATTTTCCAGAAGAATCCAACAACATTATTTTATTTTATAAGTGAATAAAAAACATTAATTAATTTTATAGAGTATTGTATACATAATATTTTATTTATTTATTGTATTTTTCATCATAACCCGCTAAGATGTTTACACATGAATAATTTTTATAGTTTCATGCAATTACTTTCTATGCATATGCATATCTTTTTCTTTTTTCATATGTTCAACATGCGATATTTAAAAATAAAGTTATAAAATTATAAAAAAGAAATTATTAAAATAAATCTATGCACCAGAATTCATCTTAGAGTGGTCGTGACACGCTATACTACATACCCCTCCTATTATTTACTTACTCACTTGTTGTACAAATGAAGTCTCTTTAAGATTCTAAGAAGAAGTGTTGAGTATCTCATGCAATTTTCTAATTAGCTCCCTTCATAATTTTCATTAAGTTAAAAGTCAACAAGTAGCCAGCCAAATAATGTTAGTTGAAAACACTTTAAAAACTGCCCCAAGGCAAAAATTAAAAAACAAATGTCTACGCACATTACATGCACCACGAAGTATGCAACAAATTGGAAATCAAATACTTAAATGCTAAAACATCAAAAAGAAAACATCAATGGAAATCCAGAAAACCCATTAAAAAAATTCACTTCAATTGGAATTTCACAAATTAAAAAAAAAAATGTGTTCCTTTGATTAGAAAGTTCTTTCTACCATCACAAAATAGACGGCATCAAATCGAGAATAGAATGAGAATGAGAGTAAAAGAATCAACTTAAATCAGATAAGAAAGCCAAAGCCAAGAATTCTTATATATATGTACTGTAATGCTTGGTTATAATTTCGACACCTTCAAAGCAAGCAAATTCAAAATGGAAAGAGGAGATGGAGTACAAGAAATCCTTTAGAATTGTATAACATAAAAATGCGAGCAATTGAATAAGAAAGAAGGAGAAAACATGAAGAAAAAAAACTATATAAAAAAAGAAGTACGATTGACACTTGAAAAGTATAAAAGCGGATTTGTGTCTTTCAGAAAAACAACAGAAAAAAAATAGAAGAAAAATCAGCAAAAAGAGAAAAGACTTTATTGAGAGTACAGTGAACAACCACCCCAATGATAATGATGATGATGATGGTGTGAATGAATGTTTCATTGCAGATAAGCATGAAAAAATGGCAATGGAAATGGAAATGAAAATGGGTTTTATTTTACTTCATCTTTGCATTCATCAAACACACTTCATTCTCCATACTACACACAATACTAACTATTACACTACTTGATACATTCCTTTTTTTCTTGCTTTGGGGTCCTTCTCTTTTCCTTTTTTATGTCACACGTTTGAGTTTCTTTATTTGCTTGCTTTATATTCAAAATCCTGTCGCATGTCCATTGCCATTGCTTATGTATATACTGTATTGTACAATACATTGCTGCTGTCTATCAGGCGTTTGAAATGCGTGCATAAGACGATTTCTTTTATTATTATTATTTACGGCATGTGTGGATTTTACCATAGACCATACACCATAGACTATAGAAAAATGTCAAGCCACAGACTAAGAGGGGGGATACGAACATATACTGTGTGTAAGATAGACATCCTTATTGTTTGTTTTCATTTTTATTATTTCATTGTCGTTCATGATGTTGATGAGTTTGTTGCCAACATTTGTATTGAGTTTCATGTCAACATGCTTTCCATATTTGTTATCTGTCAGAAATTCACTTGTCCAAGAACATCAAAGTGAATCTCAGGAGATCATTTTAAATGAAAAGTTATATTCAGTCAAACTGGTCTAGTGTGGTGTTCATTCATCTTAACAAACTAACTAACTTTCTATTTGATAAAGTATTTCCTTAAATAAAACCGAACTGAGTTTATAGCTCCGCACTGCAGAGTAACCAGTAACTCCTTACGAACTTGATAATATAGTAAAAGCAATGGAAAAGAATGTAGCAAGTGCACTAAAGACTCCCGGAATTGCTTCAGGATATAGAAGCACCAATGGAAATGGATTGAAGGATGATTCGAGCTGGATATGGCACACTCCTCATATGTTGTCAAAAATCGAAATTATATTAATATTCTATTTTTCTATCTTAAAATCTTAATGCATACAATTTTTGATCTTCTACTATGAGTAGTTTTATGAATTTCCCTCATAGTCATATCATCAAACATTTTCAATTTCATTTATGATGATATACTACTACCGCTACTGCGCAACCACAATCACACAACTTATGCAAATCGCCACAAATTTATTTTTATGACATAAACATAAATCTAGACAATCGTAAAGCAACGCATTACTTTATATACTTCTATACTACTACGAGTATTATGTATATATAATACTTATGATAGATACACTTATGTTAATACTTTCTATATATGGTATGTACATACATCATGTGTAAGTAGTAGTATATACAAAAATATATGCATGCATAAATTTAAGAAAAAGTTAAGATATACAAAAGAATATAATAAGAAATCATATTTATTAAGGGTTGTTTCATGTTAATGAAGGATTTACCTAGACGCAAAAAACTTTTTTGCTCTTTGAAAGTTTGCCTTTGGCAAATGCGTCTAGCGTAGTATGTATACCATAGTTGACTCTGTGAACCATTCAACGATTTCCGCAACAATGAATCATAAGTGAACCTGCTGTGCCAAAAATATTGTGCAAGTAACAAAACTTGGGCAACTCTGTTTAGCGTATGAATCTTATTCTTATTTGCCAACTTTGCTAAAAATACAAAAAAAAAAATAAAGTATGAGTATGAGTTACTTTTCTCTTAGACGAAGGCAACTATCATAAACATAATTAGAATGATAATATAAAGTTAGTAATTAAGTTCCATACTTACTTACTATTAAACAAAAGATTTACAATATCAATACATAATAATAAAAATAGCCAAAACAGCCATTGATCAGATGTGCCCATATTGAGTGAGTAATGAAATAAAATTAGAATTCAAAACTTTTTTTGACTCGATATGACATGGCAACCCTTATGCAAATGCAACCCTTACAGAACCAGAAAGAAATGCAAATGAGTGAAAAATACTACTGGTGGTGTAAGAAGGGGTGAAATGTATTGAATTTGTTAGAAAATGAAACCATTTTTTAAAGTTTTAAATATAAAGCATTCCATATTCTTGTTTTGTCATCTGTCATTTTTACTCTCTCACTTTTTCACATAGACTCAATGCTTTAGTAAGGATGTAAACAAGGATGGCAGAATATAAAAAATATGTAGGCTTACAATCCACTTTTTAGGGCGTTTTTAACTTCTCAATCACATTGTAAACCAAGTGTAAAGCCACCATGTTTCTTCTGTGTTTTGGGGTGGCCTTTTAGGTGTTTATCCCCAAAATGTGACATTGAAGCCGATGTGCGTTTTTACTTTTTATTGGTCGTTAACTTTAAAATGTAGGCGGGTTTTTGTATCTACATTTTGATTTTGCTTTCTTTCTTTTATTTTATTTCAAATTTTCATTCTTTTGAATTACCGTGGCCCACCACACACGGACAAACAATCCCAAGACGTGGGAGTGTATTTGGCTTAAAGTATAATTTCACTGCATACTTTTAGGCAGCTGCTTATGAAAAGCAATGTCGAGAAAAACTTTTGAAGAACGAACAATAGTATAAACAAAATGAAAGCAGACAAACACTGAGAAAAAGTGTAGAAAAAACATTGGGAAAGAAAGGTCGAAGGAAAAGAGCTGCATTCAGAAAATCTTCAAATTAACAGCGACATCGACCGCAGGACATACACACCAGGCAACACAAAATAACCAAGAAGCCAAAGAAAGGAAACAAAATGGCAGCAAAATCGATTTTATGTCACAGACATGGATAGAAATGAACGAAAAGAAATTGAAGATTGTTAGAAAAAATAAACACAAAAGTATGTATGGTAGCAGTTTGAATGAGGTAAAAGTTCACTTGGTGTCTCGGAGTCTGAGAAACTTTGCATGCTGCGCTCAGAAATCATGAAGATTGGGAGCAAGTCCTTATGCCCGTTTGAACTATTGTAAATGCGTGTGCGACGAGCAATAAGAATAGAGTTTAACGTAGAACAGATATGAAACCAACTATGGTTGCAACTTTAGACAGGTCAAATGGGTAACAGGGAAGCAGTCATACGAAACGATGACTTTGGCAGCCACAACGATGGAAAAAAGGAAACGTCGTGTATGCAGCAGGGTATCCTGTTTCTCATGCGTGAAGTCTACTGTGTGAACGAAACTATGATGGAGCTATTGATAATGATGATGTTGATGGTGATTAACATTAACATTCAAGGGAAGTCAAATTGATGGGTTTCTTTCTTTCTATTCACAATATACTTATTCTTTAACTTATTAATGATGATCATAAAAATTTAAATCCAAATTCTATTCAAATCTTGAAACATTTTTCGTTTGTTTTCTGTGCTGTGTGCGGGTAAACAAGAACATTAAGAATCATAAAACTAATTTATTTATGCCATTTCATACAATGACTTTTATTTGTTTTGTACTCTACTCATATGTATTTTGGTATTCAACGAGAGAGAAATGACACTAAAAATTACAACTGATGACAAGCTTTTAGTATCTAATATATTTTCTTTCTATTCTATTCTATTCCATGCCATTCCATTCCATTTTTTAGTGCTGACCAAGCAAAAGAAAATACTTACAATATTATTATTGTCATGAAGAGAAGAAACAAACTAAATTCGAATCGCACAAAAAACGAGCCATAAAATGTTGCCTGCATAAAAACCTCTTTCAATTACCATAAAATTAGCATTTCAATTCAATTTATTTTCAGCCCAACCACCAATCACCACCACAATCATCTTGACTTCCCATCTCCTTCAACTACCAGTTTTTGGTGCTTGGTTACTCAATGGGTTGTAGTAGTTTTATTTACGCGTTTTTACTCATATCCATAAAAACAGTGCAAGTGGAGGGTGGGATTACTACCAAAAATTCATGATTTTTATTTTTTTTTACCACAAACACACGACACACAGAACAGACTCGATAAAGTCGAGTCCACCTTCAGTGTGTATTGTGATTGTGGGTGCTGTTCATTCCACTAGAGTTGAGTAGAGACAGCCTGACTGTGACTGTGCCAGTGCCAGTGACTGTGCCAATGTAAGTGGTCATAATAATAAAAATAATGATGCGAGCAATAAAGCTGATTCAAGTCCTTGGCCTCTCTTTTCAGTTTATTCTTTTTTTGGCAATATCCTATTCTCATCTCTTATCCTTATTGTACTGGTAACTGGTATGTGGTGCTTCGAGTGCTGCTATGCCTAGTGTGGGTTGTGTTTTTTTTTTTTTTGTTTGTTGTGATTTGCGTAAAAAAACAGTGAAGAGATAAAAGAAAAGGAGCAAGCAACGGTATGAAATAAAATTCGCCGAATCAGCGTAATTTTTTATGCTGCAATGATTTTTTAAGTTTCCCGAAAAAACACTGACAGAAAAATAGTTACAAATTCTTTAAGTAGCTAACTCACATTATACAATCAACTCTTTTAAGGAGAGAGTATAGAATACGAACGAATGAACTTAATGTTCAGTTGAAAGTTAGGAGTTGTTGGTAAGTATATGATAGTTAGTTTAAAGAATCCATCCTAAAGAATTTAATTGTTTCCAATATGAAAATTAAATGTGAGGTTCTTATCAAAGTGTATTCCTAGGTAGCATATGTTATCAACCCACTGAAAAAGTTTTTCATAAAGTTATAATAATCCATCAGGAAGATAGCAAGGTTTCCTTCTCTTGGTAAAAAGGATTGCATTAGTTTTGTTAGGATTTGTAAGGAGTACTTTATGTCACTGTATAGAAGACCAGCATTGCACCGTCAGCGAACAATGATTGGACTCAAAAAACTACTTGAGGGATATCATGTGTATATATATTAAACAGTATGGGCCCTAAAACAGAGCCCTATTGGACCCCAGCACTTATATGTCGCTTCGTAGATTGGGTACCATCCAAACCAATGTAAAAAAGACGTTTTAATAAGAAATTTTGCACTATTTTGATAAGGAATATGTGTGTTCCAATAACCTTCAATTTGTGTATCAATTCATCATGCCAAATAGTATCAAATGCGGCTTTAATGTCTAGCGTAACCAATCCCACTGATTGCTTATTTTGAAAACAAAATTCTTAAGTTTTAAGGATCGAAGTATGTAATTAAAGCCATATTGTGCAGTGGGCAGTATGTTGTGTGTGTTACTGGCCAATCCAGTTTTGATTAATTTTTATGGTATTTTAGACAAACAACAAGCAGACTAATGGACCTATAGCTTTCAGGTTTATCAGGAGGATTTCCTGTGTCGCTGAGGAATGGTTGGTTGATTTTTGTCTTTTGGGACAAAAATTCTGGTAGCTAATATATATCATTTGGATCATTGTTCCGATGATGCTGTAACCCTTTAGAACTCTCATAACTATCCGAATCTGAATACCGTTCATATTAAATTGTAGATGCTCAGAGTTCCGTTTTGTTTGATAACATTGCAGCCAGACTTTGAGGCCGCACCTACCAACTCTCAGGTCCTCGCTGTCAGCGTCATTTTCCTATTTTGTATCTCAGCTTTCCAATATCCTTTCTATCATTTTCATTTGTAGAATAATTTTTTAATTGTTTAATGCTCACATCATTATCCATTATATAGTTTAATTTGTCATGTATATCTTATAATTATATCTATTGTTGCAAATTTAGAACCTTCCTTTTGAATTTCATTAATTTCATCATCATTAAACATAAATATTTATATTTTTTCTCAGTGTAAATCAACTCCTTTCCCAAATAGAAATAACTTTTCTGTTCTGGCTCTCTCCCCCTAAGCAAACAAGTGTCATAAATTCATAATAACGCAAATAAGCGCACCCAAAAAGAAAAAAACTTATCGGAAAAATCTAAATCGCACTGCAGCCCATCACCAATGATGATGATGATGATTACAATGAGGACCAGTCGAGCAACAAATACAAAAAACAGCAGTGTCCATTGCAAAGCAGTAAGCATCGTCACAACAATATCATCATCATCATCATGATGATCGAAAAATGGCAGCGGCTTCGACTGGTAGAGCAAATACGTTTTTTACGACTTTATGCTAAGCACTTTTATGCATAAAAAGCCAGCGCAAGGATATAAAAAACAAGATGACCAACAGCACAAGACATTCAAGGAAAACATTCATTCTGACCATCCACCACCCATTTCAATAGAAGGAAGGAATGTCTGATGGCTGCCAAAGCCATTGGCATTTATTTGCTGTTTTTGTTGTTTATTCGTCCTGTCGTTCATTAATCGTCATCGTTCAAATTCTGCGTCGCCCTTTGCTTTGCTTTGGTTTCCTTTTGCTTTTGGTTTTGTATCCTGACGCAGCTCGCCCTTATTTATGCGTTTTTTAGTATGGAAAGCGAATGTTGCGCATATATCTTATGCGCCTTACAATATAGTATGTACGTACTTCTTATGTATCCTTTTTGGTTCCTACATCATCTATTCATTTTGCTTTCTGCTGTTGCGATTGCTGCGTATGTAAAAAGAAAAGTAATATATTGAAAATAGCTGTCGAGCGTAATAAAAGATATGTAAGTGTCCTTCATCATCCAACCTCCACCTCCAATTCCATTTCACTCTCGTGTTTATTCTCATTTCTTTATGCGTGTATGCATATCAATAAAAATGCCAAAAAAGACTGAAAATAGGATTCGCTTGAGGACATCATTCATTCGTCTTCTATTGGATTTGTTAGATTCGTTTTATCATGATATTTCTCCTGGATAAGTCATAATGTTTTGGTTCCCTTCACATCAACATTATCCTCCTTTTTCGTTCGAATTAACAGTACCGCAATTTTGTTTTCAATACCAAAAAAAAAGTATGTCCACTTGAAGCATTGAAATTATACCATAAACCAAATATAAACAGCATGAAATATTTATGCTTTGAATAATTTATTGTCATTCTACTATAGTAAATAGATATGCTCCTTTTGAATTAAACTATAAAATATTGTATTATTCTCAGAAATAGTATGTTTGAGTACATCGAGTAATGTCTAATAATAGCTCAATTAGATGTATGATCTGAAAGACAAAAAAAGAATTTATAGAATTGTAAATTGCAAAATTGCGAGTTGGATCGTAAATTCTATGGATATTTTCTTTAATACCTAGAACTTTCATATGATTCGACACCTAAGATTTTTCTCTCGAATGTAATTTTCATACTGTTTTGAATAGTTATTGGAATAAATAAACTAAATAGTATTTATACTTGTTGGAAGGGCTGTTGAATCTACTTTTATAAAAATATTCTACATAAATTATTTGGCAAGTATTATATTTTTCTTAATTTTTTCAGTATACAGAAGATGTGGTACATCGAAATTTTTATAGAAATTCCAGACTACGAAGAATACATTGCTTCAAAAAGGTAATAAAATTGACTTTGAATAAGATTGAATCATGATTTTACTCTTGAGAATTATAGATATTGAGGTGGACAATAAAATTTTTTCTTTCAGATACAAACATTATTGAGCATTATTAGTAGCTCAGAACTATGAACTAATAAATACATCTTTAAGTGCCATGGATATGTGACAATGACAGTGCGGAGCAAGTGTTTATTCTTCAATGATACGAGTATAGTGGATTCATATTTAGAAACGAGTAGTAATGCAACTGAGGATCGTTATTAAGCATTAAACATCTTTGCACTGAAAATTATAACAAAATGTAAATGTTCAACCACCAATTTCAGAATATTTTAGCTTATTGTCACTAGAGTACCCCGGGGATTGCTATCTTAACGTGATAAGGGGGATCAGTAGATATAGTGATCCACAGAGCGAGCCTGCCAAGTCGGAAAGGTCGATGATTTTGAAACCCAAAGCAAACATCAACGTATTGCCTGAAAGCGCTTGTACTTGCCTCAAGCGATGTCAAACTTTAAATCCTTAAGAAGGCTGAAGGGAAGCCATTGAAGTGATTTTCCAAAAGAACATACGAGTATAACAATGATAGTAATATACATACAATTTGCCTCATGTTTCTCGGCTCATCACTTAAGTACGGCTGAACCGATTTTGGTGCTGGAAGACTCTAGCATAGTCAGGAGAGTGTTTCTGTGAAGTTTGGTGCGGATCGGAGCCGAAATCGTTGACGCACTAACATCACTTCGGGACCGTAGCAAAGCACGTCGGGTACGTTAGTGTAAAATAATTATTATAATTTAATGGTATATGATCAAATATTCGCAATCGAAGAAGAACAGATAATTCCATAACTCAAAGTTTTCATAAGTCGAACTTTTTTGTGCGTTATAATGATTCGAGACATGGAAGTTCGACCGTAAAGTTAAATTTTAGTAAATCTTTCTTTTTAATCCATAAATGATATATTTTTGTCTCATACTCGTTCTATACTAGAAAGATCTCCCCCAAATTAATAACAATGAATTTAAATTTAAAAAAAAAAAACAACTTAAAAAGCCCCAACCAATAATACATAAATAAACTTCAGACTGTAAACAACTTAATATATACATATGTGTATACACAATTTAAGCCAAAACCTCCCTCCCATCATCTTCTAGTTTCATTGACTGAATCGAAAATCTAAACTCAGTCTACATACATATGAGATAATCTGCAAATATGTAAGAGAACAAGACCTCAAGACCTTTTGTCGGAAATTACACATAAATTACATAAAAAAATTTCACTTTTAAAGTGTTTTCAATTTTTTCACCTCCTAAAACCCACTCACCCCATCTTCATACAATAAACATATGTGACCTGCTACACATGTTTAAAATTTTACAAAATAACCTCAACAAATTCACTGACCAAAGAAATGCTAAAAATGAGAAATAAAACTTACATTATTTTTATAAGGGGTGAGTCAGTCGGCTTCTCATAATTTCATATACATATTTCGAACAACAAGAACAACAACTTAAGGGTGAATAAAGCTGAGCAGCAAATCCTTCATAAAAGATTACCACAAAACATAGTCCAAGTGATGGTTGGCAGGACACTTGATACCGAAACACACATAAGGATAAATGAAGGGTCCGCTTTTTTGCCCTTTTTTGCGTAATGCGTTCAACATCAACAGCATTAACAAAAAAACTTAAATAAAATATAAAAAAATAACCTCAAAAAATGGTATTGTATTTTCTTCCATTTATGGATGTTGTATGTATGGTATATATGTATGTAAGTATGTCTGTTGTGGTTAAGAGTCCAGTGAGGTCCAGTGAGCCACAATGAAAAATGTTCACATCGAGGGTGTTACAAAACTTGACATGTTATTATGCTGAAATAATTTTATAATTTATTTATTTTTCTTTCATTCTTCCTTCTTTCATTCATTCTTTCTGGTTCGCTCTATATTATATCTTTTTTTTTCTTGAAATAATCATAAGGGAATCATGGAACAAGCATAAAAACAGTCTCCACAGCGTCGTACAATAGTTTGTGACCAACAATGTCATTTGACAATTTTATTTTGTTTCATTTGATTTCTTATGGTAAATATAGTGGATAAAATGAAGGAGATATAGGATGAAGACATTTTTAATTTTTTATCATACTGATAAACTAATTAATCTGTTTATTTTATTTAAGACAATAATTATGCAGTTTTTAAAATTTATCTATTCGGTTGTGTTGTTTTCATTGTGATTTTTTTTAATTTTTTGAAAATGTATTGATACTATGAGCTTATATTTTCCGTTTATATCTTTCACTTTGTGTTAATTTTGTTGATTGATTACGTTGTTCATATGGTAGATGTGTTCCAGCAACATAATGTCAATACAAAGGTTCCAGAACAAAGTGCTAAGATGTGTTGTAAATGCACCCTGTTACGTCCGTAGCAGCGATATTGTACGTGATCTTGGCTTCGATTCAGTAGCAATTACCATTCGGAAATATGCGAGGTGTCATTTGGAAATACAAAGTGTTCATATAAATAATGAAGCTTCAAGCCTTTTAGAGCCAAGTGGTTGGAAAACAAGGCTGAAACGCAAAAATCCGCATCAACTCTTAGAGTAACCCGAATCTCTACAATCAGGAGTCCCAACTAAATGATGAGTATTAGCTAAGCCCACTTAAAATTTCCCGTTAGTTTCAATTTCTTTTAAAACTAGTTGCAATACACAATTAAAAAAAAAATATGGTTGAATCCTTAACCTTAATATGATGTGGCAAAAAAAAATAACTTATCACGCACATATTCCAGTATACCGTACACTTCAACACATTAAATTAAGAAAAGCTAGATAAAGAACCTGTGGATGTGCCAAGTGTTGTGTCTTCCCTGAAGTGAGTCCGACTCGACCTTTAGTGAGATTCACCAATAAAAAGTGTAGTAAATTGATTTCCTTTCAACTTTAAGTATTTCATAACATCAAATCAATTGGCTTAGTTTAATGGTATTGACGTTTCTCTACTGAGATCGTTCCGACTTCCTCGGCCTTTAGAAACTTTCTACTTAGAAATCTAAACTTTGAAAACTATGGAAAACTTTATGACATCTTTATGATTAAATATTTAATTACCATCAGGCTAAAGTGATAACTCATTCCGAAATGTATTTTTGAGACAATAAGCAAGAAATAGAAAAGTTTTAGTACATCTTCTTTCGTTTGCTTATATAAAATAATTTTAAATAATCAGGCATGTGCCAGAAATCTCTTTTAACCCCATATCAACCTAAGTACAATTCTCTGGTGCCAAAAATATCTTTCGATGGTTTTGAAATCTATGACGTTTATAAATACGGTTTGGTTAAATTGTCCCTTATTTGAAGTTATAAAAAAATATTATATCAACAACTGTAGCTTCTTGTTTTCCTCGGTAATCTGCATTTAAAGAATTCAACTTTTCATTTGTTTTAAGTATAAATTTGTATTTGAAACATCGGCATAAAAAAGTCTTGGGTTTGTGGCACATGTCTGATGAAAGATATTATACTAGTTGACCCAGACAGACGTTGTCCTGCCTTTTATTACATTTATATAGATCGCCTTTTATCTTTTGACGACTACAAACATTTACAGAAAGAAAAAAACGAAGAGTGCAATACTCTTTTTCATAGTACTTAGTTATTATTGTAATTTATTGTAATCAATTCCTCTATACAAAGCCATATAATATTGTATTTCATAGTTTTACGTTCGATACACGCACAAACAAAGAAACAAACGGACAAAATTCAAAGTCTTCGATTTTATTATATGTATCGATATGGATGCTCTTATTCTCAGAAGTAGGTATGCATATTCTGGTGTTATGATATACTGTTCCATATAAAATTTTTGCTTATAAGTATCAAAGACAGCTAAACACTAAGTATATATTCTATTTCAAATATCGACAATAAAATCTAAAAAAAAAATCGAATTATACAAAATTGAATTAGAAAATGAAGAACGAATAAAATATCCAGAAGTATCCAGACAACAAAAATAACAATTTATGCGCCACATTACGCAATGGAAATTGGGAAATTAAGGGGGGGGCTAAAGCAATTTGAAATTAAATTTAACAATACATGAATTTTCCATTATAAGAGTATTTTGTTGTGTATACATTTTTTACTCAATTTTACAATGAAAATAAAAAATAGCATTTATTTTGAAGCTCAAAAGCGGCTTTACTGATGGAGGATACAATTGTGCCCAAGAGCACAATAAACAACTTGGCAATTGGGGTGAGTAGTGGAGTTAATTTTCTATAGTAAAAGATTTGATTAGATTTTGGGCCAATTGACGTGTGTATTGAATTCTGTTTGGTTGGTTGGTTGGTTAGTAGGTTGGTTACGAAGAGAACCAGCCAAGAATGATGATAACTGAGAATTTACATAAAATCAATCAATCATTTGGCAGTTTGACTACTCTATACGTTCTACCATTTCCATTCATCCGCCAATGTCAAATAAAGAAAATGCCTGTCGCTGTCATTTTTGCATGTAAATGTTCGTTTCAGACTATGCGTAAATTCCGCTGCATCATGTTGTCCCCCATAGGCAATGATAGCGGGCTCAAACGATGCTAAGGCGTTCGAAATTCACTCAGTAGTAGCCACTTGTATAAGGTACTTAGTTTTGAGGTTTTTTTTTTCGCCGACTTCATCCAGACACGCCTTGACTTTGTCTAGTTGTAAGTATGGCGGAAAAATTTCATTAATATCAACAGCCATGCTTGGCAGGACATACATGTCCTGACATACTGAGATTAGCATTTCAACAGCGAACAACTCGAGGGCATCGTTCGTCTATGGTTCATGTAGCATCGCATACATATGTCCAAGGAATGAGCTTGCATAATAAATACACACTTTAACTTGTCAGGACAACAACGCAACGTAGGATCATCTTTAGCATTGCTTGAAGGGTGTCATGATGAATGATTTGGTCGGTCGGTTGGTCGGTGGGTCGGGCGCTGGCTTCAGGTTGTGAGACGCCCACATTTCGTATGCTCAAATCATTTTTCATTCTTTTAAAAAATGGCAACATTTTCATCTGATGCCTCAGAGAGATCCTTTGTATGGTCGGTTACATGAACAAAATTCGTTCTGTTCGTTGCTTAGTAAAAGGCACACATAATTTTGTATATTTCCTTATGATTTTCTTGGGTGAATATATCTCATTGTCTGAATACTGTCAAAATTTGATTTGCGCACTTGATTACGCATAACACTTGAGTTGAAATTGAAGTTGCTGCCTCATTCGTATGCTGTGATTTTTCTTTCTAATCGACATCCCTCATGTGATGCCCAAAGGAGATTTTCGGACATTCTCGGGAATTATCAAGTGGCGTGTAATTTGCGTAAAAATGTCATATTCTTATTTAGATTCTGGCCAAATTATGATTGATGTTGCATTTTAGAATATTTTATGCTTCTGAATAAGTAATTTCATAGCAATTACTGTTGCATACTTTTAGTTAAGTATATCTAGATAATAAATAAGAATGCTCGAGAGTTAAGATAAGTAAATATATTACGTCTCCATAAGTTTGTGGATTTTCTAAGAAATAAATTGAAAAGATCAAATATAACTTATATATTATTGGAATATTACAAATTCTTAAAATTTGTGCAGTCCTGCTCGTTTTTGCCGCCATTATGCCTAATTTTCTGTTCTTTGTAGAACTTTTTTTGCATAGTTTTATGAATGCTTTATTGCATTCAATTTCTTTTTTTGTTTAGCAGATTATGTTTATTGATGCATTATTAATTTGAATTTACAAAAAAAAATTTTGTTAATGAAAGGAAAGAACCCGGAAAATACACCAAAAATTAAACATACACAAATTTTTGACAATCAAGTTTCTTTTTTTACAAATGTGACAGTTCATGTTTTTGTGTGTGTGTATTAGTGTTTAAATAGCGTTTTAATATTTTGAATGAAAACCATTTGCATCGATTAAACATTTAAGGCGATTTTTCATCGAATTTATTAACTACGACATGTCATAATTGCTCGGTATCTTATTTCATTCTTCCAGTATGATGTTTTTAAGGGATGTTCCGTTTTGTGGCTATCTTTTCGCCACTTTTTTCTTCAAATGCACCTACAAATTTTCAAAAGGGTGCAAATCTAGGCTTTGGACAGGTGTATCCAAAACGTTTCTACAGTTGTATCATAGCCGTACTTTATGCTTTGGGTCATTATGTTGATAAAAGTTGAAATTTGGTTTGTTGTCCTTCACAAAACCAAATTTCGTTGCACTGCTTTCTAAATTTGATTTCAAAATATAAAGACATTGTCGTGAATTCGTGGTGTTTTCAATAAACGGCAACTTTCCAACTCCATAGCTTGCAATACACCCCCAAATCAACGCAGAAAATTTTCAAAATTTAATAGTTTGAAATAAGTTAGGGTTTTCTAATGATGTTAATGGCTTACGCCACACTCTGGTGGGTCTATCATTATAAAAAAAGCATAATTTTTGTTTCATCACAAAATATAACATCATCCAAATAGTCATTAGGCTTTGGAAAATAAATAGCGAACGACAAACGCTTTTCAAAGCGTAGGAAGTGGCACTGGATTGGTTACACGCTAAGAAAACAGCCAGAAAGCATCACAAGAATGTCGCTTGAATAGAACCCGCAAGGAAGCAGAAGCCGCGGCCGGCCAAAGAACATCTGGAGAAAATCAACCTTGCGGGAATTAGCTGATGTCAACACATGCGATGGCGCTAAAATAACAGCCCAGAATCGTGTGCGATGGAGAAGCCTTGTGGAGGCCCTATGCTAGAGCTGGAGAAACATCGTTGTTTCCATACAAACAATCGACTATTATTTATTTCTTTTTAAACTCCTTATTTGGAGCATAGGGTAGAGCTAGAGAAACATCGATTGTTTGTATGTGGAGGCCCTATTGTTTGTATGGAAACAAAGATGTTTCTCCAGCTCTAGCATAGGGCCTCCACATACAAACAATCGATGTTTCTCTAGCTCTACCCTATGCTCCAAATAAGGAGTTTAAAAAGAAATAAATAATAGTGCCGAAAGAAAACGTTATTTACGTGCAACTCTTGATGTGTATTTGTGTCTCATTATGGCCTGGTGTACTGTTTCGTGGGAAACTTGAACGTCATATTCCATGGTTTTCCATAGAGCTTTCTTATCAATACTATGCTCTCAATACGTCCCTTAATTTTTATTTTACGAGCATTTCCAGTATTTGTCTCTAATCTTTCCTCGTATTCAACTGGATTTAAGACATTATAAATCGTCTGGTGGGTTAAGGAAAACTTTTCTGTCAATTGTAACACACTTTATCCCAGTTAGTGGTAATAGAAAATCAACTGATTCATTACAAAAGTTAATTTTTGACCTGGCATTTTTAAAGCAGCAATTTCGACGTCAAATGCAATGGGCCTGACAACGTGTATATATTGACAATCGGCATAGCAAGTGGAATAGAATGGCCTTTTTCATTCATCCGTCAATGCAACCGGACATCTAGTTCCCCAATTTTTGCAATTTTGTAAGATCTTTACATGGTTGTCTCTAATCTCTATATTACTAGAGGAAATTGGAAAACATAAATTTGCTCGCTTATGCTGTCAAGTCCACATTTTACACGCTTCTCATATGAATTGTGTATTTTTTCATAGCCTCCTATTATGAAATTAATGATTAGAAACCAAAAAACGTAAAATATTTTTGACAATGAATGTCATTTAAATTTTATTCAAAAGAAAAAATTCCTGAAAAATAAACAATTTTTCCGGTTCTACATAAAACCGAAATTATTCAAAAAAAAAATGGCTGCGATTTGTTGCAAATGCAATGAAGTCATCGAGCATCGTGTGGTGCATGCTATGGGCAAACAATGGCATCCAAGGCACTTCGCATGCAATGAATGCCAAAAACCGATTCAAGATGCAACTTATGCAATATGGAAAGATGCACCGATTTGCATCGAATGTCATGAACGCAATCATGTTGAGGTTTGCTGTTGCTGTGAGAAGCCTATAAAAGATCAGCGATCTATTGCAGCAGTCGGTGATAAATGGCATGAGGATTGTTTTCGATGTTGTGTTTGCAACACTTCGTTGGTCGATAATGATTACTTTGAGGTCAACGGTTATATATTCTGTGAAAACGACTTCCATGCATATTATTCGGCACGTTGTGCTGGTTGCTGTAAGCCAATTGTGGACCGTGCCGTTGTTGCTTTGAATACAAAATGGCATCATGAGTGCTTCAAGTGTGAACTATGTAAAAAAGTAATTGAGCCTGGTAAATTTGGTATACAAGAAGGTCGGGCAGTATGTCCGCAATGTTGCCAAACCAAAAATGGTTGTAGTTTCCTGAAATAAAAAAACGTCACCAAATTCAAATGAAAGTGGATATACTTATAACAAAATCAAAAATTTTAGCTACACGTATATTTTATATCGATCTAAATTTTGGTTTCATATTTATGATTTTTTCGACTGAATAAAACCTATGTTCACGTACAATTCTAGTTTATACTATATAAATACTTTATATATGGTTATATGCGAAAATGGAATTAATTGGACAATGCCATACTGCAGTGAGTCCCTTTTGTAAACCAGTCTTTCAGTTTTTGTAGTACACAAATAATATGTCAAGAGAGTTAGTCGTTATATCCTTCTTGCTCGATTGCCACCTTGTTATGGTAAGGGGGCTCAGTAGGTGTAAGGACAGTGAGGGCGATACCAGTGGGTAGCCAAGGCTATCGGTAGGGTCCTTCATGGTTGCTTGATGGCGAACACTGAAGCTAAGAACAATCCAAACTAGGCATAACAATGGACTGTAAGGCTTCTAGTTGGACTCGCCTTGTAGGGAGAAGCCTATCTATCCTATCCAAACCCTTATATCTTATGCAGGACTTATACAAAGCAATTGACATATATAGACGATAGAAGATATATATATATATATGACGTATTTACAATTTAAAGAAATTATGAACATAGTCTATTCACAAAGTCGATTAACAAAGGATTTCCATATTGCGTGCTAATGCGCGAAGTTCGATCATAGATTTTCTTGTCTCAGCCGCAACAGTTCGTTTCCACGTCAATTTCGGTCTTCCTCTGGACCTCGTCTCTTGAGAATTCCATTCCAATATGGCATGGGGTATTTCGTCGTTATTTTTGGGAAGGGTATGTCCCAGCCAACCGTACTTTCGTTTCCGTATCACAATTTCAATTGGGTCTTGCTCGCAGATTTGCCAGAGTCGCTGATTGCTAATAATTCTTGGCCACCAGATTCGCAGAATAATACGTAGACATCGGTTGATGAACGTTTGTAGTTTCCCCCGTTTGTTGTTATTTGGCTACCAAAATTTTTTGAAACGTGTAACCTCTTCGATGTCGTTAAGTTAGATTATAAGTGGTATTTAATCGCATGCTCTTGGTCTTCATGCAGTTAATATTCAATCCCACTTTTTTAGACTCCACAGTGAGTTTGTCTAGTTGGGTTTGCATATTCCAGCTCGCTTAATTTTCTTTGCAACTTCCAGTTGAGTCCTATGTTTTCGATTTCTGCAGATTCAAGGACTAAATCCAGGACGTTGATAAACAACAGCGGATATAGCGCACATCCTTGCTAACACCGCTCTTACATGCAAAAGATTCGCTTAGCTGTCCGTTGTGTAGAACACGGCTAGTGGAGCCTTCGTAGCTGGCCTTGATGATGTTGACGATTTAGAAGATAAGTAGATAGATATTTTATTAATTATTTGGTTTTTTTTTTGTGTACATTTTTATTTTTTTTTATAAAGTTATATATTTTCTTCTATATTGGTGGAAGGGACTAATGATAAGTTTGTTAAAGGTAATGAGTCTGGGAAATGAGCTTTCCAGTTTAGGGCAACTATCCTGAATGTGGATTGGTCGATAAATATTGTCACATAGAGGACAAGAAGGCTGGGTATGGGTAAAGCCACTGTTTCCAATGCGAAGGCGGACATTGGTAAAATAATTATTATAGATTCCATGTGAACCTTTTTTACGATACTTTGTGTTTAAATGAGATTGGTTTAAGAATACACAATACATCCATGATAAAATGGATAAAGCTTCGATATAATATATCCTGAAATTTCGAATAAAATGTGTAAAATTTCTATTCTCATTTTGTTTTTTAAACTTTTTCATTTTTTGAAGACTGGCGTAAATCAAATTGAAAGTTTTCTTTGCCTACAGATTCCCCTTCTGGAAAACTTTTTATTCTATTCACAATAGTTTAACTTCCCTGCCCAAATATTTCTTATCTCTTCTATTCTTTTTTCTGTTTTTGGGGTTTGGAGTTTAAGAAACAGTCACCAACTTTCCCATTTCAGTCTATTTGTCAAATTTTGTAAAGAAAAGTAACAAGCGCCTAAAACATGGCAATACACTTACAAAGATATATCCACACACACGCACACATCATTTCCTATTCCAATAAGAATTTCGGTTAAGTCAAATAAGCAGACAAGAAAAATGCGTGTATTTGAAGGATAAGAAAATAAGGGAAAATAAAGAAAAAAATAAAATAAAAGCAAATAAAATGGAATAAAATGAAAAGAATTGCAAAAATGAAAACGAAAGTTGAAAATTTCAACGCACATAATCACACACAAGTACACTATGTTATATACAGATATCAGTCGGTCAGTCGTGCAGAATCGAGTGGGTGCTCCTTCCCTCTCCCATTCCCATTCCCATCGAAGTAACAAAAAGCAACGTAATTTAAAATTTTGTAAAGGAATAAAAATGAAATAAACGAAAAAAAAAAGGAATTCAGAAGCCATCAGCAATAAACAGGACACACGCCTGATTGGCACATAGACAAACAGATATACATATGTACACACTATGTATTATGTACTCTTGACTTACCTATGTATGTTTGTATCTAGTGTATGTACTTATATGCTGCTTTGCCATCTATAGAAAAGTCAAAAGTTTGGCGCTTAGAATGTAGTTTCGTTGCCAATTGGAAATTTTCTTTCTTTCATTCGTTTTCAATTTTTTTTTTAAATAGCAAAACTTGTTGGTCTTTAGCGGGTCGAATCGGGAAGGCAGCAGGGCAAGAGCAATGTTGTTGCTGTCGAAATCTAATGAAATTGACTTATTTGCTCCTCTAGTCCTAGAGTCTCTTATCTTGACCAGGACATACACCGGCAGCTAGAAATAGTCATAGTCATTGCCTAGTGAGATGGACACAAAAGGCAATGGAGACGACACTCCTCAATTTGACTTTCTTGCTTAGAAGAAGAATCCAATTTAGATATTTTTTTATATAGTAAGAGGGTGTGTGAATGCGTGTGTATACTTCTGTCTATCCGAGTATTTGTTGCCTGCTAATTTTTGCGCATTTTGTGACTTTTGATAAGAGCAAATTAAGTTGATTTTCATTTTATTTTTCATTCACATTCACATTCTTTTCTTTTCTCATTTCTTTGAATTGATTTTCTTGTTTTTCTTGCATTCAAAAGGCATTTTGATTAGAAAATTTTCAAGTGGCATTTCGTAGTTATTTTATCTATTCAAAAGGACTCTTGATTGGATTAGATAAAATACATATATACTCACTTATATTCTAAAGGTAGCGATGATCATGACTACGAGTATACTATAAGTTATACAATAAACAAAGAAAGAATAGAAAACTTTTGATGTTCTCTTACCATTTATAATAATCTAAGAATTTGCTTGCTTCTTACAACAGTTTATAAATTGATTTAGCTTCTAATACCTTGTGAATGAGACGACTAAATCAGATTTAATAGAATTTTACAGCACTTGAATTGCAGCGAAGTACACTTTCGTAATTTAGCATTTTTATATCAATTTAAGATGGCTGAGCCTGGCTGCACTGTCGCTAGGATACTCTGGCCTTGCTACCAACCGAAACGGACCTCCGAACTCCTACAATTTATCAAGAAAAGGATTGGGATGATGACTGGAGTACTAATAGGGTATTGCACAATTGGTCTGATGGCCCAAGGGATGCATGTTCCATCTCATGACTTCTGTCGTAGCTTAAAGATGAGGTAAAATCAGAAAATATTCAACACCTCCTATGTGACTGCTATGCTCTTCTTGGTAGACGAACCCGTCTACCAGGGAAACCGTTCTTCGATTAGTTGGGCAGTTTTGCATCGACTGGGTGAACTGTTTCCTCTGATCGTGCAACCTTCAGTTTAGTTTTAGAGGCTGAGACTAACTATAGATAGCCTACCATTTGATTAATACCAACCACCCCACCCCCACCCAACTCCCCTCCCTTTCTTCTGCTATAATCAGGCATCACTATAGGCCACAAGCCTTCAGGATGACGCGTGGACTCGCGAGCTGCCTGATTAACCTAACCTAACCTTAGACAGCATATACACGTACACAACATGAAAATAAACAAGAAAGTGTTGTAACCAATTATTGTTAAACTGTTAATTGTATATTTGATAATTGATATTCTTCACAACTTCAGTTAAAATCATTAAATAACAAAGAAAAATTCTAACAGATTTAATTCGCATTAAGAAGGAATTCTAATGGGATTTTGTTTCCTATAACGAAAAAAAAAAGCAATTTCCATGTTACAAAATAGAAAACCATTATACAAGATAACAAACAAACCGATTGAGTATTAAAATTATACCCAAAGGACAATTTTCTAGACTCAGGATGAGAAGATACATAGAGAAAAAAGCAGAAAGAGGGGCACTTATGTATATCAGCATAAAAAACTTACCATGTGATGACAAAAAATGAAAGAAAGAAAAGTAGGAAAGTAGAAGAAAAAGCTTTTAGAATACAAGACACACTTCCCATAACATAACAGGATGTTATTCTGAAGTCTGAAGTATTCTGGCCTATAATCAAGCAGATACCACATTGTATTCATGAAATTGGAAATCCTACAGAATGAGAATTCTATCGAATTAAAATAAGGCAAATTCATTGTAAGTAAACTACTACTACATGGTGGGCACATTTGTGGATGTTTTGTGGGCTATCATCTACTCCTCGAACTACCGGTGGATCTCTTATTTTTTTTTTTTATTCTATGCTTTTGGCACTTTTGTCGTCGTGATGCCAATTGGTTTTATGCTTACGTGCAACGCTGCCATATTTTACACAGTAATGTGACATTTCGATTATTCGATTGGATTTAATGTGTTTTATGAGTTTTTCACGCGTCTTTTTGGTCGCTCACCCGGCCCATGGTTGTCTGTCTGTCTACATATACTCCTCGTATACAAATATTGTTCCTTCTGTATAGTATTCTTTTGGTTTTTTATTGTGGATTTCGAATTCTTATTATTGCGTTGACCAATTGGTGTTGGAATTAGTAGCAGGTGAAATTTTGGTGACAAAGCAAAGTAGGGAAATCTACAACTACATTACTTTTTCAAACTAAAAAGTACACTACAATTCTTAGTAGATACGATCTTAAGAGGAATTTATAAAGAATATTCAAAATATGAAAGGGACCTTCAAATGTCGAGAAACTTTCATAATACTTTCCAAACAAAAAGAAATTAAATTCAGGGGGCCTTCAATTCTCGTAAAAATAATATAACATATACAAAGCAATACCAGTTGAAAAAATAATCTCTGAAATACAATATTTTGTCACGCTTTTAGTTCAATTAAGTTAGGTTCTGCGTACCTCATTTAGTGTTTTTTTGCACCTGGCCAACGAAAGTCTTTGTCAGCCAGAGCTGTAAATATGATGTTTCTTGTCTGTTTAAAGAAAATATTAGAATGAAACCCTTAATAATAACTGATTGATCACTCTTTGTAGCATGGTCACGTTAATGTTAAATCTAACACCTTTTAGAAAGACATTTCTTAGAAACCCATTGGAATCGGAATCCAAAATTGCCATAGTAACAATTTTCTCCTTTGATATATGCACATACTCCACATATATACGAGTACAACTGAATGGGTGAACAAAGCCAAAATGTTTGGGAGTCTCATTTGTATGCCAAACATTAACTCAACTAAAAGTTTTTCCATGCTTTATTTTTTCTTTTTTTTTTTTGCTCTGCTTTGCACTTATTACTTATTACTCACCGCCCCCGACAAAAATGGATACTGCGTGTATGAGCTGGACACTGGGTAAATGGAAACCCAAAAGCAAAATCCGTCGACATGTGAGACATGGAAATTCATCATCAAAAATGAATAATGTGTACACTTAAAGCGGCCTTTGCCGTTGTCCAGAAGTGGTCCATGTCTTGTATAGGACACACTATTGTACATACTATTTATGTATATAAGTGAGACAACTGGACTAGCAGCACCCTTCTGAATGTTGCTGCCAACGCAATTCGCACCCCATCAAGCAAAGCAACGCGACGAGGGCGTGAAGTCTTAGATAGACGCTTTATCTGAACGAGAATATTACTTGGATATGAGTAACTGAGTGCGTATCGTCGTCGTAGGTTGCTTGAATATTAATTGTAAAGATTTTTGCAAAAAGATACAAATACTTATGTCTCTATGTTTGTATCTGTCCATCCAGAGATAACCCAACACATCAGACTGGACTCTCATCTCACATCATCACATAACCAATGCAGGCGACGTGCAGTCAACAAGAAAACAAAAAAAGAAATGCTTAAATGGGGTAGCACAGTATTCAGACTAATAGATTTCTTCGTAGATCTTCTATCTAATAGATATTTCTACATAAAAATAAGTATCACAACAACAAGAACAAAAAATAAAGAAATGTGTTTCAATTATGATTATTTGCACGACCTCTGCACCCCCAGCACCCTGTATTTAGTGGGTGAGCTTAACAATAAGTTGCCTGCTTGCTGCCTATAGAAATTTCTTTGTATCTTTGTGTCATGATTTTTTAACTTTTTCATATCATTGAAGCCACTAGTATAATATAGTATATCACATGTATCTTTGAAACGTAATACCAATATAACAATTCCACAATTTATACTTATTTCAAAACTAATGAACTTTGAAATTGAATTCTATTTCGTTTCATACATTTTTCGCCTAATTGAGTTTCGTTTTTTATTCTTGTTAAAATATTATAAGTAAATATTATAGCATAAGTTAAGCAATGATTTTTTTTTTATTTTTGTTATTCTTTTGTTTCCATTCGACATAAATAATGTGCAATTAATATGTAACACGTTTAGTAATGTCCATGGGCTTAGCGTGTATTGACCATTTGTCAATTTGATGTCGCCAATGATGGTGACGGTGAAGCCAATAAAAAACATGCCCCATACGCGAGTAAAGGCAAGAGATATGTTCGCCTGATAAATCACCATTAAAAAACGTGTACGAAGCTATTTTTTTTATAGCACTACAATAGGCCTCTCGGACTATTCGATAACCTACATTGCACAACAAATATAATGAGAAAATTATGAGTTTTTAAAGATCATTTACTAAACAAAATCTACAAAAAGGCTACCGAATAATGTAAATTGTCGCGAGGAATTTATAGGCTATAATTTTATCATATGAGAACGCGAATAGTTTCAAGAAATGGTAGTCAAATAATTAAACTTTGCTCCTAAAAGAGTAAAAACTTTGGACGTGGCCTAATTGACCTTCGAGGAAGAGATTTATAAGTATTAAGTTGTTATAAAGTGGAACAAGCATATCTTCAGGTACTAAAATTCCGGAATTTTCATAAAAATAGGGAAAAACACAATGACCTTCCACTCTCGTTTCAATTTATTCAAAGTACATTACATACATGCCTTCCGAGTCGATACAACGTAGAGCCGAGGATCCACATCGCAGTTTTCTCGAAAATCCGTTCCTCTCATGGCTATTTCGAGTTTGAGGAACAGGAATGATCACAAGGAGCCAGATCTGGCGAATACAGGCTTTAGTTGATGCTTATGATGCTGTGTTTGTGGAAAAGTCGCGAAAGTTGCGGTCTGTGAATGTGTGTAGCACGAAGCCAGCGCAGATTTCCCTATAGCCCTGAATTTTGGCAGGGCGCGACGAATTGTGACATACGGAATTTAGAGATCCCCTTCCAGCTTCCTTAAAGACATTTTCGAGCATTGGACGATTCACTTTTACGGTGTTTCCGTCGCACTCCCCGAAATTGGCTGGGCTAGCCTCTCGTTTTCACCATAAACTTTTTTAAGCAATTTATACATGAATACTCAGAGAAAGAAAAGACTTCTGTTTGCTCAGGATTCATATACACCTATTTACAACATATTGTAATTTTTATGCAATCTATTGATCAAAATATCTTTATGAAATCTACAGTCAACAACTATCCATACCATCGGTGTAGGGTATTTCAATGGAACATAAAAGAAAATTAACTTAAAAAGCGAATCATCGAAATTTATGAGTAGAATTGTGCGTGGTTCCTTTCCCTTTCAATGGCATACAACACAAACACACAAATAAAAAAATAACTCACATGACACTCTATAACAATTCTTATGTTATACTACTATGATACTCATATATTGTCTATGTAACTCCATTCAAACTTTCACTCTTTATACTATTACTATAGCAGGATGGAGTAGGAAGAAAGGACAGAAAAAAACAAGCATATAATTCAAAGCGTTAATCCTTTAAATAGGACATTCATGTTATGCCACTCATATATGTAGAAAGAAGAAAAAAAACGTCCATTAAAATAAAATTTATATCAATAAAAATGAATTTAATGCGTTTTCGGCCAAACAGGAAAATAAAAAAAAAAACCAGAACTCAAACAAACGCCATCTAGCGATATAAAATTGGACAAAAGAATGGGATAGGAAAGGAAAGGAAAGGCATATCTATTGATATTTATGACAACATTTTGCAAAAGCAATAAGTCTTATTGGATTTATCTAATCGTTATATAATGCAGAAATGAACAGAAATGAAAATGATCATTGCTTCCATATATTTGGAATTAAGCAAAAAGTAAAAGCATTTAATGGGGTTGCAGGATTCTATGGGGGGGGACGGTGGATGGAATTGCTGTAATATGTAGTTTGAATTGACTTTGAGGCAAAATGTTTGTCATATGTGCATTAATTAATAACACATTAGTTGAATTTTCATCATCATAAGATTAACCCTTTCTCATACATGTGATGATGTAACTTAATCACCAATTTTTAAGACACCAATATGGAAAGGAAGGAAATAAGGAAGCAATGAAGAGGGGGAGGTGTTTTTTCTAATAATTCAGTATGAAAATATGATTGATGACTTTATTTGCGCTTCACACTTGCTTAACTCTTTTGTACTACTATTGTCCACAGAATGTGAGTTGTTTTCTCATGCTAAAGCCTAATCTTCCTAAAGTTCATTAAGAACTTTCAACACCCTTTCACCCACCATGCATGCATTTTCTCTGGCGCAGTGACAATCGAGAACAAGAAATGAACGAATAGAGAAATGAATGAAAATGGGGTTGAACAACAACAACAAGAAAAAGTTAATTTTGACTATGGTTTAGTTGGAAAGTTTTGTGAAAGCATTTCGTTGTTATCCCAAAACTACTATATATGAAAAACTTTGCAAAGTGCTTAGGACAGGTTAATGACCAAAGCAGTTTTGCATTTAAACGACTTCGACGACTTTGAATAGCATACAACCCAACCCAATCAAATCCAACCCAACCCTATACCCATCCAGCATTAGTATATCTTGATTTATTCTATATTTGGGTAGATGAATGTGTGTTGGTTGGTGGTGGTTGCTTTGAGCAGCTCATTATTTGGTTGCCATGACAAAGAGAAAATCTAATTTACAACATGCAATTTTTGTCGATTCTACACCCCAACCTGTCTTTATTTTGCAAGGGTGATTGTGCTATGTGCTCGGGATTAATTACACAGCGCAGTTAATGAATGCATGTCATGAGTTCTAGATGAAGGAGACACCGCCACCATCGCTTCGAAAACAAAGATAAGGGGTTAATGTACCAATGGACGCCATTATGGATCACATTACAACATTTTTTTCTTTTTTGGATTCTTCACAAAAACTTCACATAAACTATCACTGTTTATACTACACATATATTGTAGTTTTAGGTTATTGGATTGAGTATGCAACCCTTTTTACGAAAATGACTTGTCTAAAAATTTGTGTTAATATTTGATTGATTTCTCATAAAATAAGTAAAATAATTTCATTTGTCGCTTGAATATTTACAACCGACATCGAATTGGAAATGATGAAAGAAAATGATTATATAGAATACTATTCTAGTGAATATAATTGATAGATGAGTTGGCTTAAAAGGGTGATCCTTTATAATGTTCAATGGTTGCATACATAACGAACATATAAAAGTAAAAACAATAATAGAGCCGAAGGCCTAAGAAGCCAGTGCTCTTTTTTATGTTAATAATGTTTTGTAAATATTAATACCTTTATTAAAATAAATAAATAAAGAAAATAATATGTGGTATTATAGACCAAAAAAAAGGATTACTTACCTAGTAAGTACTCAGAGAAACTTATATTAAAATTTTTATATAGTTGCATATTATATTGTTTTCTAATGCTGTGCATATACTGCACCAACGCCTTAGCTCACTCGGCCAACGACTGCTATTGCCCGAATTATAGTTGCATATTAAAACCCATGTTTCTTTGAAATGTGTTTGATTTTCAAAATTAAATTGCTTTAACAATAACACTAGTCGACAAAAAAACACTTTTTGTATGTAACATGAAATATATTAGTGGTTATTTATTAATTCGAAGTCGCTGATTTCGAATTAGCTCTTAGTTTTTTTAATAGTTCGCAAATAACTGTTATTATTTATTTTCAAAGTGGAACGGTCGGAGAGAACCCGAAACAATTAAATTTTTTAATCCGATTAAGACCGTTGTATTATTTTTCATTTTTTTCGGTATGTTGTCAACCATTTCTATTGCGTTGAAAGAAGTAAAGGTCCCAAAATAACAATTAAAAATAACCATTTTCAAACTCACACAAAATAAATGGCAATGATGTCCCGAAAAAAAAGGTCCGCGCGAAAAGGTCTCGTTTTGTTCTTGTGTGACGCGAGTATAGGAGAGAGAGAGAGATAGAGAGAGTGATAGAAAGAGTGGTGGAGTAAGTGGCAGAAAGAGAGTTGTATGCACAACAAAGCTAATATTACCCAGCGACCATTTTGTGTAACTTATTGTATAATAATAATAATATGTTTCTTATTTATAAACACTATTTAGTAAGACGACTATTGAAAATGCAATCATCAAAATGTTTGCTGGGTAACACATAATAGTCCTCTGCAACGCACAAGCAGACACACATATGATTAAAATTAAAATTCATCACACACGAAAGACCTTTTGACTAACTTCTCTCAATGAATCCTTTAGTGGTTGGCCCTGCCATAAACACACAAAAATAATTGGCATTGCTTGTACACAAAAATTTATAAAAGAAAAACAATTCACAATGTTTTTCTGTCCTTTTTACATTTGGTTTCTTAAAAACTGGTTGCTTGAGGACCTGATGGAAGGATTGTCATTTATTTGCGAACTATGGTCTTTTTCTATCAGCACTAGTTTTTGAGATACAGCTACTTCTTTCTTTTTTACATTCACATAGAGTTTGTTTACATTATACTACCAATGTTTTTTTATGTTATTGATAATCTGAAACATTAAATTCATATAAAATATAAAATTCAAAATTCAATTTCAAATCATATCGCAGATTCATCAAATACATTTCATTTTGACCTAATAATTCTTCTAATGTTGTTGCAACAAAGTGGATATCATGTAAATATTCTTCATGAAAAAATACATGTACATGCGAACTTTCATGCCGATTGTCCAAACGTTGTTGAAGTGAAAAGCGGTTAAACATTTTTCCTCGTCCTATTTTATATATATAGTTAGATATAGAAAACTTTGGATGTTGATATTAATTATGGAAAATATGAGATTGCATTTTTTTTAAAGCAGCAGATTTCAATATGAGAGTGACATGAAGATGGTACAACAAACAACTTAGTATCATATTCTAAATATTCATTATCAATAAATAAATTAAAGAGACTTATATGTATTTTAGGGATATTTTTAGGATTCTGTACCCAAAAGGTGCTAACGGGACCGTATTACTAAGCTTCCACCGTCTGTCCGTCCGTCCTTCCGTCCGACTCCGCTGTATCTCATGAACCGTAATAGCTAGACAATTGAAATTTTCACAGAATGTGTATTTCTATTGTCATGATAGCAACAAATAATTAAACTAAAATAAATTTAAGAAATTCAAGAAACGTGTGCTCCAATATGCACTGCGCACAGTTTTAGAAGCTTTTGTGATTTAGCATGAGCTTTTGTCAATTTCATAATAAATGCAAAGTTATTGAATACATAAATCATATTTGCCGCAAAAATCTTGTACGACGGTACGGAACCCTCCGTGTGCGAGTCCGACTCACACTTTTTTTAAATCTACTTGATGAAGTCTTTTATAGGCATGTATTGTGGTTAAAATATTCAAAATTCCAACAATTCACTTAAAATCTAAGAGTATCAAAGAGTATTAAAAAAACTTATTTATTTGGTAACTTCAATAAATATGATAACTGAAAGGGGCTGAGTAAATCTCAAATAAACTATCGTAGATGTACATGCACCCAACCCAATATAAAGTCAAATAAAGTCGAAAAACAAATAAGGTTTGGTTTTTTGGCAATTCTCTTGATACAAATTCGCTTTGGAATTTTGTCCACAAAAATAAATTTTCTTTTTTTTTTCTCTTTTCTTTGTTGCCAACAAATAAATATTTATATTTGACCATTGGAATTGAATAAATTTTTTGCCTGAAAAAAATAAATAAATATAGCAACAAAATAAAGAAAGAACAACAAAATAAGAAGAAGATGATAAACAAAAGCAAAAAAGAATGAATGAATGAATGAATGAAGAAGGGGAAAACTAAAGAAAATGTGCTCAAAATTGAAACAGTAATGTCAAAGTTTGTCCTCGTTTTCAACGATGCAAGCCTTTGTTTAGTTAAGACAGGACAGGACAGTACAGGACAATCTATATTGTAAGATAGATAATACTATACACGATATGATACAACAATGTCATATATATATCGTAGATACATATGTATGTATATAGGGAGTTTCCTTGCTTACTTACATTTGACTGATTGGACACACTTGTTTTTCTTCATAGAAATAAAACACAAAAAACTACTTTAAAAAAATGGTATGGAATGAAATAAAGTCTAAAAACTTCACAATTGTTCCAATTTCAATCAGGCACGTGCTTCAAACACCCATACAACATGAATTAGTCACAAATTTCTACCATTTTCTCTCCTTATTCTCAATGTAATTTTGATTTTGAATTTAACTTATTGTACAAACATAGGTAAAATGCTAAATATATAATGATTGTGAAAATTACGTGTAATGATATTGTACATTTTTTATAATGTTTCAAAATTTGCCCAAATATCAAATGTTTTCCATGATGTCATTCTAAAGAAGACCTTTTTATTCTTTCTTTTTAGATAAACATTTCCTGTGCCTGCCCTGAAGGTGTACACGCGTCAGAGAAAGTTTACATTCCATGCATTTCTAATGTGTTTCCCCAATAGAAAGTTACAAGAAACTTTAACATTTTTTAAGGAAGAAAAAACCTAGTAAGGTTTCATCGACTGTTTTATACTCTGAACTTATAAAATTCCACTAGTATCAATTATAAATCTGGTGAGAAGAAACTATTACAGGATTATGGAGTATAAATAAAGTATAATTTCAAATGTTAAATAACCAGGTTCATAGGATATAAGCTGATCTTAAGTATATCAGCTTTTAATTTTTAACATTCACTGCTCTTTTTTTTTTAATAAATATATTGATGATCAGTTTGACCTCAAACCTTCTTTTTGCGAGAGCAGTTTCACATCTGCAGAATCGACGGAGGAACCACTGTCAAACCTTTACTGATTCTAAATGAATGGCAAATCATTTCGAATATCAAATCAATATTAATGGCAATCATTTGTGAACCATTGTCTGTCATTTCTTGAAGAAATTTTCAACCTCACTTCATCCTTAAATTTTCATTAAAGAAACCCCATTGATATTACAAACAATCTTTAAAATTGGATGAAATCTGTTAGTTTACTTAATACTCCTATGGATTTCATTGACCTTATTGATTTAGTAAATTAAAATAAAATTTAAAAAATGAATAAATAAAGAATTCAAACATAAATAATGTTTAATTGTAGTTAAGAAATTTTTAATTGAAATGAATTTTACTATTCCATTCTAAATTCAATTGCTAAGAATGGTTTTTCAATCTTCTGAATTCCTATTTAAATCCTTTTGATTCCTCATACTTATGTACTTATGCCCCTTAAACTTTCATGTAGCGTATGTAAGTTTATGTTTGCGCCTCTGACATGAGGTTTTAAATTTATCCTCTGATATTTGTTTGTCTTCCTTACTTCTTACTTCAACATTCTTCCGCAATAAAAACTTATTTTGTTGTAGTTTATTTTGTTAAGGAAACCTCTACCTTATTTTGATAAGGTTACACATTCAATGTTCAAAAATATACCCAGTACATTAAAATAATATTTATTTATTTATGTTAAGAATATGTGAAATGTCAAAAATAACAGAAACTATTTTAAAAATAAAAGTAAAAAACATACAAAAATAAACAAAAAAAAAACTTTAGAAAATCCAGTAATAACAGGATGTTAATATTAGTTCCGCTTATCAACAAAAAATAAAATTTATTTTTGGACATTTCAAAAATTATATCTAAACAATTATACAATAAATCACCCTAAAATCAAAGCACTTCACATTATTAGAAACCCTCTTCAGATCCAACAAAATCACAATCAAATGATTTCATTATTTTGTTTTCTTTCGATTTTTGTCGTTTATTTTTGTTTTTTATTGGAAATCATTCAAATTCTTAGTGTTTTTCTATTTTTAGAATTTTTTATTTATTTAATTATTTCTATTCATATATTTTTCATTTCTAAGGGTGGCTCTTAAACTTTCCTCACCTCACCCTAATCATTCACATGGTTTTTCTTACTTAAATGCTTAAACGCCCACCTTTTTTGTTTTGTATGTACGTACTTCATGGATAGAATTTCTTACATGTACATTTTTCCAAAAATCTAATTGGACACTAAACATGAAATTTTAGATCTTCTCAAGGGCAAATGGAAATGTGAGAATAAATACTACTAAGGGAAAATAAAATGGAAAAGCTATTTAAATTGTTCAAATCCGCTTAGGTTTTCTTTTCATTGTGTTAACATCTTTATTTTGATTTGAATGCATATAAATTTTTATAACTTTTAAGAATTGGTAGAATTATATGTTAAAAACATTTTCGATGGTAATTTTGTTCAGGAACTTCATCGACCTATTTTTTAAGTTAGAAGCCCGTGTTAAGTAAACTCTTTCCTCAATCTTGTACGTAGGACAAATTACATTATATCATGAAAGAGTTTTCACAGAAATCAATCATAACAAACAATTATTTAATGACATGTTTTTCTTTTTATATTTACAAGGATGTCCAACGATTTTGTTTCCCTGCGCCACATTGAAAGAACACATGGTGATATCGGCCGCCTCAAATATATGTAACGATTTAAATAAAAGTCTTAGGCAGAGTAGTTGAGCGACGATCTTGACAACTTTAGTGACTTTAAATACAATACTTTCGGGCCGCATTGATGTTTGCTTTGGGTCAAGGGTATGAGAAAGAATTGTCATGTTGTAATTTTCTAATTAATTATATTCTACTTTCAGAACTTATTTAGGCTAAGAGACATAAAATATTACCTCCTTTTAATGTTGCGTCCCATAATCATAAAACACTGTTTTTTCAATATTTTGAATAATATAATTTGGCAGCAAAGTATTATATAAAGAGAATTTTTTAGTAACAATATAAGATAAGACTCTTTTAATTGTGAATTAAAGTTATTGGTTAAAAATGCATTTTTGGAAATTTTTACAAGATTCGGACTTAACAACATAAGACAATCTTTTTTTAATAGATTTACATAACTTATTAAAAGTTGAACATCAAGTTTTACCCATTCAGCGATAATTGTAGTCTTAAGCTCTTTATTGATATGATTGATCATTTTCTGTGGGTTCCTTAGTCCAGATTACAAGTGAGGTAAGTCCATAGTAAGAATAATACCATCTTCCCAATTGGGTTTTGTGTCATTGTTCACATGAATTCGCTCGAAAATTTACCCTATTTACCTCAACAACATGAGACTGTTCTTCAATACCTTGCATTAGCGGTGATGTGAACTGAAATTACAACGTGGCTTTCGATATAAAATCCCCCTAACCAATACGGAGATACCAGTGGAATTGTATTTGGAAAAAGTAAAGGGGATTCTTTAAAAAAAACACTCCAATAGAATTGGGAACCATCTGGGCCATCAAAGTGCAATATCTTTTTTCTTCAAAAGAATTATCTTTCCAACAAATATTGTCAAACAGATGCATTTTTCCATCAATTAGTATCATCTATGTATTTTCAAATAAGTGATTAGATTCTTTTCTTTAAATTGAAAAAATGCTTGCTTCTGCCGTGACAGAAGATGTGTTGATGATGATATTTAGAACGCTGCTGGGTGCATCATATTCTTCATGTTCATTTCTCAATAAAGTTAAGAATATGTTCTCCAGCGACATCAATTTTTCTGAAGAGTTTAGGTGGCTATAACTATACGGTCACTTTTAAGACCCACTAATTTACAACTAATAGAATACACACTCCTCCTCACTCATTACAACTATGAAAAAGTGTTTATTTCCTTGACATTTTGTATAAAGTCCCATGGTTTCCATGTTCCTTACTATTCCAACTATCTTTCTTGGATAGAATCACAATAAACGAGATGTTAGTACAATATGTTGCAAAAGGTTTCTTAATTTCATTTAATGTTCCTAAATCCTTTAGACTTTTTCGATTCAAGAATTTAATGTCGTCTTAACAACATCTGAAAAAAAGCTAAAAAAAAGAAAGAAAAAGAAACTTAAATTGTTTTTAAGCCTAAAAGCTACTTACATAAATACAAATAACAAAACATTCTACTTATACTATTGTATATTTCTTACAAATTTTCCATTTTATTTTTTCTTAGCGAAACCATTTCGTATAAAATGGAGAAATAAGATTTTTGATGGACATTAAAATAAGTCAAGACAACAAAGCAATTAGATTTTGGGGAAATAAATCTTACTAAAAACTGCTTTCAACGCATAAAATTCGAATAAGAATTTATGTCTAAAATGCGTGATGCAAAAGGAGAAACAGTAGAGAAGAAAAGAAGGAGCTGAAATACTTAATAACCAAACACTTAATGGAACAAAGAATGAAGGATGAAGGAAAATCAATAATATGCAAATATTTTGCAAATCCACATACATATGTATATGGTATAGTCACACACACAGCCTACACAGTCACACGTGTGTAAATAAGCACACATGCATGCATAAAATAAATACTACAAACACAAAAGGAAACCAACTAAATTCGCATTAGCATGCGGCTTTTCTTTTATGTATTGGAAAAACTTATAAAAGTGTGAGTGATGTGATGAAGGATGAAAATGAAACGAAATGTGGGGAATAGAGTACAGTCATAGGCATAAGTATAAAACAAATTTTATATTATTGATATATTAATTATCGTTCAAGCGACATCCTCTTTCAATTGACTTCACAAAAAGTTTGTAATCATTTCTTCATATCGAGCTCCATTTACGGTAATTACATTTCCATTTTGATTTTCGAAAAAATATGGACCAATTACTACACCAAAATCTACACCATTCAGTAACATTTCTTGATTTCATTGGCTTTTTCAAACAATTCTCTAAGATTTTCTTCAGTTCAAATGCTACGACGAATTGATGTCCTTTGGATGTTCATCAACACTTGTGCTAACATTTGCAATATTTTCATTTGAACAACCACTACGATAATAAATTCTGCTTCTCTGATCTTGAACTGGACCAGTTTCTTCAAATTTTAGTAATGATAAGTTCAATTGCACGTTTTGTCGGACCATTTTCTGTGCCATATTTTGAACAAAAATTTGTTCACTTATGTATCCATTTTGAAACTAAAACTAGATAATTGTTGTAGATGACAGAAGTCATATATCAAAGTGATTTATGATTATACTTTTGAATAGACTGCATAATCATACCAATGACTTAAGGACCAAATATACGTGTCACACATGTGATCAAATCGGTGTTGTTCTAATGTGATGTGTTACGTAGACACTTATCAAAGACAAACCTGTAAAATTAGACTGTTTTGAATGTTTTTATATAGACTAGAACCTCCTGTTCGCAACGAAAACAATGAAAAAGTGAAGACAAATGTGATAAAGGCATCATACACGCTTCACATCACATCGAAGAAGAAACAACGAAAATCAAAACACATGTGTTCACACCGTTAAATCGCAAATACTCGCGTCGAATCGCTCTCACATCACAGATTTGATCACATGTGTGGCACGAATATTTGGCCCTTTAGCAAATGTAAATCTATTGCACTGCGACTGTTTCCTGTTTCCAAACCAGCTCGGTGATAAGAGATTTGGGTCGAATGAAGAAGTCATCACCGAAACAAACGACTATTTTGAGAAGCATAAGAAAACCTATTTTTGTATTTGGAAGGTATAAAAAAATGAAAATATGCTGTACGAAATGTGTCGTGCCACTGACTTATTTAACTGTCCTCGTAATAAGAGCAGCATATCATAATAATAAAATCAATCATACTACATATATCTAGCAAGTAAATGGGAAACATTTCGGTTGCATAAGCATTTATTTTTACAATTTTTTAGATTAGCAAAAAACAAAAGAAAAAGTTAATTTTATGATACAATATATTTCATACTAGCTGTGCCCACGAGTTCATAATCGTTTGTTAACTTTTTTCCTAATCATCAGCTGTTTAATGTTGCTGCGCTGCAAAAGAGGAAAACATTCGAAAAACAGCCAAAAAGTAGGCAACAGAATTAAAAATATGAATATCTTTTGATTTAGTCAATCGATTTCGATAAAATAAACGCTAAATGTTACACAAAGCTTGTTTCAATACACCAATAGGCTAAGCCGTTTCTGAAATTAGCTTAAGATTTTATATATACTTATATAGAAAGAATATAGATATAGATTCATGTTATGTAAGAATCTCAGTCGTGTATCTTACTTGTAATTATTAAATCATGTAATTTACATAGAAAAAAATCATGTAAATTACATAAATTTGTAAGAAACATGAAATTTGGGTTTTGTTTTTATTTTTTTTTTTAATTTCGTAATTTCTTTATACATTTTGATAATGAAAATAAAGAAAAGAATTAAATATTTTTCATATGTTTTATTGTAATAATTTGTAATGACATCAATTTTTTTTTAATCGTCATCGTTGCTGTCACCGTCAAAATCTCGAATTTCATCGGAAGATCGGAGAGTGAAATAAATATCCACGAGTTTTTTCGATACTTCATCGGGAAGTCGGTTTCTTATGTTGATGCCATTATTTTCATAAAATCTGTCTCAAACGCATCCAATTTCTGGTGACCCAATACACCATTTATTTACAGAGTTTTGCTCATCACTAATATGCCATTATTTGTGTATACTCGGTTCGTTTTCAAGCGTTAAGGAGTTTATTAAATGCGCAAGGTTTCCGACAGAAACGTCTCACAAAATAAGTAGTTTTACCCAGATAACAACTAATAAAAAATGTATCAATATATCCTCAACGACCATCAATACATTTTTGCAATCATCAATCGAACCTCCGAACCCATTAACATTTCAATGAATGAACTTCACACATTTAAGCTAGTTTTCTTTGGAAATTTGAGGAATAAATCTGACTCTGTATGTATGGTCAGATAGTCAGCTTCATTGAGATTCTTTCGTATTACACTGTCACTAATTTAAATTTTGAAAAAATGCTCACTTATTTCCATTTTAAACAAAATTTTGGGATTTTAATACATCATTTTGAAATTGTCCCATAATAAAGCAATCATCCTTGGTTCTGATTTTACAGGATCTGGCCTAGGTCTTAGTTCCTAATGTTACCACATTTTCATTTGTTATACTCTTCACTCAGTGAATAGCATTATAGGTTTGTCTCAAGAAGATTTTAATACAGAGAATGAGATATCGAAGAACTCATAAAGTTTATATATTCTTGATCAGATCGACGAGACGAGTTGATTTAGCCATGCCCGTCTGTGTGTAGGCATGCAAACTAGTCCCTCAGTTTTTGAGCTAAAGAGCTGAAATTTTGCAAGTTTCAAGTTTTCTTTTTACCAGACGCTGCACATTTTTCGGAATCAAGCGAATCAGACCACTAGTTAATGTCCTTATTGGAAAAACATTTTTGCTTTTTATCTTATCGAACTGACTCCATTTCGCCACTATGAGTGTCTGACCCATACTCACCAACCATGTTTATTTCAAGATCCTGGGATTACTGGATCGTATATCAGCGCCATCTACATATGGCTATTGGTGTATTGAAATTAGTATGAATGATATAATATTTCACATTCACAGGAGCATGAAGAGTATTACAACTTTGGCATAAGCAAAGATCACCTTTTTTCTTGTTTTGCCTTACATTGTGTAATATGAAATGCAAAATCATATAAAGATAATAATAGTATTGTATCTACAATCATCATAATATTTGAGGGCATTTAAAAAAGCAACATACTAAGCCAATACTTATGGCTATAACTGTAAGTAACTTACTTAGGAAAAGCAACAAGAAGACGAACGATGCTTGTGACTGAAGGCATTATTAATAGTATGCACACACATACAATCACAAAGACAGGCACTCTCATACACAGATACACTCATACTCATGCTCATGCTAATGCTTATAATAGTAGGACAGGACATTAATCTTCATAATTATTCTGAATTTTATTATTCGTTTTTGGTATTAAAAGGAAATTCAAATATAACGACAACACGAAAAGAAACGAAAATAACAAAAACAATGACAAAGAAGGGACAAAAGAAGAGAATGAAAGAAAAAAGAAAGTTTTGCATATTCAAAGGCGCAAATGTTTTTCATTTACCAAAATGCCAAGGAGAATATTTTATTTATTTAATACACAGTGTCGTCTGTTGACATAACTATGGGGAAGTTAGATAGTTTGGTTGATTTTGGGGTGGCCTAAGATGCAATCGAATGGAAATTACAATATCAAAAAATCACACAGAAATTGCCCGTTACACTTGAGTGCACTCACCAGGAACCAAGAACAAGGAAACACCAACACAACCAGGACTGAAACGATATACATGCGTATATTTGTTTGATGTAAAGTTCCCGAAGAGCTTAGCGCAAAGCATAAAAGAACTTGACTGCAGGCGAGCACTAATTACGCAAGATTTTTGCAAACACCAATTTTTTCCGTCGTAATTTAAATGTGTCCTGTGTTTGTTTTATGGTATTGTGTGGGTGGATGGGTGAGTATTAGTGTTAGGAACAGGATATTGCAGCAAACAAGTATTTGTACCTTCACACACTCCCACACACACAATGCTCAATTGTAAGCCGAGGCACGTTTTCGAACATGCAATTCGCCCCCTTTAAGAATGATTTTTTCGCTATTTGTTTTTGTAGTACAAAACGATGGATGCTGGACCCTGGTCAAGATCAAGCAAATAATTCTTTAAATAAGGGTAGCGAACGTTCAAATTGGTGGTGGAAAGTCTATGATTAGCGTGATTTTTTCGGCTTTCATCTTGAGACACAACGACCAATCAACTGAAACGTGCAATTAATTTGGTTTTTGTTGCAAATTAGTGAATGTTAGATTTTTGTGACAAATGAAAGAGAATAATCTATGCATCATTAATGAGACAAGTTCAAAAATACATTTTTAAAGAGCTACAAAACACAAAATATTATCTTTACCTTCAGTATAAAATTTTACATTCACTTGTTATATTGTTTTACTTCAAGTTGCTTCATATTCTATAGCAACTCTTAATGACATAAGCGAAAATCATATTCATTTTTATTTTAATTTTAATCATGTTCTCATTTCGAACATTGCACAACTGGTCATGTAGCTGGTCATGTCTTCGTGGCTCTAGCTTCGGTGCTGCCAAGAAGTTTCCTTGTCATGGTTCCACAACTACATTTATTGGGCTGGTCAGTACTTCGTTTCGATGCTCATGTGCACACTCATGACCATTTTTCAACACGTGAATATGCGTGGCATCAAAGCAATAACCATTAAAATATGTTTTATACTCTTTGCAGACAGAGACTCTGCTTGGAGTTGCCTGCATCCCTGGCATATTTAAGGAAAAAGATATGCTTATTCTCAAGGTAAAATTTATGAGAGTATGCTTATTTTCAAGGAATCAATCAAATTGTAACGAGTGTTCCTTTGACCTTGTTTAATTGTATGATCAAACGCACGCTTTTGATTGGTTGGACGAAATACAACGAGAGAGAATTACACGTTTCGCCTTCTCGCTGTGTTGCATGCAACTGTTACAGGGCTAAAATCAAATATTTAAGACGGTCAGTTCAGTCTCTGTCCATGCTATCGCTACAAATATGACAAATAAGCAGTGCCATTATCAATTTCTGTTTCATCATTTCTGTTATCGGTCGATAATATACTGAGACTAAACTGAGCGTGTAAAAAGGCCTTGAAAGGGACAAATCAAGTCAAATAATTATTCCATCAACGATTTTGGGAGAAGGACACAGCTTCGTGGGCGAGTTGTCCAGTTTAAAGCGAGTAGTTGTCCAGTCTAGTCTCCAAATAGCAGTTGGTTAGTGCTCTTATTTTACTTTGTTCCTTTCATTAGCATATCAAAAATTGGACAGGGGGCAAATTTCGTCAGAGTCTGAATACTATTTCACTCTGCCTCTGGGCCTCTGCTACTGTTTTTCGATCTTTTATTTCCACATAATTTATAGATGTATTATCTGATAAAACTAGTCAATACCGTCGATATGTTTAAAGGTACAACTCCACAGCACGCTTCGTCGCTGCGCAAGCTTTGTACGCTTCGGCTTCAATACTTGAAATGTATGAAATTGTATGAAGCAAACTACACAGATTTTCTTTGAACACGTGGAATGAGGAATTAAATTAAAGAGTATTTTTGGTTGAATTTTTCGATTAACAATGTTGATGATGACGTTGTAGATGGCTATCAAGACTTCCATGTTTATTATTATTATTAAAAATGTTATCAATATTTAGTTGGTTCTATTGACCAAAATGAAATGAAGTTATAGTAAAATGTTTATTGGTTCTTTGTTTTCAAAATCCGATGCCACGATGCCATCTGTTTAAACAAAACACCGTGCTGCCATATCATTGCACAATTAGGGGTGTCTTAAACGGTTTACCCTTCATACATTATCCATTCTCACAAGCCAATTTTTACTCTCTCAAAGTTCTTGTTACTCTCTCAAATTCCAGAATTATACTTTCCTCTTCACCAACCCTTCCAAAAAAAATTTTTTGGTAAAAGAAGGAAATTCGTTACTATATCTTGACCTTTAGAAGGTCAAAAAATATCAACGATTTTCATTTTTCACCTTCATTCATCCTTCAAGCCTTATTTTCGTTTCTTTTATTGTTTGTTTGTTTATAAAAATCGCCTGTGGTGGAAGCAAAATTAGTAATATTGCGTTAAATTGATTTTAATTTGTGTTGTGTGTGTGCTCCTGTATGAAGAAAAAGCAAATTGCAAATAAATGTGAGCAAAAATTTAAGAAGAAAATGGTGCACACGAATATGTATATAAATATTTGTATAATATAAGAAGAAAAAAGATAATTGGAAATGAAATGTGCTTTGCGGTCGGTCGTGTGTTGAGTGCATGATAGTGTGTTGTGTTGTTCTCATGTGTGTGAGAAGCAATAACAACAACATTTATTAATAAATAACCTATTCAATTGAGTTGAGTTCATATGAAACAACAACAACAAAACGCTGCTAAAATATGCATAAATTATAAATTTTCGGTTATTTTTGCAAAATCGACTTCCTCCTATTCGTTTTTTGCAAATAAATTTTCGCAATCTTCTGCACACGGCATTCGTTGTTCATGCTTGCGTTATGTTTGCAGCGTTGCCATCCGTAGACATAAGTGTAGCATTACATTGTGTTTCGATGGAATTAATAACATTAAATATAACCATGTTGTAAACAATATAAGAACGAAACGGTTTTATAATAAACAATGGAATATCAGTTATATATATAGAAGAAAGAAAGAAGTGTGCTTGTGTGTGTGTGTGTGTATTTAAAGCAAAGTAAACAGAAATTAAATTTCTTTTAGCTTATAAATTATATATTCAAAACTAGTTGGCAACGACGCCTTCCACTCACTCGCTCGCATTTGACATCTTGCGCGCTATGCTCTCTCTCTATGCTCAGCTAATCACTCACAGACACAGCCTGAGTGGCTCTCTCTTGCTCTCGGACTCATACATACATGCGCTCCTCATCTCATCGGCCAACAACTGAACTGAACTGTCAAACTGTTTTGTCATTTACTACCTTCCTTTTGTCCGATTAGCAAAAGCGCTGAACACAGTAAAATGCAAGAAGAATTTATTTCTTAGTATTGTATTTAGTGTGTTGCTCGCGTTGTTGAATTTTCGTCCAAAATAACGGCAAAATTAATATATAGTTTTTTCTGTTAATTAATCATTCGTGATTCTATTGATTTTATATGAGAGAAATATCGTGAGTTTTATCTTCTATTCGACAACGCATTTTTATCAAAGAAAAATTTGTATGGTGCTGTGAAAAAATTTCAATTAGTTTTTTTTCTGTTTTTTTTTGTGTGTGTTTCTCTCATTTTGTTTCGTTCGTTGCTTCGTTTCGTTCTCTCTTCTCTTCTGCTTCTTCTTCTTGAGTTTATGGTGGTGTTTGTGCGCGCTGAGCTGCTGCTTGCTGCTAGTGCTTCTTCTTTATCACCATCGTCGTGTCGCGGTTTGCCATCAGCCAAAGCAGAAGCCGCCGCACAGTGCAACAAATCGATGTTCACTTACAATTCATTGTGTGTGAATACAAAAAGATATAAAGAATATGTAAAAGCGAAAAGCAAAACCAAAATTATGAAAAATATTTGTGAATAATATATGTTATGTACACATATTTGTATATTGCAATAATTGTATAAAAGAAAAGTGTCTTCAAACAAAATAAAAGTGCAACAAACACAAAAATGGATTAAATTTTGGATTGCAACAGTGAGAGAGTATAACATTCTACACTATCTACCATTATACCATTACACTACTACTCCCCTATCATTTGTCATCGTAATCGTCATCATCATTATCTTTGTCTGTTCTTGCAGCTACAAAATGAGAAATATTTGAAACTTCTATTCTGTTTTCCCTTTTCTCCAAAATCATCGGATTTAGATTTGCATTGTCATCCTTTCCATCATCATCGTCATCATAATAATATTTTTATCTATAAAATAGTTGTCGCCCAGAATTGAAAAACTCTTCCTATTTTTCCAATTTTCTATTTGCTTTTTGTGATTTTATAGTGTTTTACGTAAAAAAATCTGGTAAATCTTTTATTGTAAGTCGGATAGAGAGTGATTGAGTGTTAGAGAGAGAGAGAGAGAAGCTGGAGAGGGGAGCGCATGAGTGAAGAGGAGTCGGAAAGAGAGCTATGTGTGTTTGTGTCTTGTATCGCATAAATTCAATTTAAGTTTTATTCTTTCTTATTTTGCTGTTGCTTGTTCTTCTGCTCTTTTATTGTACTTTGCACCTAAACTCACACTTTCTTTCCTTACTTATCTCGCCCTTTTTCTCGTTCCTTTACACGTTGCCCCATCAATACACCCAAAGGATTTCTTATTCGATTTTTTTCTACCTTCTCTCATGTTACTTACTTCTCATCTTCTACTTAACCAACTTCAATCAGCTGTTACCACCTCAATTTTTTTTTATATCTTTTAATGCCGACTTGATATTATTGTTGTTCTTGTTTTTTAATTATAAACAATCATGGATATAGTACTATAGTGATGGTTATATAAATAATGAAAGTACAATAAATTATATAATGTGATTGGTGGGAATTATCAATTTGTCGTGTCACAAGAAGAATCAATTTATACAAGTCAGTAAAATAACTAGAGACATATATTTGTTGATAATATGTTGGTACCAAGAATATTTTCGATCTATAAGCATAAAAATAACAACAATGTATCTTTATATGCTGTTAACAAATCTTTACAGAAAGACTTCAAATTTGTTGTCAAATTAAAAAATCTGATGAATAAATCTTATCTTTCATTCATTGCATTTCCTTGATCTAATAACATTGAACTTCAGAAATTACTACAGTAATCTAATATAATGATCAGTTTATTATAACTTATAGATACTCCATAAACAAATCACTTGACTTCCATTGTTTATAGTATAAACAATTTTTGAAATGTTTATTATCATTTGAAAGATATGTCATCTTGGAAGGATTCATAATAAATTTTTATTTCATTTTTAAGTAACAAATTCTTCATGCATTTCCTTGAAACAAATGAGTTTATTTTAATTTTAAATGTAATATTACAAATTATTATATAAATCCAATGAAAAAGATTCACTCCTGATTCTTCTATCTGGTTTTACACATTGCTATAGTTTTTCTTAAAAAGAAATGAAATAAAATAAAATGATTCATATGATGATGTTAGCAGTTTATTGATTTTATTTTCCTTTCAATTTGAATATGTAAATGTTAATTAAAAATTCTATAAATTGTTTATATTTTATGTATATACTTGCATATGTAGTCAAATAGACAGTCTTCAATTAGAGAGACAGAAAAGTGATAGGGGAGAGCTAAATACGAGTATGCAGGTATACTCAATGGTATTATCTGATTGATTGATTGATTGATTGGTTGGGTGACTGATTTTCAGATTCAAAATTCAAAAATAGAATATTGAATAATCACTTAAAAATACACACCTTATCAAAAATCTAAATAAGTTTCCTCCTAGGTTAATACATACTTACTTGTGATTACTAATCTTTTTTGTTGGTGTGCTCGAGATTTATATTTATAAATTTTTAAATTTCAAAACACAAACTTTAACAATTAGTGGTGGTGAACCCAATGAATATTCAAGATTTGTCTAGAATTTATTGATCATAAATACTTTAATTGCATTTAATTCAATAGTTTCCTATCAAAATTATGTCATAACCATTTGTATGTTAACAAAATTCATTCTGTGAAAACTTAGAAGAGTATGTCGCTACAAGGTCTGTGAGACTTTAGACTCTTAATTCAACATTCGTGATGGTGGTGGTTATTTCCTTCAAAGCTTGAATTATTGTTCAAGATTTAAAAGTTGTCTGTTAGTCTAGTAGTACTAGTTAGTAGCAACTAAAATAAATGACCTTTAGAAATTTATTTTAAAAATCAAAGGAATTAAAATACATCTTAAAGATATAATACACCTACTTCTGCACTCCAACCAGCGCCAAAGATTTAAAAAAACCTGATTACTCGTCATCTTCATACAAAGAACTTGACATGATGGGGACAGTTCCTCACCTGTACTCTACTTGCTGCAAAAAGGCATACGGATTTTGTATTCGTCTGCGTATCGGACGCACTCAATTTTCGCACCAACACCTGCTCAAAGGATCAATTCGCCCTCTTAGGGAAGCCGATCTCACCGCAAATCATGTACTGAACTCTTGCCAACATTTGGAGAACTTAAGGGTCTCCTTTTTTGATTCCCAAGCCCCAACGCAACTTCTAAATACTCCCTCACCCTTAAACATTTCCAACTTATATAAATATTGTTTAAAATTGATCACTGCTCGATAAATCATTAAAATAATTATTAAATCGCGAGTCGAAGGCCCCAATAGCCCAATAGTCACTCGTTAATTAGTATTAAGTTTAGTATTGTAAATTAGACCTAATTATGGTAAATAAATAAATAAAATTAAAATCATTTAAATAAGACACATTTTTCTCAATTCTAGAAATTTCTATATTAATGTCAATTTCTTTCATTATTTTATTAGTTCCAATTTCATTAAATGAATTTATTTTTTTTTTTCTTTGCATCAATAATAAATATTGTTTACAATGATGCCTTGTATTGCCTATCACCACCAGTTAGCGCCGGTGAATGTAATTTTTTTTATATCAAATTCGTTTACACTTATTACGCACTACATAGTAAAATATTATCATGTTTACTGTGATCTTTGTACCACAATAAAGTGTAGAATGATGTAGAATTGATTAATATTAAAAGAATAATCGTGCATTTTCTTAGGGATATACTACAGTCAAACTTCGTGTAACGTAATTATTTTGCTCTTGTAAAACTGCTCATTATCTATAACAAACTGGATATTACATCTAGTTAGTGATATAATTCTAATAATCCGATTTTAATTATCGGCATAACCTAAATTTGATTTAAAGTTTACAAGCTACTTAAGTTATTATTATAAGCTAAAATAAGATATGTGATACAACTATGTATGTACATTTATAAAAACAGCTTCTGTTCTTGTTTTTAAGTCTTTAGGATGAATACGTTGTAATCTTCTCCTTTTATGCCAGATAGCAGTTTTCTAGCCAAATAGTTCACATCAGCCGATAATCTTATGCTGTATGCCTTTGATTGTGCCTGGTCACCTAATAGCCCAGATCTCTTTCCATGTATCTGGTTTGCATATACCAAAGAGCACCAGTGATTCTTCTGAATGTTTTAGTTAGCCTGCAAAACTCTAATCCTATCTAAATTCGACTTTGCGGTAATGCCATAAACCTGTATTCCATATCTACAACTGGGTGCAAGAATACATTTGTATATGAGCACCTTGTTCCACAGGTAGAGCTTATTTTGAGAATGCTGTAACCAACTCATCTTAACCACCTTAGCCTTAAGCGACGCCACAATTCCTGCAATGTGCGATCTAAAAGATGAATGTCGAAGTATACACCCAGGTATCTATGACCCGTATGATGTTCTATGGGCTGACCACTAAGAGATAATCCTGGGCAAAAGTCTCTCCGCATTTTTCTACATTTAAGGCAATGTTCCACTTACGTGTCCATTCATCGAATTGGTGTAGATAAGCCTGCATGGCTATTGTCGCGTTCGAAAATACAGGTATCCTTTGATAACATAGCTGTGTCATCCACATACGTAGTAAACATAAAGTCCCAGTTATGTACTTACATTGCATGATATGGGTATAAGCATATCATGGGTAAAAAGAGCGTGAAGAGAGTTGTAGATATGCAACTCCCTTGGGGAACTCTAGCCTTGATAGTTCGCGATTTAAAAAGAAAGATACAGGTTTTGTTGTTTCTATGTCTTCTGAATATTTAGTATTTTCAAGACTATAACCGCTTCAAACCAAGACCAAACACAGTGTTATATAAAAGTTTATATGCAATCGTTGAACTGCTTTATCCAAGCACCTGGTTAAACGAGGTTCAACTGTAGTTCGATTGAAGTTTTTTGCAAGGTAATCAAAGAATCTTCTGGTTCTTTTAAATACAATAAATACAATATACAAAAATCACTAAAGCTACTGACTGTTATTATAGTTGGATATGTACATAAGTATACATTAGATAACTGCATTCATATGTAGGTATTATTTGTTTATTTATATCAATTGCTGATCCAATCGTACTATATGTATATACAAATACTACGTTCAAATCGACGATAGAGCTTCTTAGTTGGCTTTAGGGTAGATATGTATGTACTGTTTATTTTTTATTTGTTCAAATATTATCATGAGAATTGTAGTTGAAATTGAAACCAAGAAAAAACAAATCATCAATAGAGTCTTGTGGGATCAAAATCCTTGTTTTCTTTATTCTTTTATGTTGTAGAAATATGAGTTTTGATTTGTTTGGATGGGGATGGTGTTTTTTTTTTTTTGTGAGGATACTGATAGGAATAGGAGCATGGTTGTGAAGCTTATGAAAAAGAATTACAATGTTTGTTTTTTCACCTTCAATTGAATAAAAGTCTCTTATTTTTAAGTTCTCATTGATTTGAGAATTGATGATTTCGATTTTATTTGTTTATCAATTTGTTTGCATCATCTTTGTTTGTTTGTGCTTAAATCGTATTATATTATGTAATTTTATCTCTCTTGATTTCAATATTTATTTATTTTATTGATTGTCTTTGGTTATTTTTTTTTTATTTTGTTTATTGACTTCCTTGCTGTGCCAACCAACAATTGCACTCTCTGCTGATAAACAATTCTTCTTCGTTAGCTGATTTTTCTTTGTATTGTTTTTGGCCACATCTTTCTTGTCCCCGTTGTAGTCGTTGTTGTCATGTGAGTCATTTCCGTAAATTTAAGTAAGTGCGTGTATCTTTTGTCTTCGTTCGTCTTTTCTTTTATCTCCTCACTCTTACATAGTACATTGTATTAAAGACACATTCATTTTCATCATTCCCCATCCCTTTGCAGCTTTCTTTTTCAAATGATGACATGAACAGACGATGCTGTCCACATTTTCCACTCTTCGTTTCAAAAAGAAGTTTGAACTCTGAGTTTAATTAACAGGCAATAAATTTTGTAACGTTTTTTTTATTATATTTTATTGATATTATTTTCATTCACATTTCCTTTCCTCCTCTTTTTTTTTGGTTTGCCATTCTATTTTGTTTTTTATTTCTGTGTTTTCTGTTTTTATATTATTATTACAATTGACATTTTCCCTTTCTTTTTTCTTTATTGCTTTACGACAAAATCCTCTTTGGTTTTCATATCCTCTTTCGCTTTGCTTTTCTCTGTTTGATGCGCTATCAATATTGATTACCGGTACCTACACATACTATACACACTCTCTCTCTCTCTCTCTCTGCCTCTGTCTCTCTTTGTCTTTCCTCTCTTTTTGTTGTACTCAATCTTTTGCAATTTTATTATATTGTATTTAGTTCCACTCTCTCGTCTCTCAATTTTCATGTGATTGGCGCCCACTGATGGGGCGTTTGTTGTTGTTGGTTGGTTGGTTGGTTGGTTGCTGTTTCTTCTTTAAGCCGCCTTTGCCTCGCAATAAATTTCTGTTTCATTTCTCTGTTGCTTCCCATTTATTATTTGTCTGTTTCTTCGTCTCTTCATTCTTTCTTATTCTTTGTTCTTTTTTTTTTTTGTGTTGTCCACTGCAGAAAATTTGTTGCAATTTGTGTTTCATTTTTATTCTTTTCCACTTCTCTTCATTCAATTGCTATTTTATTATTTTTGTAGTTTTTGCCTCATCGATTTTGTTGTCATCTCAAATACAAAGATACATGCTCAGATATTTTGTTCGTTCTCATAGTTGTTGTTGTTGTTGTTGTTATGTTGTACAAACATTTTATTGTAAGAAGATTTGTTTATAGATATTTTTGTATGTTTCTTCCTACATATTTTAGTATCTTTTTTTTTTTTTTTTTTGAAATGTTCATTGTCCAATTTCTCATATCTTTCACTTGAGTGAGTGATTTATATTGGTTGGTTTGATTTAATGCATGTATGTACATATGTAAATTTCTTTCCTTTTCATATATGGATGGTAAGAAAATCTGCCAATTTAGGTGTGGGTCAGTTGAATGGAATCCTTTTTTAGAGATTTGTATTATTTTATCTGTTAAGGAAAGGATTATTATCGAAAAGAGAAAAATAACTTTATAATATGAGTATATTTCTTCCAGTATCTTGTACCCTTTTCCATTCCAATCAATATACAACTAGTAGGTCTTAGATTTCATTCATTGCATTCAAGGTTTCATTTTTAACTTAACTCAACTTAACTTTGATTTGTTTGTTATTGGCTTTATAATAAACTCACCTTTTTATGTGTTCTTTTGTCTTGTTTTTGTTATACATATTTTGCAAAAAGCTATAAAAGAAAACAAATATTAAAAAATCAAATATTTAAACAATTTCATTTCAAAATTTTTGGCAATAGCAAAACAAAACAAAACATAATGAATTACGTTGCGTTGCGATGTGATGAGTGATGTGTGATGATGGCAGGAAGGAAACAAGTTTTTGCAGACACTTAACTATTTCAATAAAATAATAAATATACATATGACAAAATACATGCATACATATAATTCAATTTCGGTTCTATCGAAGTTAAAATACCTTTCACACAATTACTTATAGTATATTGATAAAATGTTTGAAAAAGTTTGTTAAAAATAAAATGTTAAAATGTTTTGCCTATCTAACTAGTATTCCAAAAAGACACATTTTGTATCATTGACCACTTTCAGTAACCAAGACATGACACTGATTATTGTCATACATATGCATGTATCTGTGTTATCCTAAGTAACATTTGTGTAAATGTCCAGGGGTGAGATCAAAATTAAGTGGGCTTCCAACCAAAAATGAAACCCGAACAATCAGAAAATTGGATATCTTAAAAAAAATAAGGAACCGAGATCAATAAAAGTCCCATTATTATCATTACAAAAATCTGTAGTGCCCTTACTGCCCTTGATGATTCCATGATTTCATCATTTCTCTTATTTACGGGAGTATTGTGGTGGCTGTGGTCATACCCAGATCCGGGTAGAGGAAGAACTCGACGTGGAGTTAGGGTGCTGTGACCCACAGAGCACCAGAGGCTTTAGATAGGCCTTGTTCCAAACCAAGGAATGAGTCATACAATCAAAATAAGTGTGGCTTGAATTTGATATTGAAATTTCCGCCAAATCGGTAGAGCTGTTTCAAGATACATAATTTAGATTTTTACAAGAATTGCTTGTTTAAATACTGTGTAAACACTAAATAGCGATTCTAAAGGTACTGGTCATTTCATGGCGTTATAGAGACATGTCATTAAATAGAGAGAAGAAAAAGCATTGTACGGATAAGAAGGTAAACCAATGCAAGCCAAGTTATTTCAACGTTTTAAGGAGTTTTTTCATTACACTATAAGATTCATAGTCTTAGCAATTCCATAAGCTTCGGTAGTCAACACCTTCCTGTGCTCTTTCACAAGCTTGTCGAGATATTAATTTTATTCACTTCCAGCTACATCTCATTAGCCAAAAATACAAATTCATCGATCATTAGGTCTATAGACATTTCGATATAGTTGTCCATCCAAGTCACACCTCACCAAAATCTGTGGCCAATGCTTCTTCCAGGGAGAATTTGAGCGTTCTCTCGGTTCACCTTTCCATGCCTTTTCGACAATCTATAGACATGCAACGATGTGTAATGGACCTTTCCTTTAGAGTGAGGTTAGTCTTATCAAAACAAAAATGGAATAATTATTTAGTGTAGAGCAAAGTGGGTGATAAAGCCCCCTTGTGGGCGCCGGAGGCTTTGAGGGGTCAGTAGAAGACTCAGAGAAAATAAAGAGCTGTTAAGAATCTTTTAAATCGCAAAATAGACTGCGGTCGAAATAAGTTCGAAAAATAATATAAAAATTTTGTTTTTTAAAAACAACGTAAGTTTTAATGGTGGGGGTGGTCGAAATACATTTGGGTATAGACTCTAAACCATACCATAGAGCTTCTAACTTCTAGAAATTACCTGCTACTAGTGTTGGTAAACTGAAAGTGGACTTTGATAAATTTAAATTCTTTATTCAAATGAGTTGTAACTCAATTTAGAACAAGTCAATCTAGTATAATACTGTTAAACATACTATTCTTCGCCACCACACTTGCTATGCGAGGGTCCATTGAACAAACTGTTGTGCTTTACTATGCAATGCAATTTTTGGGTATTTCTAGTTCCTTTCCTTTTTTTTTCCTGTTACAAACATCATGCCAATGTTATAATATACTAATTTCACATGTGTTAAAAGGTATTTGATGGTATTAAATTAAGAACACGCGCCTGTAACAAAAATTTTAAATAAATAATAATAAAATATTTAAAACAAAAACAAACTATTGATAAACTGAGCAAAACAAAAACAAACTAAAATGAGAAGAAAAAAAACTATTAATAAATTAATGAAGAACAAAAATAAAAAAAAATTGCGACGTAATTATGACATTTGAGAATAACTGAGAGAAGAGAATGAGAGAGAGAGAGAATTCAATGAGCAGAGAAGTATGAGAGAAATCAATTAGTGATCTCTAAAATGAGAGATCAAATGCGCAGCTCAATTTTAATCTAAAAAAATAAATATTACAAGTTTTTCTCTTTACAACAAAATAATTTATTTAAATATATGTTTTCTTTTACTCTTTTCTTCTTTTTTCTTAGGAATAACAACAACTACAATAAAATTAAAGAATTAATTCAAAATCCAGAGCAACAAACAACAACAACCACAAAAGTGAAATCAATTTAAAAAATTAAAAATTAATTAAATAATACAATAATAAATATTAAAAAAAAAATAAAATCAAATAAAAAAACAAATTTTTAATAATTTTTAATTAATAATTTCATAATTTTATCCTTAATTCAAATTAAGTTTAATTTATTATACATGCATACCTACATATATAGAGGAGAAAATGTGTGATTTTTATCGAGTCGGGAAACATTTTTACAATTTTTTTTAAAACAAAATTAAAAGAAATTTGTTAAATTTTATTTGTGCTGTGTTTCTTTTGGGAAAATTCAAAACGTCCTCCGCCGCCGCCGTTACTACAATATATTACCATATATGCAGAAAAAAAAAAATCATTTCTAAATCATAATAATAATAATAATAATCATGAATATGATGATGATGATGATGAACATTAAGTTGTTCTTGAATAAATATTAATAATAATGATTGTGTATGCTGTTTTGCAAAGCTTTTTGGATTAAAGTTTTAAATTGTTCTAAATAAATAATTTAATTTTATTAATTATAACATAATAAATAGAATAGAAAAAAGAAGACACTCGTCCGCCGTAATCATTGTCACTGATCTGATTGTTTCTAAGTGAAACATTTGTCCGTTGTCTCCGCCGACAACATAGACCAGTGCCCAACTCAACCAATTTAACTACACTCGTTCGTGGTTATTGTCGCCGTGCTCGTCGTATTTTAAATTTGCGCGCGCGCATTTTAAAAATTCGCGTATCCGATTTTGATTTCGTGATAATCAGCGTCATCACCTCATCGAAACTAAAAACTCTCTACCGACTTTGTTTGTCGTTACGATCATAAACATTCTGAACGCGTTCGTGATCGGTTGTTGCTGTCGCCACCACCTTAGCTTAGCAAGGCAGTTAATGTTTCCAAAGTATAAGCCGAACATTGGTGGTTTTGTTGCATTCATTGTGTCTACTGTTTCTTCAATATGAATCGTCGTCGGATGCGCGTCGCAATCTCAGCCGAAGTTTTTGAAGTTGGCAAAGTAGTAGACTCCTCCAATTCCAACTCAAATTCAAATACTTTGTTTAGTCGTGTTGCCAACTACTACAACAACGAGGCTGCGTTCCAGACATGCAACAACATAACAACAGCAACAGCAACAACATCGTTAAACTAGTAGTGCTTTCTAACAATTGGTACTAAAAGAAAGAAACAAAGAAAGAGGAACGAAACACATTAAAATTTAATACAAATAATAAAAAGAAATATACTATTATAAGCTAAAACGTGTAAAGTGAAGTGAAAATTTAATAACTAAAAAAAAAATTATATTAATAATATTAATAATAATAATAAATATTAGCTTAGTGCAATTAGTTAATTAAAACTGACAACTCCAACTACAACAACAACAACAACTGCAACTCCAACAAATATCAATAAATAATTTGTATAATTATAAATAATAATTATACATTTCTATAGATTAATATAAATAAATAAGTAAAAAAATTTAATAAAATTCTCTTGATCCTTGTGCGTTTAATAAAACTTAGCGAAACTGGATTATCTGCTAAAAACTTTACGTACGCTTAAAACGCCGACGCCGATTATGGCCGAGAATCAAACCGCTAGTGAAGATTCCGGCCAGCAATCGCATCAGCAACAACAACAACATACAACACATCAACAACAACAACTACACAATCACCACCAACACCACAACCAGCACCTTAACCAACAACAACAACAACACCAACACCATCAATCCCCATCAAACACTTCTACCATAGAAGAAGACGAGGCAGAGCATAATCAACTACTAGAAGTGCAACAACAAACTACTGAAGATCTAGAATCACCAACACAAACGAGTCCTGCTCAAAGTAATTCCGCTGCTTCGTCACCAGAGGATTCACAGGCGCACAGCATTGCCATACCAACAAATAATAGAGCAGCAGCATCCACCATCATAACACGTCAGCTACAAAACCAACACCAACAACAACAACAACCTCGTCAGCAACATAACCTCAGTTATAATCGGCAACAGCAACAAACAACAGGCTCAACGCGTGGAAGCAGTAGTAGCAGCAATATGTTAGAACGTCAGCTGAACGCCAAGTTTAAGGCAACTACAACCGCCAACAATGTTGCCAACGTAGCTGGTAATACGCCAGCACCACGTCGCAATTCCATACAGACAACCGCTCGGTCTGTTGTTAGTACTACCACTATTAAAAAGCCACCATTGACGAAAGTCAATTCATTGACCCACAATGCAATTGGTGGTGGTGGTGGTAGCAGCAGCGGCATAAATCATCATCATCAGCATCACCACCAGCACCACAATAACATTAGCAATTCAAATAACTCCTCTTCGGCAGCTATATCGAACCATCATGGTGGTGGTCAGACGGCGCATAACTCTTCTGCTGCAAGCATACAACGTACGACTAGCGAAAGCTTACGTTTGAGTATGTTGAGTGCTAATGCAGTGGCTGCCGGTGCAACATCATCACCAAATCCATCAAATTCTATCGATGCACCCGGTTCAGGTTCCGGTTCATTGACTACTAATACGACGCCATTAACAAATGTCTCACGTGCCACAAGCAACAGCAGTATCACTGGTGGTGGTGGCCGTGGTACTGATGGTGGTGGTTCCAGTACAAGTTCCATTGCACCAAAATCAACTTCGTCGTCGTCATCATCAGTAGCTGTATCGGCGGCTTCTATGCCAACATCAAAAGTTGGTGGTGGCACACTTGATGGTGCTGATGGTGGTGTGGGCACTGGCCCAATAGCCACCTCGCCAAATAATAATGGAGGTGGTGGTGGTGGTAGTGTGCGTCAGCAACAATCACCACAACAACACCATCACCATCCACATCAACACTACCACCAACACCATCATCACCATCACAGCCATAGTCAAGGCCATCAACATCATCATCAAAATAATAGTCAAAACCAGGCGGCATTGCCCCAACAGACGGCAGGCAACAGAAAACCAAAGACGACTTCCTCCTTTCAAATCACTTCGGTCACTGTAGGTCATCCATCCAAATTGGCAACTGGCGGTACAGTTGGCCTTGATACTGGTGAAGAATCAGCCGACGATCTGGATGAATCTCATACAGACGACAATAGTCGCATCACAGACCTCGAGAATGAGACACCGTCCATGTCAGAGGATACATTCTCCAAGGAAGAAGTATTTTTCGCAAACAATGCACTAAGCACTACAGCGCCCGTAATACCAACGAGCGCCCAATATGGACTTGTTGTTGTGGATCCCATTGGACCTTCATTAGGACAAACCATACAGAACGTGCAGGTTAACGTTGCCGATAATATAATTAATGTGGTGAGTGCTGCTGTGACGCCAGGTGGCACTAAAAAGAGGGAAGACATCAAGGAGACACAGCATCGCAGTGAACGTTTCAAGGTTGTCAAAATTGAATCGACAGAGCCATTCAAACGTGGGCGCTGGATGTGCATGGATTACTTGGATCATTCAAGTGTTGGTGGCGGTGGTAAAGATGGTGGAAACAACAACGAAAAGACTGGTTCCTCTGATGCAGCTGGTGGCGGCGGCGTTGGTGGTAGTGAACAACCACCAAAGACCACACAAAGTATGATACTTGGTCCAAGTGCTGCTGTTGCAGCTGCCATGTTGGAAAATCATATAGATGCTTTGGGTAATCCGGCAACAACTGATGCTAATTGGAATTTCACACCAACCACTGAGGGCAATTCACCCTCGCAACAACAGCAACAACAAAACACATTGCAACAATTGAACGCTCCTCCTAGTGGCGTAATGACAGCACCAGCCACTGTGGTGCATGGTATGCAACAATATGTGAGCAGTGGAAATGATGCAGCGGCCCAACAACAACAACAACAGCAACAACAACAACAACAGTTGTATAACGATAGCGTCAATGCAAATGCCACACCTACGAACACTACTTCAACTACTGGACAGGATTCAACTCCCCATGGTCAGACATTGCCAATGGATTATGCAACAGCTGCTGCGCAGCAACTGCAACAATCATTGCAACAGCTACAACAGCAAGAACAAGCAATGGAGGAGGCGCCTGTCTACCAACAACAACAACAACAACAGCAAAACCAGCAGGCTACAACTTCAACTACAACAGCGCCTGCAGTGCAACCGGCAACTGCCGGGACTTCAATACCTAACAATATGCAATTTCCAACGAATGGTGAAGTTGTTTGCAACAACAATAATAACAACACATTGCAGCCGCCACTATCGACAGCAATAGGAGTAGTTGCAACTGCAGCAAACCCAACGGATCAACAGTTGCAGGCAACAATACCGGGCTATGTGGATCAGCAGCAGCAGCAACAACAGCAACCACTTTCGCCGGCACCACAAAGCCAAGCGCCGAATTTCAATGCAGCTGCTACACCGTCACCGGCTGTCGCCTACAATCAACAACAGCAGCAACAACCACAACAACAACAACAAAACTTCCAGCAACCTACACAATTCATTGCCAATGATGTGCAGCTACTTGCTGCTCAACAACAACAACAACAGCAACAGCAGAATCAAATGCAGCAACCAACATCGCAAATTGATGGCATTGTGCCCAACAACATTCAACATCAACCACAACAACAGCAATTCCAACAACAACAACAACAACCCTCTACTTCCAATGCGCAACAAGGTCAAACTATGCCCATTCTTACGCAAATACCCAATTATGACTTACAACAGCAACAACAACCAACTACGACAACAACAATTCCAGCAACAACTGCTGCAACAACAAATGCTGCGGTTATTGTCTCATCATCGACACCACAGCAGCAACAACAACAACAGCCCCAACCGCAACAACAACAACAGCAGCAGCAACAGCAACATTTGTTGCAAGCACCACAACAACAGTTACAGAGCGCTCCAGCAACAATTGCTGATCACCAACAGCTCATTGCAACATTACAACAGCAAACTTCTGTGCCCGCGAACATGGATAGTGCCGCGACAGCAGCAGCAGTATTGCTTACAAATGCAGTTACAAATGAATTGCAACAACAACAGCAACAGCAACAACATTTGCAACAAACTACAGTACCAACAACTGGAAATATCGCGAGTGTTAGTGCCAATAATAATAATAATAACAGCAATAATAATAATAATAATAACAATACTAATACAACAGCAACAACAATTGTTGCAACACCATCATCATCATCATCAACAACAACAAATACGACAACATCGCAATTAAACGATGACCAACAACAACAACAAACTCAATCGACAACAGCACCATCGACTACTGGTGGTGGAGCAGGAGCAGTTGCTAATATCGCAACGGGAGCAACTGGAGCACCATTGCAACCAGAATCTGACACTGAAAGGTAAGTTAATATATTGTATTAGATAGATTATTTCACTAAAGATTATATACAATGGAAGAATAGATCAAGTAGTATATTGTGATGCCCCTATTTTAAAGAGATTGGTTGAAAAGGTATCTTCTTTTTGTTAAAGCGCCTTGAGATTAGTGTTGAAATTGGAAAGAATTACTTTGACTATCCTCATTTCTATATTTTGTTGTAATTAGATTCTATAACTTGTTCATTTATACTTATCTGTCTCCATATCTCCTTTTCTTAAGCCCCTAAAAATGATCCAATTTTCAATAAAAAAATTCAAACTGACTTTGGTTTTCATTAAAATATACTATATTGTCCAAGGAAGATAAATGCTCTTTCACCTATATTCTGCAATAGTACAATACATAATTATTTAACGAACAATAATCCTAAAAATAAACAGATCAAATATTTTTTTTTTTTTTTTTTTTTTGTTCAACAAATATTACTTCAGCGTGTTATGAGACTTTTCTAAAAGTGGTTTATTTTTAGCTCAACATTTTGTTGTTTATTCAAGTTTATTTACTTATAATGCGATTAGAGACACAACTGGTGATTTTTAAGTCAATAGAGTGAAAGTAACTACATACTATCATACTTCCCTATGTGGTTTGTGTTTTATAGATCAGACTGACTTTGTGTGCCCTTGAAATTGTCATTATTTTCTCACCTAATATGATTTTAATTTAAAAACTATGTATAGTTTTCTTAAAGAAGAATGAATGGATCTTCTTTGCATCACATTGTCGAAATATTATTTAATTTGAACACTTGAAGCTAGATTATCCGAAAATCACGGTTAAAACAGGTCATATATAAACATTAAAAATTTTTAATAGGGAGAAGGTATCGCTGGCTGCCAGGGCCTTAGGATAATTTTTTAATTTATTTCTAACAAGGTTAGTTAATCTGCGCCTATAGATATCTAATTCTATTCTATGATGTCTTTTGATTGCTCTTCGAGTAAATGACTTGTATGCGATACTTTGTAGTTTGTTAGGCTCTGAAATACCTGGACAATTGTAGTTTAATCAGTTCCATGTTCTCTTTAATTGCAAGAACAGATCTTGCTCTTCTTTTTGTCAATTTAGCCTTTGACGGCGGCGTTTTCATTGATCAAATTTCACACACAGAATGAATGTGGAAAGAAATTTAATGCGCAGCTCATTACAGTAAAATAAAAAATGGGAATCCATAAATTTTAATATGTGAACATACTTGAATGCATTCTGTATGTATGAGCACATAAAATAGACACTTGCATAAATGTGTGTCAGCATACCGGTTAACAGATTTGTCCTGATAATGGAGGTTCAAATGTATTTATGAATGTCTTTTTAAATTTCATCTGCTCGTTTTAAGGGTTTTCCTTTTATGGCCAACTTTTCCCGAACGAATTTAATCCCTATAACGAGGTACATGTGTATCCTTCCTTCAATCTACTTCTTCTTGCAAAGAGTTAGGAAATAAGAACAGCATATTTTCTTGACAATATGGTCCATTAAAATTCCGGTTTTTGGTGTGTTATAAGTATTACGGTAACCAATTTTTCTGGAAAGAACTCAAAAAAAAAAAAAATTTTTTTGAAATCAGAAAGAGGTCAATGCAAAATGTCATCCCTTATTTGGCTTGTTGCCGGTTCTCTTAGGGAAATGCGTCATATGACTATCATGTGTTTAATCATATATATGTACATACATATGTATGTATAAACACACACAAATGAAATACGCAATACCTTTTTATTTTTCATTGTTTTTTGGTTTTTTATTTTTAAGTACCAACACGCGCGCATTACTTTGTATCTCTTCCTCCACACGCTTCCCCAACCTACTACCATCCCTCCCTCGTCTAAAAGTATTCATTTTTCATTCAACATACAATGTGTGGACTTTTTGTATTTTTCGCAAATAATAAAATAAAATACAAAAAAAAAATTTGCAAAAGTTGAGTTATGTTTTTTTAACACACACACATGAACATATCCATGTAAAGCCAAAAACGACAACGAATACAACAAACACAATATTTTTTTAGTACGTTTTTGCCGCCTCTCAACATTTTGCAGTCATTGAACGCTTTCAATGAATCGATGAATGCCCCCAACACCAAACACCACACACTCCGCCCATATTCACATATTTCATAGAAGTGAGTGTAAGGCAAATGATTGCGAACTTTTTTTTTATACATTTATATGGTATATCTTATATGTACATATATTGTTTGCTTGGCTACAACAACATCATCATCATCCACAATCCACATTATAATAATTTATTAAATAAAAATTCAACAATTAAAAATGGTCAAAAAGTCAATGAAGCAAAAATTTGTAATTGATAAAAGTCAGCGGCTTACCACAGAATCAATTATATGTAAGTCACGGAAAGGAATCTATTAGTGAAAAGGGGAAGGAATAGGAGTGGGACACATGATCATTTTAAGCATAACACGTGCTTGAAATGAACATTTCGGTCGCATGGCATTTTCCAGCTTTAAAGTCAATTAATGTTAGATATTAGAAAGCCACAAATAGAGTGATGAGATTATATTGAGCAAGGGTTCATAAACTGTAGTCCGAGGACCCCAGGGAAACTTTGGACATTAAGCAAATTTTAACACTATTTAGCTTGCAATAGAAGACATTGTGTCTATGCTTTTTTAATGGGCCTTTAATATCCCAGTGAGCTGGTCTTGATATCGGGAACGATTCCTATCTAACCAAAGGAGACCCTGAAAACGATGCCTTATTCATGCTAGTTGACAAGGAGTCACCCGCAGAACAATTCATTAGTGGCACATTGTGACCTTAATACTTATTAGTTTCCTACGCTATAAAATTGAATTAAATTGAGCCAGAAATTATGTTGTAAGGACCTCAACAAAAATATTGTTCAAGAGGAGGGACTACATAAGATTTAAAGCAGTATGATCAATAAGCATGTTTGATTTTAAAAACAGATTAAAGTCTGAATGAAGTCTTAAAAATTAATAAACAAAGACAACAGCAACAGATTCAGTCAGTCAGCCAGTCAGTCAGTCAGATACTTATTCGTCAAACAAAATGAATTTTCTCAAAAGAAGAAAACACACAACTTTGTAATGTCGAAGAAATGCCAAAAATGATAAATAAAAACAGGGAGAAATGAGACAAGTTGAAATGCAACAGAAACAGCTGTCAAAGTCATCACTGCGTCGACAAAGTCTTTTATGGTATACCAAGTATGTACATACTAGTTTCGATGGCAAATGCTTTTCTTTTTTGACACTGAAGAGCGAGCAGCAAGAGCAAGTCAAGTCAAGTATACCGCCGCTGCCAAGTTTACACAGATGCAGATACAGATACAAAATGTAGGTACTGTTTGTAAGGAGGTGATCAAGGGGAAGAAGCTTAAGACAATCTGGAGAAGAGAAACACATGAGAGACAGAAAAAAAGCAGAAATAAATGCTGCGCTTATATAGTGAGTGGTGGTTTGGTGTGTAATTTATGAAGTCGAAATGGTTATTTCTTTTTAGTCGATCTTCGGTCTGTCGCCCAGTCTGTTTGTCTGAGTCACTACATGACTGTGGTGCTGCCTATCTGATTGTTGTCGGGTTTGATTGTCTGTCGTTGTTGCCAAACATTTTCCATTGAAGTTTTGTGTGTGTGTGTGTGTGTGTGTGTGTGTATCTGCAACAAGCAAATGCAACATCAATGATATGTAACTTACAATAACTTCAGTATAAGGAAAGAGCAGAAAGGGGTGTTAAGATAAAGCAGGGAATGAGTGACTAAGACAAAGACCCTGCAATATGTGTGTATATGCATATAAGGTTGGTCATATTAGTAATATATAGTCGGAGCGAACTCACATTCAGTCTTCAATTGAATCACCATATGGCTTTTTGAGACAACAAGCAGAGGAAGACTTTGTTAACTTATATACATACATACTTGATTTGATAGATTGCTTAAAGTAAGATTAAAATAAATAAATGGGCATATTATAACAAAATTTAAGTACCTACATATCAATAAATTGTTTACATATTATAAATTTTATATAAGAAATTTATTAATTATTACGTGTTCCCTTCATTATCACCACCCATACCTTGGAAATTGTGTTTTACTTAATTGCAATCAACTTTCAGGCCTTGTGTATGTGTATGTATAATATATTATGTATGTATTTTCTTTATAATATTCTGCATTTTTTACATGTAATTCATGCATTTGCGGCAGTCGCAATTACTCATCTCGTTTGATATGTGTATTATAAGTCCCCACAGACTAACAAACCCCAAGAATCATCAACCAACCATCCTCACTCAATCCAAGTTTCTTTACATTATTTCTCTTTTTATTTATTTATTTTTTTAAATCCATTTTTCCATCATCATCACCATCAACAGCAGCAACAACCATATCCACATTAACGTCATCGTAATGCAATAAGCATTTCAATTGAAGATTTAAGAGGAGGAACCCAGAGACAGAGAATGAGCGAGAGAATTGTATGAATTACATGTACTCCGATATTAAAAATAGCCACAAAATGCATAATAATGTTGATATGCAGGATGAATAACTGAACGACTGACTGACTGGAAAGGGAGACAGACAATTCATGCAATGACGTTTAAAGGGCAAAGATGGGTATGAGTATGTAGATGGCAATGCATTTCAAGTTGTCATGATGTTATATGGGCAGTGAAAATGGAAAAATAAAAACAGGAGGAAGGAAATGCATTGAAAAGTCGTCATTCGCTTTTAGTTCGAAGGAGTGTAGAATGATTGAGTGGCTTGTTCCCATCAGCAGCAAATATAAAACAAGCAATATTCTCTTAAGGAAAGCCGTCTATAGTCAAGAAGTGTTATAATGCAATGTAGTTACGATAGAATAGGATAGAAGGCGACGAGGCATTATAGAATAATTGGTCCATTAAATAATTTGTTTTTGCACATTTAATTGGAACACAACAAATTGACATCTATCATTTGTCATACATACATATTCCCTTGAAATAAGGACAAATAGACTGAATAGACTTCATAATCAAGATTCATTTAAAGTAAGTAGATTAAAAGTGATATAAGTTCAATGGTTTACAATGTTGTTTGAAATGAAAAATTTCTATTCTACAATATTATTAAGATAATCACAGGTTTGAGTTGGTTCAAACTAGCATATTTAGCATAAATTCAGTTCCAAAACTGTCTAAAACTGGATAAAAATCAGTGAAGCAACTTAAAAAACAGCACGACTTGTTTTCCTAGTTATTAGTAATTTTATTATGATGGGTCTCAGTTGGCAACACAAATTTCAGGTTTCAGATTTCTTTCCTTATTATTTTTCTTCTTACAAAAAAAAAAAACTTCTATGGATTGTTTGTTCATAATGATACATATGATATGATATCTATTGTATGTAGTTGAATACTGTATTACAGGAAATGCCTATTCAGAAATTTTTTGTCAGCAAACAAATGTTTTATATGTATTGTTATAAATGAGATAAGTACTTATTGGAGAGAATGGGTATAAAAATATGTACTATTATGCATGTAATGATTGTACCATTTGAATTTCTCAAAGGGTAGTAAGTAATTGGTATCGAGTAACCCGTCTTCATTTTCCCTTTGACTCTTAACTGCTGCTTGACTCCTATATCTTTTAACTCATATATTTTTGCCTGTTAATGGATTTGTAGTTGCCTTTTCCGATTTTAATTTTATTTATTTATTTTTTGTCTCAAATTTTTTGGTTTATTTTATTTTTGCATTAATATTTGTATGAATTATTATTATGGTAATTTGACTGATGATATATGTATAATGGATATGGAAGGGGAGATTTACAATACATATATGGATAGAGAGACACATAACGTGACTAAAGAAGAGTTGCAAATGTGCGAAAATTTATGACATTTTTTTATATACAATACAATAAATTTGTAAAAGGCAGACAGACATGTCAACTAGACACAACTCAGCTGACTGACTGACTGAGGGGCCTATATATGTATGTCTAGGAGTGCGTGCGTGCTGATTTAATAATGAATGACCAAAAACATGAAAAACTACTTTAAACAACGTTTTGAGTTCTGTAACAATTGCCTGTATTGGAGCTTCTTCATATTCCTACCCCACTTAGTCTATAATGACCCACCCGAACATCATTAACAACTGACCTGACCCATCTGATGTGATCTGCTCCAAATGATGAGGTGTGTTGTTTTGTTCATTTAGTCAGCAGCCGCACCCAATATTCTGTGAGTTGTGTTGTTGTGCATATGTGAGCAATTTGTTTGTTTGTTGTTATTGTTGTTTGTCACACTTTTGATAAGATTGAACTAAACCTAACCAATTGAATCTATACATGTGCAAATGTTTGTATCTGTATATGGTATGTGTGTGTATGGTATTCCACATAATTGATTAATTCTCTTTCTTCTAGTAGTTAGTAAAATGTTGACGTTGTTTGTAGAATTTTTTTACTTTATCAGTGCTTAAAGTCACAAAGTAAGTAAGTAATTTGTTACCAGGTAGATTTACCTGATGGCGTTTTTCTTTCTCTCATGTGCCACGGTTATATTTACTTTATTTTTTATGTTTTTTTTTTTGTTGTTGTTGGGGCTCGCGCGTGTTTAACGCGTTCTAATTTTTTTTTGATTTGTTTGCATTTAAGAAATAGAAAACACCTGACACTGACCGACTTTTGTGGCGGCATAAATTGGCACATAAGGCAACTTATTTGTTATACCATAGTGTAGGAACCACAGAACATCGAAATCGAAACCCATTTGTTGCTTCAGAAGTATACCATTTCATGTGGCTACGACACCACGTAGTAAGTATGGCTATCTATGAGCGAAGGTCGTTAAAGTAGGGTAGGGAGGACGCACAAAACAGTTGGAGAAACATACAAAAATTCAAAATAGAGACTTCCGGGTTTCGTATAGTCAGTCAGTTGACGCATCATGAAATGTGTATTATATTGTATATAATTTTTGGTTTTGTCAATTACTCATATTCATTGATATAGTCATCCGCCATCAGCACTATATCATTAGAGGGGTAAAGGGAGGAAGAAGGGACTTATGTTTGCGTATGTATACGAGACAGGCACCAATAAGCAAAAATAAAAAGAACAATAACAACAACAGAAAAGAATCTATGTCAAAGTCATCAAGAAAACACCAAAAAAAAAACAACAGCAACAATTGACTTGATTTGACTTTATATAATTCTCTTCTTTGTGTGGTGTATAACAGCCTTCATCGTTCTTGTATTCCTGTTCAATCGACATTGACTCAAAGACATAGTTATTGTTGTTTTGGTGGGTGTATCATCGTATTGTATTTGGAAAAGAAAACTATCAATTTTCGCCAATAATCATTGACCTAGAATAAATTGATTTATATGTACCATACTATATTCTTGTGGATAATTTGCGTTTTAATAATCAATAATACAGTAAAAGAAATAGAAGAGTTTTTTGCCAACCAAGCAACACTCAACACACATGTAGAAAATTTTAAAAGAAAATTATTGAAAATCACTTGAAATTCAATTCAATTGAAATGAATAAATAAATTACCTAAAATTGTACCTATAATATATACTAATGTATTATATCTATCCTGTCTGTGATTGATTTGTTATAATCATTAAGCCTATACAATTAAACATACATGTTTATTTACCCTATATCTGACTATAATTAACGACTTAGTAGCAAAAAAACAAAAGAATTAATCAAATCAAATTGAATAGTGTGTATTTTATATGATTTCTGACAAAATTTAATAGAAATATACTATTGAACATGGAACAGGAACTTCAATAACACTGATTAATTGTTAAAGACCACTAAATTCATGGAAGATTATCTGCATATTATCAAACATACAATACATATTTCTAAATTGAGCAGTCATCTATCTTAACTGAATTAAATTTAAATTTATCCATAAAATTAATTTATTTCACAGTATGACTAAATAAAGTCGATTTTGATTATGCAGATTGGTTCCAAAAGCTTATTTTGTATACACTTTCGGAATGTGCATTTTCAAGAAAAGAATAAATACACCGAATTTATATTAGTATAGGAGAATGACTAAGAAATATCATATATATTCTGTGAAATACATCAAACCATAAAACTTGAGCCTCTAAAACTTTGATTTACAAAGAGTTCAGTTGGGTATTTTTTTTAGAGTGAATGCATTAAAATGGATAAAAGAAAGTATGTTTGACAAATGATTTTTATTTATATTTATTAATATATCAATTATCTTCAACTTATAAAAAAAAGAATTGTTAATTTTCAGGGAAAATGTAAACAAAAACAATATTAATCTCATTCGAACAATTATGCATACGTGTGGATTTTCTTAAGTTAATGAAGTATTAACAAAGTCATTTATTCTTTATGACACTTAACTTTTCTGGGCATGCTTTCGACTAGCCTTTTGATCATTTCGTGTCCTACGTTTCGCCTTTTTCTTGCACTCTTTCTTAAAGATCAGTTAAATTTCTTGGAGGATTTTCATAAGCACCCAGCTTCGGTTTTACAATAGCCCATACATTTTCTATGGGATTTAAATCTGAGCTCTGTGCAGGCCATTGCATCACTTGGAAAATTTGACTTTGACGCCAATATTTAACCACATTTTTCAGGTATTTTCCAAATATTGTCTTATATCATTTTGGAATTGAAGTCGATTGCCATCAGCAACACTCTTTTTGGTCTTACTTTGCAGCACTTGCTGCAAAATTTGGAGTTTCACAGTTTCTCTTTATTATTTCTAATTATACATATGTATGTAATACTTCTCCAAACCTCATTGCTACACATATGATTTGCAATTTGACAACACTTGATCAGTTTGCGGTTTAGTATTGCAATAAAGTATTCTTAATTTTTTATGTAGTAAGAACCTTTCTTCTTCAAGATTGTTAAGCGGCGATCAGTTGATCTGACCCTGATGTTGTTGTTGTAACAGCAATGTGGCTGCAAAGAGACGTATTGCATCCAATAAGCAGAAAGTCCTAAAAAGGAAATCACTTCTATCGTTCGTAACCATGATAAGATTCAATTGGGTCGGTTCATTTGGACAGTTTAAAAGGTGAACAATATTGTGGACAGCGATTGTTGTTAGAGAGACATATGTATATGTAGGTTTCCTGTAGCACTGGAGAATAAGAAACCAATCCGACCTTAAGTTAGGTACAGAGGTCCGAATCATTTCATCATTTCACTAATATCAACACAACACTATTCTGGTGCAGTTTCAAATGCCTTCAGATGAAATTGGTCGCTGTTGTTGTTGATGTCAGTTAATTCCGGAAAGAATTGGGTGATTACTTATCATTTTGAAATTTAATTTGACTGTCTGTGATATTGAAATTCATTGCTATTTTTGATAATCTTCACTTTGTTGCTCTTGATCAATTAAATGTTGTTACTTTGTATTTGTTTCTTTTTTTTTTTTTAACGAGGTTTTTCTATTTGTCAGTTGTTTTTATTTTTTTTTTAAATTAAGAAATATTACTTAATGTTGTAGCGCCATACAAGCGTGTCTCTTTACAAAAAGATAATATTGCGCGCCATTTCAACATTTATCAGCAAAAATTAAAAGAATTAACAAAATAAAATAGACAAAAAAACACTCGAAACAGAAACAAAAAGAGAAGAAAAACACAAGAATATTTAAAATCAGCAAAAATGATTTTTGTTTTATTATTTTTATTTTATTATTTTGAAACAAATTATTTCTTATGAAGCAAGGTCAGCTTTTTATTTCATTTGCCAAAATTTTGTATCTTTTATTTTTTTCCTCAAATTTTTGGGGTTTTTTGCTTTAGTTGTTGTTGTTGTTATTGTTTATTGCCATATATGTTTCTATTGTTATTTGTTGTTGTTGTTGTTAATCTTGTTAATAATTAAAAAATATGTCAATAAAATTGATATTTCGATAACTCAGTCAATGTAGCAAAAGTACATTTTGGTTTCGACCTAGATACATTAACAACAACAATAAAACAACTACATACTATTAACAATTGTGTTAAGTTTGTATCATTCTTTTTTTAGGTTTCTATAATACTTCACTCAAGGCTGCGGAGTTACTAAGAAAATCAATATATTTATTTTTTTTTCAAAAATTCGACTTTATTTATCAACATACTACTACTACTTCTAGAGAGATGCAATTCATTCTTTCATTCGACTGCTCATTTAACTTTTTGATACTCTTTTGGTAGATTGATTCTATCTTTGCTCTTAAAATAGCCCCCAGTTTCAATAAACACTTCTTCATTTGAGCCAAATTTCTTTCCCTGATGCATCTTTGTGATCTCTGTAAAAATCTGGTAGTCGCTGGGGTCCAGATCTGAAGAGTAGTGTATAATATTCGCAATTGATAGTCGATGAACAAATTACCATATGCGTCCCAAAATACGGATGACATAACTTTCCAGCTGACATTAGAGTTTTTTGTCGCTTTACGCGACTTTCAACGGCTGGTGTCATTTCAGCTGACGATCTTTTGCATTAAGGTGTGTAGTACAATATCTTTGTTTCATCCATTGTCACATACCAACTCATAAAATCTTTTTTATATCGCTCAAACAGCTCCTAACTGTGCTCTGACTTGTCGACATGTTGTTATTTTTGGTCCGGTGAGAGCACCCACCTCGAAATCAACTAACTAGCACGGATATTTCTGTTAATCCTAAAAATAACCGGACTTAGTTTTATAAATATAGCCCATGACACTCAGTGACAACTTAGTATTCTACTGGTGAAAGAATTTTTGGAAATTGGATGAGTAGTTTCGAAGATTACCTTTAACATCCAAACAAACATCACCTCTTTATAATATTATTATTAGTATAGGCTACCTTCTGATATCTTTTAGGTGTCAGCTATCTCACGCAACTTCAATTCACAGTATTTGGAAACTATTTTGTTGATTTTTTTATGTTTTCCGGAATCGCTGCCGTTGTTGGACGACCAGACTTCTTTTTTATACATTCTTTTAAAAATGACAAAACTGGGCTCACTAAAACTACTGCAATCTATAAACTAATTGCCAGAATGTCATGAAATTTTGATACGTGTCGTTTGAAGGTTGTTACTATTCAGAAATCATATGGGTTTGACATCATTGTTGCCAGATATGTATGTGTCAGACCACAGACTTATTGAGTGATGTATTGAATTAATGGAACTACAAAATTATTATACACTTATGATGGTTTTAGTTAATTATCATTGCATCCATTGCAATGTAACCAAAGTATGTAAAGTTCTATGCAATTAAGTCTTAGAAAAATAGATAAATTTTCATATCACAACATCACTGAAGATGCAAAAGATAATGGATGAATAAAGAAAAGAAAATAAATAAGTAAATTTAAAATTTTAATCATAAAAACTGCTGCTCGTAGGATGATTAATTAAGTACAATAAAACAGAAGTTAGTCAGTCAGTCAGTCACAGCCTGTATTTACTTTATCCAAAATTTTAATCCAAGGTAAATAAGATAAAGCAAACATTTGACAAAGATTTTTGGTATTTTATATATTTTGTGAAAGAACGAAACAGCTGTGACAATAGAGAAAATAAATAAAAAGAAATTATTGCAAGTAAGTAACCACGTCAGAGAAAGTAAATCTAGAAGGATAGAATTCTAATGAACTGACAATCATAGTTAAATAAAAAAGACTTATATTTCTTAACTATCCAATTCTTGTATTTAATAGTGTGTTTTTACTGTATGTATGCGATTATACAATACAATATTTAAGATAACTAGCGTCATGCTGTGACAGTCACTCATTCATCTGTAGTGATATTGTGATTCCTCTTAAATCTTATTTACTGGAAATCGTGTGTGGTGTATGATGGTGGTGCCACCTACTAAATATTTTCTATCCATCATCAACCTACGTGTCTACACCCGTCTGCCTGCCTGTCCTCCTCCTTTCTTTCCTTCCTGTGTATTTGACTTTTGTCTTCCTATCTTTTTATCTATCTATCTATTTATCTACATAGTATGTTAGAATATGGTGGCTTTTATTAGCAAACATCTGCAAAAATCACAAATAAAATAAACAAAACAAAACACAAAAAAAAAAAAGAAATTGTGATTGACGCATGCAATTGTTTGTTGTTGTTGTCGTTGTTGAAAACAAGAAATTCCCCCTATAAAAGAATTAGAGACTTGTGTTTTATAATCTAGAAATGCACATATAAAATTAAAAAATACTCACAAGACAAGTAAAAGCATCTTTTTCTTAACAAAAAATGAGACGTAAAAAATGAAAATGGAAAAAAAATTTGTATCAATCGTTTTTAATTCGTTTACGGAAATTAAATTAGCAAAATAATAGAAAAAATAAATAAATATGTGAGAAAAAAAAAACGTAGATTGACCTTCGTCAATCTTCTTGTTGTTGTTATTGTAGTTATTGTCGTTGTTGTTGTCATCAATAAAGTGAAATTTGATGCTTGAATAATCTTTAGACAAAATGATGCAAACCACCAACACATCCTCCCCGGTATGCAAGCATTGTAAGCTATAAGCCGCCAGCAGGCAGCCAGCCTACGTATGTATGTATGTACATTAAGTCTCGAACCTCTTTCAAGCTTTTTCTATAACATGTGTCGATTGATTTGAACGATCGATCGATCGAGCGATTTTTCTATCGTTCGCATACCCATTCACTCATGCCAAACGTGTCTAAAAAGCAAAGCTTTCATCATACTTTGCTTTGTATTATATGGGTATTTATTTTATTTAGACCAGCGTTTCTTTAACTGTTGACAGTTGGGGGGTCCGAAAAATAGTTTTGTTATTTTAATATGTATAAAGAATTTAAAAAAGGAAAGATATGGGTACGCCATTCCTGTCTTCTAAGATTATTGAGCCAGTGAGTTTGCTCAAGTGTTGGATGGACTGTGGATTAGATATGTAAGTTTAAGCAACACTGATATAGACAAATGCCGCCGTTTACTTTACTCAATGACCATGCAATATTTCACAACAAAAATAAATAACTAATAACAACAAATGAAAGTAAATATTATACAAAGCCCCCTGCAATGCCTGCCTGCATGTCGTCCCCACCATAAGTAGTTTTCTATCCCTCTCTCTCTCTCTCTTCTATTATTATTCTTCTTATTGTTGTTGCTATAATTTATTTATGTACTTAAAAAGCTATAAAATATACAATATTAATAAATGTGTATTTTTTTTCGTCAATTTGTCGCCCAGACAACAATGCATTCACTTGCATATTATCTATCCTCCTCAACTCGCAACCCAACAATAATAAAAACAAAATATTATATCTCACACTTATTCAAACGCCTACTCAAATGAATAAAAATTAAAATTTTGCACGCTTGACGTCTCCATGTCTGCTTTCGTCTTCTCATCATTTAAATTGTTGTTTTTCCAAAAAGAAAAAGAAGGGAAAATAAAGAAAGCAAATCTAAAATTTTATTTCATTTTTTAGTTTAACTCAAATTGCACTAAATTTTAAAGTGAACTCCAAACAAGTTGAGTTGAGTTGAGTTGCACACTTAACCGAACCAAAAATAAAAAAAAAAATTAACAAGTAATTTTAATCTCACTCATATCTCCACATACTCTCACTCTCTCTCGCTGTGTGATCTTTCGTTTCATTGAAATTCAAATTCATAGTTTCTAAGTTGGGCCAGGCCAGCAGCTGATTGGACAAGGTTTAACACTCTCAGGGTGTATGAAAAATGAGAGAGGCAGCTCACCAGAGATAGGAGAGAAGGGATAGTGAATTTGTTAGTTAAGTGAATGTGTGGCGCCCACTTCACTTGTTGTTACTATGCCCGCCGCAGCCCTCCATTTTTCTTATGTTTAACCCTTCAGTGCAAAAATGTACTTTACTTACTCTTTGTCGTTGTTGTTTTTGTTTTTGTTATTGTTGTCATGGCACATGATACTCGTCGATGCGATACTCGTTCTGAAAGTGCTTTTTGTTGTTGATTTTGATTTTGATTTTATATGCTGCCGCTGTACTTAATCAAGTATATTAATATACATGGTGTGGTTGTACATATGTACAGTGTGACAAGAATTAGTTTTCACACTTGAAACAAACAATTTTAATCTTTCAACTTGAACTAATTTTGATTAATAATATTTAAAATATTTATTTATTTTAAAACTAAAATTATAATTATAAATTATAATTTAGAAGAATTTATGAGCTATAATAACAAAGGGCTTTTTGCTCAAAAACCTGTGTAGGATTGGAAAGAATGGAAAGAGAATCTTGTTTGAGAAGTATAAACTACGTTTAGGTTGGGTTTTTGTGCATTCAAGAAAAATATGATTAAGATTTGAGCTTTCAATGCAGGATGGTGGTGGTGATGCGATGCACAAGTGTTCATAGAACAGCTTGGAAGATTTCAAAAATTTATAATGTCCAGTCTTCTGAATTCGTCAGGTAGCACTGGAAGGAAAGTTTTAGCTGATAAAGTTTGTACCAATTTGATGTTGCGTGATGTTATCCTGTTATAATTCGGGGTTGTAAAGATCAGCTTCTCTAGCTACTTCACCAATTTCGTTACCAATAATCTGGATTTTAATGTCGGAAACAGTACAAACTTGTTCCAGACTTATAGACACTCAAGATTTCAAATGTGAAAAATAAGAACGCTATGTTTTATGAGCGAATTGGCCAATCTATTTCTTTGGTTTCATACTCACTTGCTTGAAATGCTCACCCAAAAAAAAAAAAAAAAATACCGAACAGAATATTTTCATAAATTAAAACTAGAATCGATGTTTGATTGGATTATTAATAACATAAGGGTGATGTGGGTTGAAAGGTCTATGTGATATCCCAGTTTTGTCTATGAGATGATGAAATTTTCATACTAAGTTCCTCTTTGACATATGAGCTACAAATATTTATGTTGTAACTGGAAGCGGGTTGCTGCATGTACAACTGCAGCATCGCGGCAGTGGTGAGTGGTTCATGGCTGACAGATGTCTGGTGATTCCGGGACCATATGTGTTGCGATTTGCTTTCAAAGTTGAAAATTTAAACATTTTCTAGCGTGAAAACTAATTCTTGACAAACTGTATAAATTTGTTTGTTGTTGTTGTTATTGATATTGCCTTCTGCGTCTCTTCAATATCTTCGCTCTTTTGATGTTGCTACTGGCGCTGCTGCTACTATGTATGTGCTTTGCTTGCTTTGTTGTTTGGTGTTTCTAAAAATAGATACAAATATTGACGTTGATTTGCTACACACACAGATACAATACACTCGCATATACACACTCGTCGCATGTATGTATGTACGCACATAAAATCAAGCTCCACTGATATAATACTACATATTAAAGTATCCAACTAATGTACTCTCTCTGTGAATGAGCATACGAGTGAAGAGATATACTATACAAGAGCAATGCTGCTGCTGCTGCAGTTGGCTCCTCTGCTTTGTACCGTGGTCCTCACACCTCATATTATGATTCTATCTATGTTTTTCCTTGTTCTTGCTATCAACATTTTGTACTTGTTATTGTTGTTTTGGTTTTGTATTTTTTTATTTTATATATAATTTTAAAAATAAACATTGCTGCGCGTGGAATTTTGTTGTTGTAATTGTTTTTATTTATTTCTTTATTTTTAATTATGTGTGGTGGCTATCAAAGCGCCGCTACTACTATAGGCTCTTCTCCTCCTCTTCTCCCTAGCTAGTCTTCACTACACTTCAATATCGCTCATCAGGTTTTTTTTCGTTTTCTTATGGTCACTTTTTGTTATTGTTCCTTTGTACATTCTCATTCTGATTCTTGTTATTGTGATTGTTGTTATTTTGTATCTGTCTTCCTTTTGCTTGCTCTCTCTCTCTTGATTAAAATCAATGAAATAAATTAAATTTAATTCACATTTACACATGCAATTTAAACCACTCATCATCAACAGCAACACAAACTCGCTTTCCCTTCCTTGACTTGCTGTCCCATACCCAGTCCCCAGTTGCAATGCCAATGAAGCTTCTGGTAATGCATAATTTCCACTCCTCTCTTAGGTTCTGCTAAGTGGCTCTTTTTCATTCTATTAATACCTTTCATACTAGTGTGAATAGGTTATATCACTATGTCACGATGATTGTAGAGCATAGAACTATGCATCGGGGATTTCATAAAGTATGCATACTTATGTGTATTGGCATGATCAGCATCACGATGGCCGTTACCATTCTAGATTCCCTTAACGCCCTCTAATTTTCTCTAAGCCCTTGCCCCCTAACAGTCTGCAGAGGCCACAACAGGGTGATATCGCTCATTTTGGGAACCTATAAGTTCCACTTGAGCAAGTTCTGCATTTCCTCAGCCTAAGGTGTCATCATCATCATTTCCTGTATCTTCCATTGGAGCAAAGGGCCTCAATAAAGCATTTCCATCTGGTCCTGTTTTTTGCTAGCATCTTCAACTCGTTGCACGATTTTCCGCATTCATAAATATCTTTATGTAAAGATCTCCTCCACGTGATCTTAGGGCGACCCCTCTTATGGCTTCCTTGGGGGTTCCAGTCAAGTGCTTGTCTAAGGTGTGTCAGGTATTAAAGCTTCGGTGAACCAAGTTTAATGTTCTGTCTTGTCTCTTTGATAACCCATTAAACAGCATGAAAGAAAATGCACTTCGCTTGTTTCACTTATCTCTTCCCAATACAGCTCACTTTCATATTTTGGCTAAAAAAACAAGATGAAAAATGCTAACATCGTTCTACATTTAGGAGCAACCAGTAATAACAATAACAGCAAATATTCTGATGAATTTTTTAATACATTTTCATTAGTTTTTATTCTGTTTTAATAAACTTTAAAATGTCCAAAGGACAAGACACAAAATTAAGTAAATCCTGAAAGTTTCATTATATGTAAGTTCAGTAGTCAGATTTGGGAAAATATGGTTTTCAGAAGTTGTAGATATGAAGAATAATTACGGTGGTTCGGATGATGGGTCTTATTTTCTATAATACTTAAGAAATATAATAGTTTTCCATACAAACATATTAACTCTTCTATCATAGGTTTATTAAATGGGTGCAATAGTACTACGTTTTTTATTTTTTTTACACAAGTATGTACATATATTTACATGTGTCAAGAATAATACAAAAATTTGCAGGTGTCATAATAATTTCGCATTATTTTGTGTTGTGTAACAGAAAACATTAAAAAAAACATTCAATGACCTCTCATTAACGACGTCATAAAAAGCTTCACAAAAATCTCAACAATTAAAACAAGGAAGTATGAACAATACCATAAGAGAGAGAGAGAGAATACCATATTATCACAAACAGAGAAAGAGAGAGTATTTAACAAGAAACACAAACAACGATTCAGTAATTTTGAGAGAGAAATGAATACTTATTCTCTTTCTGTATGATCAACAGCTGATCGAATTTTGTTTTGTATTAGAACCTATGGAACCTAGAGTTCTCTGGATCATTCTTTGTGTATATGTTTACGTCTCTCTATGACTCTCTCTATCATTTGGCAACAAATTGGGAAACTCCATTGAATGATGAAAACAAAAATAGAAATAAATTTGATTTGATTTGCTATGCTTTTTTGCTTTATCTTTCTGTCGCTAGGCGCCGCAAATCCATTAATAATATAGTACATACATACACCAATAATATACATACATACATATGCCAAATGGATCTGAATATTTATGACCGTCATAATGTTTTAAGAATTTTTTAAGTACTTTGCAATGATTGTTGTTTCCTTTTATACATAGATTCTTTTTCTCTCACTCTTTCTCTCTATACATGTGTTTTGTGTTTGTTTAATTTCTTTTTCGATTTATTGCCAAACTGATTGATTGATGAGTTTTTTAAGTGATTGAGTGAGCAGCAGGTTTCTTTATTGATTGATCAAATGAAATGTGTAAAATTGATACCCGTACACAACATTTCAAGTGTTCAGATTAAAATTTAAAAGAAATAAAAATGTGAAAACTGATAATAAAAAAAATAAGAAATAAAAACAAATAAATAATAATTTTTAAAAAAAATTCCAATTATTTGCTCTCTGACTTTTGTTGCCTTTGCCATATGTTTTAAATGAAATCAAAGAAATTAATTATTGAAAAAGAATGGTAGCTTTTCCTTCTACATTTTGATTTAAAAAAATAAATCCAAAAATTAAAGTTAAAATAATGGGTATCAGTTGGTGATACAAAATATGAGGCATTTGGTAGTATGTATAATAAATTAAATATTCGTGAAATAAAATTTGTTTTCAGAAATGTATTTCTTAATGAAAAACAAAAGAAAACCAACTGATGATTTATTATAAAAAAAAAAAAAAAACTCACATAACTCTATAGATACTACATACACTGCCGCTCACTTAAATAGCATCCCCAACACCACTCAAGAAATATGGAAATAATGAAAGATTCAGCGTTTAGTGAAAAACGATACATTTTTGTTTTTTGGTTCAGTTGAATATCACCTCTTTGTGATTACACTTTTTTTGTGGAATTTAAAGGCGGCAGACCTGATGAAAAATATGTTGATTGGAGGTTTTTGAACTATAATTTAGTAATTTCAATCAATATGGGTCGAGAAAAATCATTAGATCTTGAGGAGAGGACAAAAATCAAGACTTACAAGGAATGTGGTCTGTCCATTCACCAGATAGCGAAAAAAACCAATACGAACCATAAAGTCATATCGATATTATTAAAATATCTAATAAACTATGGAACTAATATGAAAGGGTACTTACAGCTGCTGATAAGGGAGCTATTCTGTGACAATCGTAAAATTTACAAGACTCTGCTGCCAAAATGAAAGATAAAACGGGTGTATGTGCAATCATATCTACTGTAAAACGGGTTGTTTCCATCTTAAACGTTAAATTGTTTTTTTTTTTTTAAAGGACATCGCCTCAATTTTTGCCGAGCAAACATAACGTTGAATAAACACTGGTACCGAATAATATTTTCCAATGAAAAAAAAAAATGTAATTTAGAGGGCCCCAAAGGCTATTCAATTGAGCGGCAGTGGCATTTCGATTAGAAAACAGAATTCTATCAATTTCAATATTTTACCCGAAATATTTCATTCTTAAATTTCCAGTTTGCTTCCCATTGCTCGTTTGTTTCAGATCAAAGTGTTCTAAAGTTCTTTGCAAACTATTGAAAAAAGTAAAGGAATTATCCTCTTTGCTCCAAGACTTTATATGCAAACCCTGATCCACCATACTGTTAGGAGTAGACTATTACCGCACATCATGACACGAATACACTGTCTTCATTTTAGCTGTTGTAGTAGGTTGAATGATTTGATTTGGACATTGATTAGATACACAAGAATTAACATTCATAATTAGATATTTAGATTAATTTGTTTAGAATTTTAATGAATTGAAAATTTTATATTCATACATATCTTGCCAATTTCATGATATTTTGTTTCATAATGAAAGAGGAAAGACCTCTATTCCTTGTTGTTGTTGTTGTCGTTTACCCCTTTTGGACACACCCAACAACTGGAAAAGCTAATGGGGCAAACAAAGAAACAACAATTGAAACTTCTTGTTTGTCTCACTTTTTCTGTCTGTTTGTCCATCAGTTGTTTTTGTTGTTCTTTGTTTTTTCAACAAACACTTAAATTTCTCGTCCTCCTCCTCTTCATACATATCTTTGCTACTTGCTAAGCAGCCACTATTCCACCATTTCCACTGTATAGGTACTTTTGACTCATCGCTTTATATTGTATTATATACTATGTACTACTTCACGCTCCTTCTTATTTCTTCATTCCATAATACTCCATGGCACCACACCTTATGACAAAGAGGTCTGTAGTCTTTGGGTGATTACAAGAGGCGCCTAGTTAAGGTTTAAATTGGTCTTTGTCTCTTCTTTTCTTGTTCGTTTAACACTTGTTACTTTTATTGTTGTTATTGTTTTTGCTGCTTATGCTTTAATTCAGTGTTTCTATGTTTTTCTAACTAACTTCATCGTTCAACATTTTATTTGTACTTTTGTTCTCCATTATTTTTTTATACACTTTATGTGTATATAAGTTTGTTTATTTAAAAAGCAGATGACGAGAGTATGGGAGACTAAAAATCAATATTCTTGATTGGCAGCAAGATTTGAACCTACTTAACATGGTCAAATTTGATATATTAAATTTGTAAATTAAGTATATTTTAATGGTTCATATAAAGCTCCCTAAAGCCTCTATAGAAATCAGTTTGTAACTTTTATATACTACACATTGTTTGGTTATGTCTCCTTTTAATGTTAGTTAGTAAGTTCAGGGTATTTGATAGTCGGACCTATCCGATTACAATGTAGTATTATTACTTGTTCCTTTTATATTGGCTTCTGTCGTTTTTGCTGTTGCTGTTGTTATTGTTGTTGCTTATTATTATTTATTATGCATAACCTTGGTTCTTGTTCTTTCATTCAATGCCCAAGCAATAAAATTCTAACTAGAATTGTTTTATAAATTGGTTTAAAGTGATTTGAATTTATGCACAGTTTTTTTTTTTACTATCCACCATCCTCTCTCTCCCTGACAAAATCTCACTCACTCTCATTCTTTATACACTTTTTACTTTTATTCTATGAATATAATTGTCTCATTTTGTATCTTTTTGTATGCATTCATTGGATTGGATGGGATGCGATGCGATGCTATGTACATACATATATGTATATGGGATCTCTCGCCTACTCAAACTTATGGATGTTGTTGTTGCTTCTCAGTTTAATGTATGAATTAAGAATTTAACGAAGCAACAATTTACGTTCATATAGACACCTAAGTTCCTTCCCCTCTCATCCAGTATAGTTGTTAGTGTTCATTATTCTCCAGCAATTTTCAAGTGAACAAATGCCCACCATAGTCGTCGTCGTCATCATCATCATCACCCACACATTTTAACAAAACATACTTGAAGAAGAAATAAGTGAATGACCATCTACAGGAGGGGGAAGAGAGAAACAAACTGGGAATTATTTTCATTAAGCTAATTAAAATTAAATTGTCGTTTGTCACATTTTGACAATGTGAACGCCGCAAAATAAAGAATAATAAAAAAAAAATAAAAAAATAAGGATAAAATTGAAATGAATCTCTGGTAAAATGTTTGTGGTGGTTTTTGGTCTTCCAAACAATACTCTATAGACCAATCGAAATAAAAAGAAAAAAAAAAAACCAACCGCAACCGCAACCGCACCCACATGACAATAAATCCTTTCCACATGCGATTGTCCTTGTCTCATTGAGTGTCCTCTTCACTTGAATAAATGAATTTCGCTTTATAATTGACCTTTCTCTCCTCTAGATTTTCTTTATTTTATTCTACAAGTTTTAATTATCTTATTCCTTTGTTTATAAATATGCTATCCTTTATGGTAGCTGAGTAATACAAGTACTTACTAATGAAGCTTTTATTATTGTCAGAACAGTAAAAGGGATTCTCTGTATCGTTGTACAAACATCGTTATGTTGGATTATAGTTGAAATTTATACAATAAAAGGAAAGATGAATGCAATTTTAATGTTAATTGATTCATTATGTGGTTCATTCAAAAGATGGAGAGCATAATTTTTAATTAGATTATATTATGGAAAGGGTAACCAGTACACCTCCTCACTGCGGCCTCAAGTGGGCCTATTGTGACAAACCCCGTTATTACAGTTCCTCCGAGATTCTGGTATTCATTAGGAATTCCAATATCCTCTTCGGAGACAAACCTGCAATTTCAACTGGTTTCAAGTACTGGTTTCCAAGGTGATGGAGTCTGGTTCAGATAGGCCCTCGCAGTGACATAGTGACTCCCCTTCTTCTTACATAGTCTACACAGATCGCTGCGACTGATCCGCATGTTATGTAGGTGTTTCATTACTCCTGTGTTCTTTTGCGAGATCTAGTTGGCATGAAGATTTTATCCACTCTAGCATTCCTCGTATCTACCCAATGGCGATTCGATGCTGGATGCATTGGAGTTTGGATTTCGTCGCCGCAGAATGGTTCTGGTCCAATGAGGACGTTAGCAGATGCTTTTCTGGAGAGTTCATATGGCTATTCATTCCCAAGACATCCACTATGTCCAGGCACCCAGATAAGGCTAACTTGATTGCTTGATGTCAGTCTTTTGAGTAACATCAAGCAATCCCACACCAATTTTGAAAGCATTGAGTGATTGTAATACAGCCTTGCCATCAGAGTGAATTTATATGTGCTTGTAAGCAATGGCACACTTTAATTCTTCCCTGAGGCATTTTTCTATTGGATGGATTTCTGCATGGAACACTGAGTTCGCTTGGCCCATGTTGCTAATAATTTTTATTAATAATTATAAAGAGAAGCTTGAAATCAACCATTTTAGGACAGTGGAGTAATGAAAACACTACGACACGTTGCATTTTAGGAAGCTTGAGAGAACTCTTAAGCTTAAAAGGATGGAGAATATAATTGTTAGAGTGAAGATTGTAGTTATTGTAAACCCATATTTTTGTGATGCGTACAGGAACAAAGTGTTGGCCAAAGAAATTGTGTTTTCGACTCTGCTACAACCTCGTCTTGGTACCGCAGAAATTCTTGTTTCATTTTGGGATAATGGAGGGAGTATAAAATATTACTTTCATGCTGTTTTATCGTTCCAGTTGACACATTCTAGGAAGATCTTATGTAATACGTTGATGTAGGGTTCTAATTATTTTGTAGAATATTAAGTATTTATGAACTTATCTGCAAATTATCTGGTTTTATGATCTTTTGGTAGTAATTTTAAATAGATCCTATTAGGACATATTACTATTAGAATACCAAAGTACGGCATTGGCCCTGCAGATTTCTTTATATAGTCACCATCTTATATGACAGGGAAACTTAAAAAAGAAAAACATATGTGTATGTTTTTTATTCAAGCAAGAATTCTCAATTATTTATATATACATATTTATGAGAATGAAAATGCCTCATAAATAGACCTGAAACTATCTTAATAAAACTTTTGTTTGCATGTCAAAGTTAATTTCCAATTACAAAAACTACTTTTGTATCATCATTATTTTATATAAACTAGCAAAGTCATCCCGTTGTCGTCTCTGATGAAACTTTTTCTATATCCTTATAAGAACAGAACGACGTAGTAAATCGAACCAACAATTTTATATAAGTATGTATACTCATACTCTGCATATAGTATGTGTTACATGGGGGTGGCTTTAACTTGAGGGGAGTCACAAACTTTAATGCCACCACCATCACAACTGCTTCTTCACTTGAACTTGTTTCCTGTTGTTTTCTTTTTCGTTTTTTTTTTTATAGTTGATACTTTAAGAACACCGGTACCGGTATTTATTATTCTCATTGTTGTTATTATCATACTAGTATGTGCGAGTATGTATTCTACTAGGTAAACAGAATTTAGCACGATATTATTGACTTTATTTATTTTTGCAAATTTGGCTTAGATAGCGAGCGAGCGAACAAGCAAAGTAAACCTAAATAGGAAATGCCATCTTACTTACTTACCCCTTCGATACCCTATCCAAAAACACTAGAGAGAGTGAGCAGGTTATTGGGGGGTAAAATGCACTAATTTTGTTGCCTATAGAATCTAGATACATTTTTAGGTTCTTAATCTGAGTGTGGTGTGGGGAAAAGAAACATATAGAGATATGGAAGAGCGTTCCATTGGAACTGGGGAGAGTGTGAGAAGAGTAACAAAGAACGACCTTGACAGCGAAATAAAATTTATGCAAACACAATCAGAATTTGTATTTATGAATAGCATTTGTTTCTCTTTCATTCATTGCTTTGTTGCTACGTTCTCTCTTTCATTTTCCATTTCAATTTGTGGAAACTCAAAAAGAAAAAAGAGTTTTTTATGTATATAATTTGTTTGTTTTAAGTTTTGTTTATTTTAAGTAGCAATTATTTTTTGTATTGTACAATACAATCATTTTTGTCTTCTTCAACCGAAAGAAAAAGAGAAAAATCAATAAAAAACAGAGAAATACATTTTAAATGTCAGGGCAGTCAGAGTTAGTCAGTAAAAAACATGGACAATAATAATAATAATATTGCAGTACTGACTAACAAGCCAATGATGATGATTATAATGGTGATGATGATGAAGAGATTGTTAGTTATATACCAAAGGAGAAAGTGCAATAAATGAAAACAAAACAAAAAAAAAATAGATGAGATGTAGAAGAAGAAAAAGAAGCTAAAAAGGAAAATTGAAAAGCCATAAGAATTGTTGTTGTTTTCTTGACGTACGTCGACTTTCCTTTTAAGTCGTGCATGTGTCAATGTGGCGTGCGTGTCTCTGTTTTATATGTGTGAAAATTGCTTTTCTTTGCTAATTTTTACTACAAAATGTGAAAAAGGTGTAAAAAATTTCAAAAGCGAAATGCACTTTGGCCTTTTTTCAGCTCTAGACAGACGCCCCTCACGCTTACCTCACTTCACATGCTGTGCATGTAAATGGATTACGGAAACTTTTCTAAATAACCAAACCGGAATGACAATGATGAAACCACTTTCGCCCTTCTTTGATATGTGTAGTACAGGTCTAGTGTCCCGAACTCAAATCAATCATTGTTTAGCAGATCAGCGATTTCAATTTAATATTATGGTTAAAGGCCCTTAAATTCTGTTTTGTCTAGGGCCTTCACAAGTCAAAAAGCTGAAATAAATACTGCAGCCCATCCTACTAAATCTATTGACCATTTCATTCCTACTTGCATTGTGATTGTTCTCTAATTTAGCTTAATGCCATTTTGCTGAGTCTCCTTATTTGCTAATGTCGTCTCTCTGTTTGTTCCAATTTTGCAAATGTTGCGCCGCCCCACCATTAACCGCACTTGCTCTCGTGCCATATCTTTTGTTTTTCTATACACGCACAAGCGTTTAAATTGCGTAAATAATACTTACGCATTGTTTTCTTGATTATTGTTGCTGCAAGTAGTATTATTGTATATTAGTGTATTCTAGTATAGTAAGTTTCTTTACCTAATTAGAATATGCTTCGCCTTTTATGTGTATGTTTATTTGAAACCAAAGATATGGGCTAATGAACTCTAATTAGAATTTGGAACATAACATTTGTGGTGAAGCACAATTAGTGTTTAAACAACAACAGAGCGGTACACATTATGGCAGATATGATTTCTGATATTCTTTAACTAATAACTAAAACCAGGTAATAAACGAAATACCATGTAGTTCCACCACAAATTCATTGTTAAATCAATGACGAAACATAGGGAAATATGTTATTACAACATAATAAGGTCTTTATAATAAAAATAAAATATGTTTATGTAAATGATATATTATTTTACAATGTATGTAGTTGTAACATATCAAGATTACCTATTACGTAAAAATATTGACTAAGATTTGTCATCAAATAGCTAAAGAAATTATTATTATTATTTTTAAAAATTAGGATTCAAAATAAATTCGTATGTTAGTTATTATTAAGAGCACTAGCTGCCAAGGCTTTCAGCTCAAAATTTTATTTATTAAAGTCTATAAAGATAACAAATCTACGATTAAATTAAGGAGTAAGTTAAGCCAGTTCTACTTTGGACTTTGGCCCAAACAATTTTATATATTGTAAACCATTTATATGATAGCCGTAAAATATTGTATATGTTGGTTCAACCGGTGGTCTATGTTTGTCCGCCTACGTATCAGACATACTGAACTCACGCATCAATACTTTCTCACCAGAGTTTCGCGCAACTCCACTCCTGGGAAGCCATAGCCTCCGTCGACCACATTTTATATGTCTGTCCAAGTTTGGAGAGAGCTAGAGCTATATTTTTTAAAAGCATTCAAACCATTAGAACTTTTAAAAGAATGTTCTTCTTATAATATTGAATTAGTTTATAATTTCCTCACCAATTTATCATTATCATAAATATATCTCATCATAGTAGACCCTGGTAGCTAGTACTCTTGCAATTTTAGGAGTAGTATTGTGCAAGGTGCGCCAAATTTTATGACGATATTTAAAGATTGAATAACTTTGAAATTATTTATCCATTACTTTTCGAACATCTCGGGTGGTATAGCCATGGTTTTGACAATGTCGTCTCTTCTTCACATCGGAAGTCTTGGCCGTATTCCAAGCAACTGTTGACAATATTATTTGTGTTAATTACACTTTATACGGAAACAAATGCAAATCATCCTTCAAAATGCGCCGCAAAGTGGTTCCACTGATATCAAACTACTACCAATACGACACTTTTGGGTTCTGGGCAACACTCCCTCTGACGACTTCAACCAGCACATTGGATCGTCTTGGTCGTTGATGAACAGCATGTTGACGATCTCCCATTGTCAAATGTTAAAATTATTCAATATTTACAAAACCAACATAAAAGATAGCGCACCCTGTATATTATATTGTGCATGTTGAAGTAACAAAAATTCATTTTTCACCATAACATTTCTACGAGGCTATCTCTCTCTTCTAATAATCACGATACTCCGACCCACATCCTCATCTAATCATTCATAAAAGAATGAACAATTGCCAAAGTGACCAGGAATCAATCTCATTTCCTGTATAATATTTCCTATTTCCTAATCTAAATCAATTGCTCAATTTCATAGATTTGTTGTGGACAGCTACCATACTTACTGTATCTTGAGAGACTTTTATCAAACTGGGACGATATCTTTTCTAAAGAAAAATAAAGTAAGCACATACTTATGTGACTACAATGCACATTTTATACCATATAAGTATGTACGTGTTTGTATTACTCAATCAGAAATGAACTTTGATAATGAAAAACAAATAAAGGGAAAAATATTCATTGTGCACATTGATGATGATCACATACATTTATTATAAGAATTTCCGTTTTATCTGTTTGTCAAGTTTATGTTTCTGAGAATTCCTCATTCTTTTTTGCTATAGTCATAACTGCTTTATTTTTTAACCCAATAGAAAACTTTATGAAGAAGGCGGTTTAAAAAAAATGAGATAAAAAAAGAATTAGTAGCAATTGAGATTTATAACTCAGTTTCTATCTCCTCTCATCTCATCTCTTTCATATACGTATACATATTTGAAATTGATCGAAAATAATTTTTTTTGCTTTTTTTTTATTTTTCTATACCTTACACAATTGTGTAAATTTGTTATAACTTTAGCCAAATGTTTGTAACTCATACGGGTATAATTGTCTGAGATTAGAGTTTTAAAAATATGTACATATTATAAAATGTATGAACTTAAATTTCCTGGATAAGTCTGTTTCTGTGAACCAATATGTGTCTCAAATATATTTTCATCAGTAAAACTTGGTTTCTTCTAAAAGTGTTGCATTTTTTCATTTGTTTATTGTTTTCTTATATTTTATTCTGTTAAAAAATTAGTTGTAAAGTGTATTTGAATCTTTGGTGAGGCTAAATTTATTTATAAGAAATTATTAAGAACAAAACTGATTCATTTGTTGATGTTGTTGTTTTTTGTTATTTATTTTGAAGTTTCTTTCTTTCCTTTTTCTCGTGAAACACTTAAAGTTGATTCAACTTGTTATTATTTTAATCACTTTACATTCATAAACAGAAACACAGATACGTGCGTACACACACACACACACACACACATTCACACTCAAATAGTATATGCATTTTATTTATAGAATAAAAATTCATTCATTCATGCAAATTTATTAAGATTAGAAACTCTCATTTTCTTTCATATCTCATAAGTGTGCATTCAGTTGCATTACTTCGCATACTATTCACATATGCATTTGTATGTTATTAGATTGGCAACTAAGTTCCCGCGTTTTTTATTATTATTATTAGTTTTTTTTTTTTTATTTTCAATTTAACATTTCGCATGTTAATTGATACTTGTGGCATATTGTTTTATATTACAATTTCAATTAGAATGTTTCTATATACGAGTATCTATATTTTTTGTTCGAGTTCAGATCATTAAAATGGAATGTCAAATTGAGAAAAATTAGCATTTTCGACATCTTGTCACAGCTCAACAAGCAACGATTTCTTTACCGAATCGTTATTGGAGACGAAAAATGGTGCTTGTACATCAATTTGAAAAGAAATGCAAAACAGCGCATCAATCAAGATTTTCATCTGCGTGAAACAATGTTTTATGTTGTATGGTGGGACTGGAAAGGAATTATCTATTACGAATTGCTTGAACGAAACGGAATCAAACGATCAACACGGAAGTTCTATGTTTAACAAATGGAATGACACAACACGGCTATTCAAGAGAAAAGACCTAATTGGCAGTATGGAGTTCTTTTGCTGTACGACAACCCCGTCCTTATTATATTGACAATATGATGATGGATCTTGATTGGTTGATAATAAAAAGTCGAAACCGGCTGATTTCTACTAATTAATGCAAAGTCAAATGATGTTTTTGAAAAATATACATCAATAAAATAATAAAAATTAATACAAAACCAAAAAAATAAGCAAAAAATTTTAAGAAGAGTCATCATCTCCCAAACACCCACAGCAAGAAAGATGTAAAAAAATAAGACACAAATTTCTAGAATAAGAGAAGAGAGCAAAAAGCAAATTGTTTTAATTTTAATTTTATGAAACATAAAATTTTTGGAATTTCCCAGAAATAATCTCAAAACCATTGAGTTATGTGGCGATAATGATTTTGACAACAAATACTGAAGAATGAAAGAAATCAAGAAATAAGTAAATTAAATCGAACAAAAATCTGCAAACAAAAGTATTAATATGACATAATTGAGGTGAAAAACAAAATGCAAAAGTAATCAAATAAAGAAAATAAGGTAGAAGAAAAAACACACAAATGATAGAAAAATTATAAAAAAAAAAATGAAAATTGAAACTCATTAACTGTAAAACGTGACACTCAAAAGAATTAATTAAGGTGTTGAATGAAGAAAGGAAAATTTAATTAAAGAAGAAAACTATGGTCTTACCAAATGTTACATAACATACAATACACTGCACATAAAATACGCATTATTTTAGTTCATAAAGAAATTTATAGAAATATACACGATTCAAAAAATGAATAGAGTTTTGAAGGGTGGAAGAGGGTGGTTGATAGATACTTCCTTTTATGATCGGATCACGACGGCATTCTGTAACGGCATTCAGTTATTTGCAATATCCCAGGAACGAAATGCATATAGTGTAGAAATCTAGAAGCAAATTGCTGAAATAGTCAGGTTCCGCCAGTCTGAAGACAATTAAATGCACATTATGCAGCTTCCTAAATTGCTATATATTAAAATTTTATTAGTATAATTCCATGCACACAGTGCAGTATGATTTGAGATCAAAATTTCAAAAAGTATTGGACCTGGATAACAAGTAATAAATATCGAAATTCCTTTAGTGCGTTGCTGAAGATACCAATATACATGGGGTCTCCGATTCTATGTTTACAGCTCTTCATATTAATATTTAGATAGTCCGCATGGCACTTTTCAATTTTCCATACAAGTTACATGGGGAAATTGTTGATTGCACCTTCTGCTTTCTATTGCGTGCTAATAGTGTATTATATTGAAAATCTTTTGATATAGTTTCGTCTAAAATTGAACGCTCTACAAAAAAAGGTCTATTATATTTGTTGCTAAGTCTACTGAGTCAAAAGTTATACGAGTGCAAATAACGAAATTAATGATTTCATCGGGAAAAATGATGAATACGTCTTTATTTTTGATACCAGGGGGTAAACCTAAAAAATTGATGATAGGAAAAATGGGTATACAGTTTGGTGTTGTAGTTGCAAAACTACTGTCCACATCCAAAATCTAATTACACCACTCAGTAGGTAAAGGATCATAGAACAATAACAAAGACAAGACACACAAAACAAAAGCAAAAACAACAAATAAGACGAAATTATTCCCACTCCGCTCACCGTAATGATACACAATCCTAACTCAACTTAACCAATTCTTTGATTTTTTTTTTTTTAATCGCCCTAATATATATATATATTGTATATACTTATAACAAAATCGAAGACTGAAAGTATTTGTGCACCCATCTAGTAAAAGCCATTTATATTTATTGGATTCAAAATCGAATTACTGAAAAATTTATTCTGAGTAACATATAGCGTTTATTTCATCAAAATCGACATACAGAATAAAATACATCTATGGCAATAAGTAAAATGCCCATTTTGTGTAAATTAATTCCTGTTTGGTGTTATTTCACTGTTTTCAATATCAAATACACTAAAGTAAACTGTGTTTCTAAGCCGTAATTCTATAAAATTCTATAAAAAGTCGAAATAACTACGTGTTTTGAAGCGGTTAATAAAGATAGCGTTCAAACTCTAAGTTCGACTGAAGTTAGTTTGACTAATTGCCGCAGATATTAATTTTTAATCCAAAGACAATTAAACCATTATTCGTTTCCATATTATAAATTGGACTGGAATCGATAGAAATATGATAGAATTGAAGCAATTGATAGTTTTCACCATTTGAGTTTTAAAATTCTACCAAGACTTGAATGAGGGATTGATTGCATAAAACAAATCTCTATAAATTTGAACAACAATTGCAGTCATTTGTAATATAGTGTTAGCCCTCTTTCATTTTTTACTGTTGATATCCTGTGCTATCGTAACATTACATATTTCTACAAATTTTTAAATTTATTTTCGGTTTGCACACAAAATATAATAGACGAAACAATCTAAGAGAAAGAAAAGAAAAAACAGTTAACAATAATTTTTTTTTGTTTGGTAAATTACTTTTAAATAATTTCACCATTTTTGTTGCATGCAACAAACAAAAACACACGACATAACAACAAATATAAGAAAACTGTAAAAAAAATTAATTGGCTAATAAGCATAAGCTTTTTGTTTGTGTATGTTGCTGCTGCATATATATATGTATTTATGAGCATAGTTATGTATATGTGTCTGAAAGAGATATTAGGTTGTGGTCGAGTGAAATAGATAGTCAGTATGTGCAAAAAAAATATAAAAAAAAATAGTAAAATCTCAACAAACAAAGACGATCAAAATCTACTTAAGTTTTGTTGCTTTTATTCGCAAAAAATATCTGTCCATTTCTCTCCGTCCTACCAACGTTCATCCGGCCGTTCGATCATCCTCTCATCTGTCTGGTACATATACTATACATATGAATATATCTATCTATCTTTGTATCTATGTGTGTGTGTGTTTGTCTATCTTTTAGTCTGATTGGTTTTTAGTTATTCATTGTCTTGTTGCTTGCTTGGTATTTCTATTGTCTTTTTTTTTTGTTATTATTGTTTCTCTGCTGCTGCTTTTTGTTTTATTATTGTGGTTTAAGCCGGTTTTTGTGCATTTGCCGGTTTAGTATATCTCTTTGCTGTTGTGTATTAGTCATCATCACCAATCATTATGATCAGCATCAGCTGGTTTTGCTTCAAGGCACAAACAAAAAAAATGTTACTTCAACTTGTCCACTTCTCTTTTCACTCTTCAATTCTTCTGTCAACTTGCTTGCTGCCGAGTTGCCAATTGCCAATTTTGTTTGTTGTTTCTTCTTTGGAGCTTAATTTGCTCAGCTGTTACTTTTTTCTTTTGTTTTTATTTATTTACTTTGTTTTAGTATTATTTTTAATATATTTTTTTTTTAATTCTTCTTTTGTGCCCACATCATCATCATTGGTTTGGTTTGGTTGGTTGGTGGTTCTCTCTTCTTCTTGGTTGATTTCTTTTGAATTCATTTGTCATAGGCAGCACGTACTACCGAACTGTTGAAGTTGTGCTCTCTGAGTCAACTGATTGTTCCAATTTAATTGCATTGAATTTTTTCTTTTATTATTGTTTTTTATTCATATGCATGTCACATACACACACACACAGATATCAATAAACACACATATGTATACTTGCTATTTACTCTTAATGTATGATAAATAGATACAATAGATACTTTCTGGATATCCAAATTTAGTCATGAAATTGAACAATCAAACAAAAACAAATTAAAAACTAAAAGAAATTAAAATAAATATTAAAAACGCTAAATTTGGTCTCTGAAAAGCTTTTTTATTCTTTCATTCTAGTGGTGTGTTTATAGATACTTATGTTTGTACTTTTATTCTGAATGACTTTATTGTATAGTAATATACTATATGACACCTGCAAATTTCTGTGATTGACTGAGTTGCGGACTACCTATTCAGCGTTGACAAGTCTCATTCAGAGCTTGGATTAAAAATTTGTATGATTTGGGCGTTTGATTTTGGAGTTTTGCCCCAGAGTTCAATGCCATAGTTTTTGAGGTGAAATTTGAACCGTGCCACATGAGGCAGCTCATCATGATTAGTTTGTGGTTCAGCTGTTTCCTTTTATTTCCTTTAATGTGAGTGCAACCGAGTTTCTGAAAGTATCAATTAATTAATAAGAAAATGACTGAATCCAATCCTTCTTTTAAGACATTTAAATCAAACTAATCGAAGCCGTACAAAGAGGGTTATTCTTGTTTGTTAGTAAAGCGTTACAATCGGGGAGCAATTCCTTACTAAATGAATGTAGTTTGTATTATACTAAATGAACCACATCTAAAATATTAGTTAATCAGCAGGATTGAGTGCAAGTCGTTTTGGGTGTCCAAAAAAAAAATAAAGATCAAAAATAACTGAACTATTTCTTTGATCGTTGGAGCTTCTGCAGCCAATATACTGAAATCTGATAATTCTCCTGCTTCTAGAATATGGGACACAGCGCCCTTAGTCCTCATGTAACAAAGGTGTATTTAGCATTCAATTTTTTTTTAATTAGTCGCCATAAATAAGAACAGGTCGTAAGTGACCCACTTTTTATCACCAGTCACCATCCAGGGATTGGCAGATAGAAATTTGTTACTTTTTGCTTTAATTAGTGTGGCATCCCTACCTTTTGTATCCAGCTTTATTGAAGGAACAATGCTTACATGGTGGTCAGAACAAAGAATCAGACCAATGTGTATTTCGACGCGTACTAAACAAATCAGTAATGTGATATTTGAACTCTTAGTTCCTACAACCTTTCAACATCTGGAATGTGATTGAAGCTTTTAAATTATCAATAGTGGCTTAAGGGAGTATACTCCATTAAAGTAAAGCTTGCAACAAATCTTCTCTTTCTGGAAAATGTTGACCGGTAATGCTTTAACTTAATATGCCTTAGAGGGGTTTTCAATAGGATCTAGTTCAAGAATTAGGAAGTCATAACAATAACTTAAACTTCATGTTCCTTCAGTCTTTAAGTAGCATAGATGCTTCTTTTCATCGATGTTCGATTGATGGAATATTTTTGACTTCAATACGGAATTAATATATTTGTAGAATATACAGGAGATATCCGTTTATTACTTCTAATGGGGTGGAGTTAAAAGGACTCTAGAATTGATTAAACATGAGAGTACAGAGTTGGTAACTTGTCTTCGTACACACATAAGTACATATGATGTAAACTTCATCGAATCGAAATTAATGTTCTATTTTGTTTTATTTCTTTTGAATATTTATTCTTTTCACAATTGATTTGGAATGTAAGATTTTGTATTTTTTGTTTTTACAATTACTGTTGTTATTATTCAATTAAGAAATTAATTGAGTGTTAATTAACTCATTTAATGCATTAATGCACAATGTGAATGTTTTGGCCACTGTTGTTGGTGTAAAAACTTTGGGGAGTGGTGACGACGTCGGAATTGATGCTCCATTAATTTTTTGTTTTATCTTATACACGCAACATTTGCTTTTCAAACCCAAACAAAAAATAAGAAATAAATAAAAAATTTTTGGGTTGTCAATTTTCTTCAATGCAAAATGGTTAATTATGTGTTTTGAAAGAGAAGAATTTCGAAAAAATGCAATGAAAACCAACAAGAAATTAAGAAGCTGAAAAATTAAATTGTCTCATTCTTATGCATTTTATTTACAATATTTATTTAGTTTATTATTTTGACTTTTCGTTTGTTGTTTTTTGTTGTTATTGTTGTTTACTGCCAAGTATTTTTCTTTGTTGTTTATTCGTTTATGCTTCCGCTTACAGACAATTGTAATAATATAAATAAATTCAGTTTTACTGAAATTTTAATGCCTCACACGGAAAGGAAACATAGAAAGATAGATGACTGTATGTGTTTTTAGGTTCACTTGAAAACACATGCAGATTTAAATAATCGATTGTACTTACATATATTATATATTTAAACACATTATCCTTGAACTCTCCCACTTCAATTTGGTGTCAAAAGAAACAGACAATAAAAGTTATATACCATACTAGTTGACCTGTCTTCTATATAAGTTGTCATTTATCTTTTTGCAACAGTTGCAGAGAGAGAAGAAGGAAGAGCGCAATACCCTTGGATTGAAAATGAAATGTTACTCAAAGCTTGTTACAATACATTAATGATAACCGCACTCAAATTGGTTAAGCCGTTGCTGAGATTAGTGTTCACAATGTCCCAGACAAACAGAAACAGCTCGTTTACGATTTTATGTATGATGGTTTAATTAAGACCAAACTCCGATATATTGGTAATCAATACTTCCTGGATCCAACTGAAATTGCAGTTTTACCTTTCTGAACAACATCTTTGAATTCTTGATGAAAACCAGAATCTCGGAGGAACTGTAATTAAGGGGTTTGTCACAATAGGCCGCAAAATGACGAGCTGAATAGAACCCGCTCTTCCCTTTAGGGCCCATCCATTGTCAATCATGCTTAAATCAATCAAGAACAATATCGATAAATTGACTTGATCCAAAAATATTAAAATTAATATGACTTTTCTCAATCATCGCTTAAATCTCTCTATCATCGCCACACACGGCTTGAATGAACCAAAATTTATCGATATTGTTCTTGATTGACTCAAGCTTAATTGATGGGCCCTATAAATCTAATCTGATCCAATAAGAAATGAGTGAAAATTTTATAAAAAATCTATTTCCGATTGAGGATTGATGATAAGCTCTTCGTATCGTCAAATTAATAGATGCATTTACATAAATCATTCATTATTAATGTATGACTTCTGTAAAGGATTAGAATAAAAAACAAGAGTTCTGAATTAAAAAAAATCATAAGGTCAGAGTCACAAAGGTCAAAGGTTGATCAGCAAATCCTTATACTAAACAAAGGCACTTACTAACCTTAACCCTTTTTTTTGTGTTTGGATGACTTTATGAATGTCATTAACAATTTGTTATGTCAAGTGATTTGGGGATCGGGGATCTATACTTTCTGTAATATTTAAAGTACACATAAAATACGAACATCATTGACAAATGAACTGAACTAATATGTGTGATGTAAAAAGTCACCTGTTTTTTGTTGCTACATTTTACAAAAACAATTACAACATAACAAAAACCTCAAACATCCCTACATTCTCATTTTGGCAAGCATATCCACTAGATGAATTCTCAATGCCTATTGTTGTTGTTGCAATGACTTTGATTACATTTTGTTATAGTTATGTTGTTGTTGTTGTTCCTGCTCTTTTTGGGGTAAAAATATTTTGTTGATGCGCATTATAAATCATTTTAAATAAAGATGGGAAAAAAAGAGGGTGGTGGAAGAAGGATGACATAGCGTCATGATTCTGCGCCAAAGTAAAGCGCCACTACTACACACAAACCAATACACTTAGACCTTTTCTCGCCCCCCAAGTTCCATTCTTCTTTTCACTTACCCCCAATTCCCTGCCAAACAATACTGCATAGATACAATGTGCATGTATGTATGGATGTATGTATAAGTTGGTGAATGTTTGTGTTTGTGTCTTTATTGGCATTTATCTAACAAATTCATCTATTACGCTCTGTTGTTGTTATTGTTGTTATCTGTCTGTCTACTTTGCTTTGGTTTCAATTTCGCCGATTTTGTTGTTGTTTCTCTTTACTTTTCTCTGCTCTTTGCCTTTCATTTCGTTTAACTTGTCATTCTCTTGCTTGTGTTGTTGTGTTGTCTCTTCTTCATAAAGCTTTAACCGCTTGGCGCCAGTCGACTTAAGCACACACACACAACTTGATGATGATGATGATGATGATTACTATGAACAAAAGTAGTATAGATGATAATGATGAGGAGAAGGTGGTGTGTGATTGTTAGAGAGGGGAATGAGGGAAAGATAGGAAGGTTAGTGGGTTTGCTTGGTTGGTTGTTTGCACTATGCCAAAATACACATTCATAGGAATTGCTGAATTTTATGGGAGGAGGTGAAAGGTGGGCGCTTGCAAATACTTTTAGTGCGAATTTTTTATGCGTTAGGTAAGCGCTTTTTTTTTTTGTTTCTTTGTCTTTCTCTTTGTTGTCTGTCATTTATTTCCTTTCCTTTCCTCTTTCTATTATTGTACTTTATAGGTTGTGATTCTTTTTGTCGGTTATTTATTCTATTGAATTTTACTATTATTTTTTGCATTTGCAAATTTGTGAAATTTATTTATTTTAGTAGTCGTGGTTTTTTAAATTTGCAAATTCTCTTTTTGTCATCGACGTTGTTTTTTTTTTCTTCCCTTTGTGATTTTATTTTCTTTCTAATTTTTGCACGTTTGTAATTTTAATTTGTTTTTGTCATTATTTTTATATCTTCGTCTTCTTCTTCTTGCTCTGTCTCTATCTTCTCTTCTCTCGTATGTCTCGACTCATTGATTGATTGACAGCAGCAACAGAAACAGCAATAATAAAAATAAAAACACAAATAACACAACAAATACATATGAACACACACATAAGTGTATCAATAACAACAAACGATCGAGCGCCTTTAAGCTTTTTGCACTGTGCTTTAGCAAAGCAGAAGAACACAAAGCAAAAACAATAATAAACGAGAAAAAAAAGCGCGCAAAAATAAAACAAACAAAAAACTTAATTAGTAAAAAAAAATGTATATTTATTTAGTTTTTTTTTTATTTCCATTTTACATGAAACAATTTTTAAAAAAACATTTTAAAAATAGTGCGCAAATTGCTATTTTTAATACTACATTAAAATATTTTAATACGAGTTGATCAAAAGAGAACACAAGAGTAGAAGAGAGAGAGAATTAAGTAAAATGAAGAGAACAGCGAATAACAAACAAGTGTACGATCAAAGAGTATAAAACATTTATATATTTTGTATGATTAAACCAAAACAAAGGCATGTGATGGCATGCTTGCTGCTGATTGTAAAGAGAATGAAGAGAATTACTTTTTAAACAAAAACATTGAGATAGCTTTGTGTTTATTTTTCGAGATATAACATGTGAATATAAATATATCGATATCATAGTCGATTTCAATATTGTTTTGAATTCAATATAAATGAAGAGGATGGAATATGGATTGTTGAATATTAAAATAATTGAAGTTAAATAAGAGAGTGAGAGTAACACTCATGGGCCTTTTACACCGATGACAGATAAATAAACTGATTGCCAAATGGGCGTTTTAGACGGTCAGTTCATTCTCAGTCCATGTTATCGCTTCAGAAATCGAAATGGACTGACAAAATACTTGTTTTTACACGATCAGTGTAAATCAGGGCTGCCCAACCTTTGGAAAAATCCGTAGTGAGTTGGGTCGAAAGAGTGTGTGTTCAGTGGCAGGCACAAAAAAAAAAAAAAAATTATCAGAGCAGCGGGCCAAAGAACTTTCTGTTTCATCCCTGTTGTCACTTCGAGGTCTCTTTGGCCGAAAACAGAGTTCATTTGGGCTAATTCTTTTTCTTCTTTTTGGTGGAAATTAATTTGCTAATCAGCTAGCTTGACTAATTAAAAGAAATTATTTATCGCATGTATTTTAATGAAGGACTTTCCCTTAGAACTATCGCCTTTTATCCTTTCTTTCATACTGCTGGTATTTTTCCAAAAGGGCATTGTCCACAGTTTCCCTAATGTTACTTATGTTTTAACGTGCGTCTTTTTTATCCCATAAGCAAGAATAATTTTTATGGACAACTTGTAATAAAATCATGATCCATAGCATACATTTTAATTTCATAACAGCCACTTGCACTTGTCTATATTTATCGATATGTCATCGAATTGGATTGACAAATTAGATGGGCCAACAGACCATTTGTCTGTCATCATTTATGTTATCAATGCGGATTTCGAGTCAATAATGGACTGAGATTGAACTGATAGTCTAAAAGGGTTTAAAAATATTTATCAGTCCATTTCGATTTATGAAACGATAACAGACACTTGAACTGGGACTAAAGTGACCATGTAAAAGGCCCATGAAGGAGAGAACAATTATTTGAGATCACTCTGTATCGATATCATAATCGATAGCAATATGGAAATTCAAATTTGATGTACTGACATATTCACTTATTGTTAAGGCAATTATTAAGTCGATATAAATACTTTGTTCTGACTAAATTAACGACTTAATTTTGAGATCTTTGTGAAGTGTAAAGCCCATGAGTCAATACGCTGATGACTTTCCTGTAGAATGATGCCAAATAGTGGTCAAATTATAATAATAAAAAAGATTGCTTGCATACACATTTCTCTGATTGATTATTTTACATAAAATAACCAAAATTTGAGGTGCAATTTAGTATTTATTTTAATTAAACTATACATTTTACACGACTCTTTTTTAACAAATTTATTCTCGTTCAAACGCATGATATTTTCAAATTGAATTTTATTACTACATATTTACTATTTTGTTATTGTTCTCTCTCTTTGTTCTAATTACGATGATCTTTTTTTCCTCTCTTTTGTGTTTTTCTTGATCGCACACATGAATGAATTGTTGAGTTTGATATTGATAGATTTCTAATTTATGAGTGTTGTGTTGTGTTGTTCGTCGTAGTAGAATTCTTTACTATTTTCATTCCACTTTTTTTTTTACATTTTTATTATTTACATTCATTCGTTCGTTTATTTACTTATTCACTGTACTCTATTGACTTTTGTTATTATGGTTGTTGTGGTTGTTCTTGTTGTTGTTGTGAAATGCAATTTTATTATTTTTTAGTTGTTATTTCAAATTGCTTTTCTAGAGCTGACTGCATACAGATACATCTACCCTATCCAAGTACACACAGACATTATTATCGCCTTTTTTGTATGATGACAACAATTTGTTGTTATTATTGTTGTTATTGTCATATTTAGACTTTGAATACAAAGAAAAAAGAAAAACAAAACAAATTTAGAGAAACAACGTGTAAAAAATAGTTTGTTTTTATTGCGTTTTTAGCAAATGATTTCATTGAACAATGTTTTTTTACATATTTGTTTTTTTTTTTGTTTGTATTAACATAATAATAATTACTATTAATGGAATTCCCTCCTGTGATTGATTGATTGATAAGCTGTAACGGGGAAATATTTGTCTCGAATTGATAAGAATTCCGACATTCTCATCATTGAATCTAAATTGCATTTGCGTTTTAATTTTTGTCAATAAATTTCAATTCATTTTCTTGAATGAAATAATCGTAATACGTAATAGTAGTAACAGTGTTAATCTTAAAAAGGCGCTTAAATTCCAACATACATAAGTATTCCCACTTCAAATAATCTATCTGCTGAAGCATCAATAAAAAATAATATACTTATGTGTATTTTCAATTTCGTATATATTTTTATATATTTAATATATTTCATAAGAAGTTTCCTTGAAAATCTTTCCAATTTGAAAATCAAAAATAATCTTCATTTGAAAAAGGTATAAATTGGTTTAATAAGTTGTGTTACAGGGCAATCCAAATTTCATTGGTCATTGGTTAATAGGAAAAAGTACAAGAAAAATTTAAATTGGTCATGTTCTCATCGTAGCTAAGTGAGGGTATGCTTATTTTCAAGAAATCCGATATGGCAAGGCTGTGTATCGTTGTCTTTTTTAATTTTGTAGCAAGAAGCTTTTTGTTTGACTAGTTAATTGTTAATACCAAAGACCATTAAAATATATAGACTGGACAGTGCGCTTATTTTAAGTAGAGAGTGTGATGTTCGATAGAAGAAGGGGTTTGTTCGATGTTGTTTATTAGTGTTTAACATCAAGTCACTCAATAGTTGAAAATGTTATTCAAAATTGTGAGTTATTTTAAAATTTATTCAAGAAAGGAGGGTTACCGAGCAGCTTGCTAGGGTACAATGTTATTGCACGTTATTTTAAAATAAATGAAAAGAAAAATGAAAATTTCATTCAGCTTATATTTTTACAAAGAAAATAATTTTAAAAAAAAACCAAAAACAATTTTTAATGACTTCATAAAAATGAACTCTTTGGCATGGTTGTGTTTTATAATATTGTATCAAGAAGCTTTTTGTTTGATAGTCAATTGTTAATACACTTATGTAAATGAAAAGTTGAACGCTACAGAACTTAAGTAAAAAAACACACAGCGCCCTCTAATGTTTGTATAACTAAATATTTGCACAGTGGCGCCATCTAGGAGATGGAAGCTCAAACTTTTTATATTGAATTTTCTTAAGTAACAGCATTTTGGGTGCAATAAGTTTTTTTTTTATTGTTTTGACTCTTGTGCTGAACATTTCGACTTAAAAATATAACAAAAGAGTATTAATTTTTTTTTTTTTTTATTTGATGAAATGAAATGAATGCATATGACATTTGCCTGAAATTTGACTGAATTTTTTTTTATTATTATTAATATTTTTTCAATTTATTCTTCTCTTTTTAGGTAAGCTCAACATTTTTATTCAGTCACTCTTTTTTCCATTATCTGTCTAATGATGTTTACTCCTATGGATGTGTGTATGTGTATGTAAGTCAAAAAAAATCAAATCAAACTGAAATTAATAAAAAATTAAAACATAAATTATTATATTTTATTATTGTATATTATTATTTTGTCATGTTGTACATATTTTTATGTTTTACATTCATTTATCATGGTTTGCTGATCTGATCTAATACTATGATCTTCATGACAAAGAGTTAATCTTTACATACATTATAAAAAATATAAAAACTGTATATATCTATGTCTGTATATAGTGCACCATATCTCAAATGAATGAAGTATGTACATACATGTATAACTGTATACGAGTATATGTTGATATTTATTATATTTTCATAAAAGAAAAGCCATCATCATATTATTAAGAATAATCATATTCTGGTTAAAGGATGACTCTTTTGAGAATGAACAAGAGGCAGACTCAAATTGAATCATTTTAACACTTGTTCACATTGTAAATGTTTATTCAGGATCGTGTTCACGCAAACGCAAAAACCTCATAAACGTATAAACCCAAAAAATTATAGAGTCACTTTTCGTGAACGACCCGAATTTAGCTTGCATCTCATAAATCACACAAATCAGCTGTTCTGTTCTGTTCAAAATAAAAACAAACAATTGAAAATGCCGAAAACAAGTGAAAAGAAAAAAATTTATTAAATTAACTGCAGAAATTGCAATTAATAATTTATTAATCTTACTTTTATTTGTTGTAAAGAAATTGTTTTTTAAATTAAATGGGTAAAGCATTTCACTTTTGCCATAAACATAATTTCGGCAGAGTTGTCAGACAATTACGCTAATTTTTTTATGAGGTTTTTTATATGCAGCAACTGTCAGTTACTTTATGAGCTTTTAAATTATTGAGGTGTGTGCGTTATTGTGAATACCCACAATATAAGGTGTCTTGAAAGGGTGAATGATATTTTTCGAAATTAATTAGAGATGCGTGAGTGGCGTCCAATACTAAGCATCTATATACGTTGAAATCCAGTAACAATGGAACCAATCACCGGTCGAACGAGTGGGTTTTGTGTCCCACCACTTTATTAGAAAAATATGCTTAGAGGTTTAATAATTTTGACAACTTTTGTTCTGTAATGAACTAAAGCCAATGGTTGTTTATAAGTCACAAAATCCACGTGCATTTAAGGTTATGAAAAAGACAATTTACCTGTGTTTTGAAAAAGTCACAAATATTCCTGGTTAATAGCAAACTCTCTTCAGTCAGTGGTTTTATGACTCCTTTGTGCCCGAAGGAGAGCGTTACGTAAAACGTAAAACCTTGGCCGTTCAAATTCTACTGCTCATAGATAACACACCAGGCAACCGTGCGAATTTAAGCAACCCGACTGTGTGTGGAGAAGGATTGGACAATATGCAGCAAGATCAAATCAATGAACTATTAATTTTTCTTCTTTCAATTTTTATGTGTCTCTTTCTCTGAAATGTGTCATTTCTCGAAATCGGAATTCTATGAGAGCCCAAAGATGACCCATTATTCTTATACTAAACTCATTTTTTCTATTCAAACATTCACTTCACTAATTGAATTCGATTCAAGGAGCAACACAACAATACGAGTAATAACATCAAGCTTGTGACTTAATGTTTTTTGTTGTTATTATTGTTAAAATTGTTGCATTATGCATATGCATTACATAATCAATGAATTTGTTTTGTTTTTGAATATATGGCATTCATGACAAAAATTTGTTTACAAAGGAATAAGGAAATCAAAGAAGAAGAAAAATAGCAGCAAACAATATAATAACAACACAAAATTGATGTTGTATAGTTTTCTGCATATTTTCAACAGTAGCTGACAATAACAGCAACAGCAACAATTATCGAAAGGAGATATGGTAACAAACCACTAACAACAACAATAGAAACAACATTAAAAAATCAACATGTTTAACTTTCAAATTCTCTTTTAAAGTAAAAGCAAAAAAAAAATGTAAAAAAGAAAAAAATCGAAAGCCAACAACAACAATGCGGATTTTAAGATATAACAAAAACAACAACAACAATAGATGAACAATGACTTGCAATGCAATAATAACAAAAATAACAATAACAACAAACATTTTTATAAATTTACAATAGACAAAAGTCATGTTACAATAACAAACAACACCATTGATGTTGTTGCATTTAATTTGCCATGTTTTTATAGTAGAAAAATGGGGGAAAAAAAACCAACCTCAAAATTGATTGGGATCTTTGTGTTGCTCTGCACTTTTATGTATGTATCTTTTTCGATGGCAAGTTTGTTATTTTGCTTTCTGCCACTCCCATTTTCATTTTATGCATATGTTTCTTCTTGTTGTTTTTGTTGTTGTTATTGTAATGCATATATGCACATACATAATTATAATGCATTGTTGTTGTTGTTATTGTTCCATTCACCTAATTTCCAACTGAGATATGTTTAATGTAGAAAAAAAAAGAAGGAAAATATGAAGAGTTTTTAAGTAATTGCAGAAGTTATCATGTCATGAATGCAACCAACAAAACCAACAACATTTTATTTCATTTCCTTGATTATGTTTATTTACATACACATGAATGTTGGGGTTGCCTTTCTATGATTTTTGCTAAAGACATACTGTGATTCCTCGTTTAGAAATCATAGCAATCCTCATTTGTTAAGGCAGAAAATAAAGATATTTCAATCGGGGAACCCCAATTATTGTAAAAGTTTTACACATGAACAAATTAAAAATAGAAATCCATGTTTTTACCCAATTTCTTCACTATTCGTCTATTATATTTTAAATTCTAAGAAAGGTATTATTTATAGCATACCAATATCTTACATATGTATATTACATACATATCTACCATATGAATCTAAGGTCTTTATGTTCTACTAGCTGTGCCTGCGACTTCATACGCGTGGATTCGAAATATGTCATTTTATTAGTGTAACAGATCTAAGATCTACACCTGCGTCTGGCCCTGGGCTTTGTTAATTGTCATAGCGTATCATAGGCTCACTTGAGGAAGACATTCGAAAATCAACCAAAAAGTTAGTAATAGTAATCAAAATTTTATTAAAAATCAATTGATTTTGTGGGTTTTAGGTTTTAGTTAAATAAACGCTATATTTTACAGGAAACTTGCCACAATAAACCTGTGAAAATCGCATTCAAATCGATTAAGCCGTTTCTCAGATTAGCATGCACAGACAAAAAGGCGTTTACAATTTTATACATATATCAGTGGCTTAAGTCGAAAATCTATTTTTTGAGGTATTGCCAAGTTTGTTTGTCAAATACACTAAAGTAAAATGATATAACTATATTTCTTAACTGTATTTTTCGAAAGTTTTTTAGTCGAAATACGTGTTTTGAAGCGGTTAATAATGATTGCGTTTCAACTTAATTTTCGATTTAAGCTACTTGGACTTATTGTCACGGATATTCTCCCATAAAAGTAATATTTAAAAATTAGATTTATATTAGAACAAGCATTCTTAGATTGTGATTCAAGTACATATACAATAAATAACTAAAACTGGGTTGTGGTTTGGAATATATAAAAGATTCTACAGCCCCAAACCATAACTGCCGTGCTTAACAGTGCTGGTTACACATTTTTTTTTAAAGGCTTCATAGGTGGACGTCATATTTTTTATGTCCATTTTAAAATTTGCTTTCATCAGAGTAGTGAATGTTTTCTCAAATAGTTGGAGCCTCATGAATATATTTTTGGCGAAATCCACTTTTGATTAATGGCATTTTGCGGGATTTACGTCCATGAAATGTGATTTTTATGAAGCACTCTCCTAACCATACTCGCACTTACTAATTTTTCTGATGTCTTCTGGGTAATGATGTTTGAAGCATGATTTGTCTATGTGATAGTATCAAAGAAAAAATGTCTCGGACAATATTTTTCTGATTTTTGAGATTTTTCGAACTTTTTGTGCGTTAAGCCCTTATAAAAACAATAGTGTAGAAATTGTTTTTTTTTTTTGTTTAAATTATTTCTGAATTTTTTGCAAAATTAATGTTAAATTTAAGTACATAAATCATATCTTTAAATTTATCACATATCCATCGCAGTAAATGTCTTTTTTAAAGACTTAACAACGTCATAAAAGTGCAACAAATTTTTATGTTATGAGCAGCCTCTCATGAAGTTATTTGTATGTACTTAATACATAGACTTTTATGAATATTTTTTAATTATTTCGCATGAACAAGAAAATAGTAAAATGGGGTGAGAAATTAAAACGAACAATAATAGTTTTATTTTTATGATTGCATAATCATTGTTAAAACAAACAAAAGGACTGACAGGCAGGCAAATAAAGATTCATACATATTGTAAATACAAAAGCAAAAGATACAATTAGCACGAAATATAAACACGACAACATCACAACAACATCATAAACGCAAATGAAATGAAATAGAAAAAATAATAATAGAAAAAAGAAACAGGCACGTTCTGCTCTAATTCTCAACTGCAGAACCAACATAATTTTAACCATAAATTATAAAAAAAGAAATGGGTAATTTTGTTCTGACTTTTGTAAGCTGATTTTGAAAAAGAAAACTTTAAAGACTCCCATATTCATAATGTGTTTATTGACATGATTATAGTACACACTATATGCATAAGAAGGAAATTCATTGATTTGAGATACATACTTGTTCTTTTTTGGTTCTTATACTGCTCATGTGTATAGTCGAGATAGTCACCACATGCAGTAACGATTTAAAATCAAATACAATAAATTGTATTTTTAATTTTTTATGCAATTTACTTGCAAATTTCCACCGGAGTTCATAAATTGTTTACTGTTTATTTTATTGGAGCTGCAATTACAAGAGAACACTAACAAAACACACTTTACATGTACCAGGCTATCTCCAGTCTTCCATCAATTATTTCTGGGGTGTCCTCTTTTTCTTTGTTTTATTTGTCAACAGAATCACGTTCACTCAATTGCTTCAGAAATCCCAAAAATCAGTTGTTTAGCTCCATTCTTCTTTCTCTTGCCATCCAACTCAACGTTTCAGGGAAACTCATTAGAGCGATCAGCACCTTGGCAGCATTTACTTATCGCTACGATTCGATTTATCCTAACAATATTAAGCAAGTACAAAATTTAAACAAAATAAAAAACCGACTTCAAGTAGCGCAAATGGAACGCACATTATTAAGGATTACTCAAAAACAACTGGACATATCTTGATCAAATTTATATGTGGGCCACATGACAAGCACCAGCTTATCATTAAAATTGGTTCACCTAGAAAAAAATTCTGAGGTAACAAACAGATAACTGCCGGTCAGATCTTGATCAAATTTATATGGGACCACATGACAAACATCAGTGTTGAAAAAAATGAATAATCATAAAAACCGGTTCACCTAGAAAAAAGTTTTGAGGTAACATACATATAAAAAATAAAAAAAAATTACAGTCGAATTGATAACTGGTTAAAAATAGGATGGTTCGTTTACACTAAGCGTGTTCATAGGTCATACTGTTCATGAGAGGTTATATATTAGACAGACTGGCATCGAAATCAACTGTCATAATTCCTTACATTTCGTTAATCATAATCCTTAATGAGTTTAAATTTGAGTTTGGAGTTTTTACTTTCTTTTCTACCAGTTTTTTGAATTAACCTTATTTAATATCTCACTATATAGAAATGATATCGATCTCATATTCATACCGTATAACTCAGTATTCGTAAGGCCGGTTGTCCTACGCACATCAGTGTTTTCTTGTTATTTGATGCTATCGATTTGTTACCAACCTTTATACGATCATCTCTTATCATTATTTTATGAGGCAATTACAAGTCATTACTTTTAAATTGCTAGTTGTCTCTCTGCGTTTAAGTCTCTTTCGATATATATCGTGGTACCTGAGAACTTTTTAGTTTTTCTAATCACTTCGCCAACCATCTCAGTTGTTTACAACTCGGCTGTGAACCTATTATATCACATTTTTGGTATATCTTCCTGGCTTAAAATATTTATAAAATAGTAGTCTGAGTCCAAGACTGAACATCAAATTTGTTTTGTATTTCTCTATTTTTTCAAGTCCTCAGTCCTTTTACTCAGAAATCGAACGAAGAACTTAAAGCAATAGAATTTCTAGCTTTTACAGCGAGATCATATGTCATAATAAGCTTTAGTAGATACCGTCATTGAGTGGCTTATCTTCTTTGTTCATTCAGGAATGCTGCAAGTCATTAAAGCTGTTAATTCGTTTCTTCTCCTATTTTCATTTTATAAAAATAAAGAAATGAAATATTAAGATGCTATTAAAACGACGCCAAAAATGAATCATGTATTTATTTTATCATTTTTATTATTTTTAATAATTTTTACTTTCAATTTAATTTCTGGGTTAAATGTTGTTGTGCAATCAATGAGAATGAGACATCGTCGCCATTCCACCATCACAGAGTAACATGTAGCAGAGTATATGCAAAGAAAAGTAATATACATATTGTACAATCATGCAATGCAATATGTATATAGATACATATATGGGGCAATAGTGCGTGATGATGATGATGTATGTATGAATAAATGCAACAATAAAAAACAACAACAAATGTAATGATGATGGGAATAAGTATCAACATATTGTGTTGTTGTTGTCGTCATCGTCTTTCATCAACATGAAAATGCAATTTTCATTAATTTCAATTTCATTCGATGAAATGAAAATGAAATCCAAAGAAAAAAACATAAATAAACATCAACAACAACAGAAGGAAAATGAAATGAAAAAGAAAAATAATAAAAAAAAATAGATATGTCAATTATTCTGTTGCATGCAACAACAACCATAAATGACAGTCTGTCTCTCTCAACCTCTTACTTGCCTCTCCTTTGAAGAAGCCAATTGATTTCTTTATTTGCTTCCGCTATTTTTGCCGCATGTTGCAGATACATTGTTGTTGTTGTTGTTAGTGTTGCTTTGATGTTGTCGTCATCATCAATTCTTGCTGCTACTTTGGTGGTATCCATTGGTTGTGGTATTGTTTTAACAACAACAAAAGCAAAAACAAAATACGAGAAATAAGAAAAATCCCAATTTGGACACAAATTAAAATCTAAACACAAAAATAAAAAATGCAACGAGGCATGAATAACAACAACAATATATACATACATAGTACTAACAACATTAAAATACCATCAGCAGCAGTGGTAGCAACAACGACAAAGTAACAACAAAATCAACTGTGCCCCACAATGACGAAGAACGAAGATTTGAATGAAACAAAATAGGAAAAAATAAAAGAAATAAAAAACTACATTTTTTCCCCGTTTTGTTGTCGTTATTGCAATCATCTACACAACGCAAGGCACACAGATACACGCATACGCATAGCCATGACACATCCGGGTAAATGTGGCAAATGTTGTGTGTGTTTGTGTGTATATTGTGGTATTGAGGAGCGGCAACATCGAGTATGTTTCACTTCTCCACTCAGTCATTCACTCACTCACTTTGTATTTCTATCTCCAATTTGATATGTATCTATGTGCATTTCATGTTGTTTTTGTCGATGTTTCTGGATTTGTATACTTTTTGACGTATCGTTGCGCAGGCAAAAGTTTGTTTCTGTTTTCGTTTGTTGTTATTATTAACTTTGCATAGTGTGCCAATCTTTCAATTCATTCTCCTTCACTCTCTTTTTCTCAATTTGACTTACATTGTGATATGTGAGTATCTCCATAACTACAACAATGTGTATCTGTGTGTATTTTTCTCACTTTCTATCATCTTTCTTTATGTTTTGTTTACTTTCCTAGTTTATTTTAGTTTACTTTTGATTTTATTTCTATTTTTGTTGTGCTATCTCGTAACGAGTGAGTGCAATATGCAACAACCAACAACCGCAACCGCAACCAATAACTTCAACTAGTTGTTGGTTTTTGTATGTTTATTTAGATTTCTAATTGGCAATTTTAAGCGTTCATCAGTTCAACACTCACACTCAGTTACCCAGTGTTGTTTTTGTTACGTTGTGTTTTTGAATTTTCTAGAAATATTTAAATGAAAATTTTCTTTAAGATTCCAAAAATATAAAGATGTTTTCTTTTTTAATTTATTATTTAATTGCAAAGAAATGAATGCAAATCTGTTTTATTATAGGAAATTCACTTTGTTTCTTTAACAGTATTTTTTTATTGTTTACAAATTTCATCAAAATGGGAACAAATGATTTCACAACAACCATTTCTTCACGTTTGAAAACAGGAAATAGTCGAAAGGGCTAAATCCGTAGAATATGCTGGATAGGGTAGCAGTTTGTAGTCCAATTTATTGATTTTTGCCATGGCGACTGCACCCGTGCATTATTGTCATGGTTCCAAATGCGGTCGTTTTTGCTTCAAATGAAGTCGTAACAGCTCTGACTTTTTTGCCCTTTTTAAGATAATCGATGTGAAAAACTCCGCCTGCATCCAAAAAAACTGTCGCCATGACTTGTTGGCCGACAGACCAACATTGTTCCGGTGTGAAGTACATCCATGTTTCGTTCACGGTTTTGAAAAGTTGCAAAAACTCATCCTAAACGATTTAGAAGAAAGACTAAAATAATTTCTCAGTCACTGAGGATGAGTTATGCTTCTGTAAAAGTAGCTTGTATGTGGATTCCGTAACTGCTGAACCGATTCTGATGACATTGATGATTGTGGGAATCTCAACTATAGTCTGGACAGTGTTCCTGTAAAGTTTGGTGCGAACTTGCTGTTGTCCAGAAATTGATTCCTTTGAACTTTCAAAAGTATTTCAATTGCTGTGCAATGTACTATAATTTAAAAAAAAAATACATAGAGTCGAACGTATAACCCAGTAGTCATAGTTATCGTCAGATATGCTGTTAAGGAAGGTTATAGTTGCATTGTTTGAACAAAAAGGGGAAACTAATTACATTTTTAGAAATGTGAAAAACAGGTCTAAAGGGACAGTGCCTCTTTTGGAATCACCTATGATAATAGCATTGTGTTGAACTTGATGTCATACTGCATGTATTCGGATATAAATAATAATATAATAAGTATATAAATATTGAGATTTAATCTTTTATCATTGGGGTTATCAGATGTGATTAGATAAGGTAAAGAACTTTAGGTTTCTTTTGTCATCTTCTAACTTAACTAGAACATCATTCGATTTCAATATTACAAGATACTATTGTGTCTTACAAAACTCCTAAAATTAAGTTATATACTACATAATATTGCATATGAGAAAGTCTTGAAAAAATATTAACCTATCATATAAAGTTACATGCTAGTACTGTAATCTTATAAATTGTTACTTGTACATAAAGGAGAGTTGTCTTGATTTAAGGAAGATCATCGATCGCACTTTTTTATTTGTCATGTACACACAATTTTAACAATTCACTATAGAATTGGCCTACAATAATCAATGGAATGAAAAAGAAAACTAAACCAACGAAAAGATTAAAAGTTATGCTGGCACTGGATTAACTTCCCCTTTCCTTCCTTCTTGCATTTGTCTAATCCACAATCTCTTCCCAAAAGCATCAAAATTCAATGCATCAAATTGCACTCTTTAATATTTAAATAGAAGAAAAATTTAAATTTTTTAAACAGAAATTTTAATTCATTTTTGGTAATTTAAATTTATTTTTTGGAATTTTGCTAAAATTTAAAAAATGCTTTTTTCTTTTCTTTTTTTTATTTTTTACATTTTTAAAATTATCAAAAATTAAATGATAAAAACCAAATCAACAAACGCTTCTCGATCCATCCAAACTTCTTCGTTCAATCAGCTTTTCGAGTATCGCTGATATAGTAGCAGCCGCACCACCGATCCAAATTGGAAGCAATCGTAAGCGTGCTTTTAGTACTCCACACATTACAACAACTCCACATGCCATGGGTGTCATCTATGCACCACAGTTGCCACAGAATGCTACGAGCCATGAGAGCATTACGAAGATGCATCATCAGTATCATCAATATCATTATCAGCCCTACAACGTAAACAGCAGTAATCGCCAGCATACCAATCAATATCTAGGCAACAATCTTTATTACTATAATAAAAGTAACTCTGGACGTAGCTCATTTTGTGTCGATGAATCGTTGTGGCCAAGGTTTGATGTTGGTTGCGGTGGTGGTGGTCCAATTCTGTCACAGAATGCTGCCATTCGTTCTGATTCGAATATCTATACAAATCTAGCACTTGGTGATGAACGTTACCGATTACCGACAATTAATCCATACATTAATCAGGTGGAAGAACTCGATGATTATGAAGAATCTATAGATCAATTCTCTCCAACTTTATATGCTGGTGGAGTAGCACCACCACCATCATTTCAACAAAGTCATGCCATACCCATACCAGGTAGTGCCAATAATAATAGTCCACAACATCAGGGTGGCAATGGACAACGCATTATGATGGGAGCTTTTAGTGCAAGTCCCACAGCATATGCTTATCCTTACTCACCATTCTATGCAAGTTCACCAGAGACACGTAATACTTCACCCATTGCGGGTCAACAAGCACCAACGACAACCGCCATGGGCAATGGACAGATTTCTTATAGCTATGATCCGGCCTTCAATCGTTTACAAGTGCCTCATGCCACAACAGGAATAGAAGGGTCAGCAATGCGTCGTCCACGTACGCCACTTGATTGTGCTGCCACTGTGATGGCTGCCGCTGTTGCTGCCAGTGCTGGGGTTCCTGGGGCCGCCGTCATGATAAACAGGTCGGTCGAAGTTTCTTAATCTCTGCGCGATACTAATAAAGCACCATGATATTTTTTTTTTATAAGATTTTTTAAAATATTTTTGAGCTGTATTTCTCTGTGTGCGTTTTGATTGGAAATGAATATCTGAAACTTAACACAATTTTTTTTTTTTTTTGAAAAATTGTATCATCCTTATTCTAAATGTTGTTGTTGCTGCGGTCTGATGAAACTTTCAGAAGTATGAACTTTTAATTCATCAACATTTCATTGGACTTCTTAGTTGGTACATGAGAAAGTCCTTTCTAAGTATGTAGCTTTGATGCTCTCATATCATTATAAGCATGCATATTTTGCTTAGTAGTTTTTGTTTTTTTGTTAATGAAAAAGTTTTATAGTTCAATTTTATATTTATGGGTGTTCTTTTAAATAGTACTATTTTAAAACTACACAGAGTCCACTTTTATGCTAATTATTTCTTATATAAATTTTACTATCAAAGATACAACGAAATTGAAAGTAAGTAATTTATTTTATTCCTCCAAAAAATGGAAAGTTGATTATTAAGTAATGAATTGTATTTACTTAGAACAATCAAAAATTAGAATGTTAATTAGAGAATTTATTATTGTACGAAATGATTGGATGCAAATGAAGTTCAAAAGTCATAGTATCATCAAATTGAATGTTCTAAAGATAAGATAATACACCTATGAACGTTCAAAATAATAGTAGTACGTAGGGCACGACAAAAGTTTTTTAATAGGAAGTAAATACGCATTGTTTGGATTCAAAAATAGCTTCATTGTTTTTCAAAGTATTCGCCATGAAGATCAATACACTTTTGCATACGCTTAAACCAATTTTCGAAACATTTTTCCCACTCCGATTGTGGTAACATCAAAACATGCTTTTAGATTCCATCAACCGCTTCTTCGGGTGTCGAAAATCGTTTTACATGTAATTTGTTCTTCACTGTTGAGAACAAAAACAAATCATTCGGTGCTAAATCGGGGCTGTACGCCGGATGACCCATCAGTTAAACGTTATGTGCCTTCAAATACTCGGTTGTTTGAGCCGAAGTGTGATGCAGATTGATCCGACGTCGATCATTCGTTTTCTTCATTTCACCAAAATCTAATGGCAAACAGATGGTTGTGTATCACTCAGAATAGACCGTTTTACGTTCCACTAGTGGCACGGTTGCGATATGTCCGGCTATTCCACGAAACCGGCCACCATTTGCTTTGAAGTGCTTCGTCACCTGTTACAATCTTAAATACGTCTTTTGAAGCACCACGATTGTACTTTTGTTTTGGCGATTGTCAAATTATGCTGACTCGAACGTGAAATTAGTTTTCTCACAGCTGAGTGATCATAAAAAATTTGAATGAATGTCCACAGTTGCCTCACACGGTATGTCACATGCCAATCTTCCAATATTAGTTTACGCACAGCATCGATGTTTTGGGCGTAACAGCTGTTTTTGGTCGACCTTCACGAAATTCGTCCTGCACCGTGGAGCGTCCACGATTGAAATCCATAAACTAGCGATATACGGTAGTCTTATGTGGTGCTTTATGACCAAAAGCCGAATGAAGTCTTTCCGCACTACCTTGCCATGTTAATCCACTTCAAAAATCTTAAAAAATTATCGCACGAAAATATTTGCGATTTACGATTTAAATCCATTTTTTTTTTTTCGATATGAAATTTAAATATGCTAAAAATGTCAAACTTCACGATGGACACTTTATATAGTGAAAACTCATAATAGCGTTTCCATATTGTTAAACTTTTGTAATGCCCTACGTCTTAGTTCAAAAATTGAATTCGATCAAAAAAATTTAAAATTTAAATTTTCATGTTAGATGTTAAAACGGATTACAATAGTTTCATTTAACCAGGATTTTTCTTATATCTTTTAAGTTTATATATTGTAATACATAAATACCAAAATCACTTTTGTTACCAGGATGATTTCCTGTTCTGTATTTCTATTTTTAGAATTCTGTAGACATTACAACATATAGGGACTTCGCAACAACACTTCATTCAATTTTATTGTAGTTATTTTGATTTATTTGAATAAAACTTTTTAGGAAAAATTGCATTGAGAAGAATAAGTGCTAAGTTAATAGCTTCCCTTTCCTATATTCCTTCTTTTAGCTTAGTGTTTTCAGTTAAACTTATATACCAAATACAATATATTATTTAGAATGTAATTTTCCATAACATAAAATCAACTGAATTGAATCCATTTAAAGCCTAAATATGCGTCGGAAAAGAAGTGAAAAAAAGAGAAAGAAAAAAAACCTTTATAAAAAAGGAGTCAAGAGAGATACAAAATTTTCCATTCCTCTTTTTATATATTGCGACTTATTATATCATATAAACTACGCATTTGATGAAAGCGTAAAAGGCGGGCGGGCAGAGCAGCGTCACCACCAAATCCACCCACAAAAGAGATACAAATACCAAAAGAAGTACCAAATTGTCATACAAAATCATCCCCTAGACCAAGTTGCGTTTCTCCAATTGAGTGTGTTTAAATAATCACTCAAGAGGTAGTCACAATTCATTGAAACAAATCAACAGCAAATGCCGCCCGCCGCCATTCTCTGACCAATTCAACTCAACTCTCTTATTACTCACTTCTTCACTCATCTACTCGTGTTGTTGTTTACATGTTTTTTAGACTTTAGACTCATTTGAGCTTTTGCTGCTTGTTTTTTAATTTGGGGGTTTGGGGCATGACCGGCCGGCCGGTGCCAATGTTTGTTAGTTGTTTGACTTTTCCCCGAGGTTAACATAAATGCGCAGTTTGGGATCCATTGAAAGCACCTTTGAGGAGAGTGCGTTTTGAAGTATGTTTGAAGCTCATAAACACCAAACAACAACGCAATACAATTCTGGGCAGCCAAAAAGAACAGAATTGCGCATTTGAAAAGAATTTTTTTTTTTGTCAAAAAAAGAAAGAAGCCAACCAACCATCATCATCATCGCTTCTTATAGAAAGAAGTCGTAATACCACAACGTGTGGCATGTTCTTCTTTAGCGATGATTTCATTTTTTATTTCAAACACACATTTCTTTCTTTCATTCATTCTCTGAACTCGAAGTTCATTCAAAGAATTTTTATTTTTGCCACGAATCTCAAACATAATTTTGGTGTTTTGATAAAAACAACATTCAAAATTCCTTTGAATTGCTGCGTATCTTTTATGTTGCAAAACCATTTTGTTGATACTTCATAGAAAAAGAAGCTTAGGCGAACTAATTTAGATGAAAATTATTAATGGTTCAAATCACCTAGACATAAATATGTACAGTGTTCAAGAGATAGATTTTTTTTAAACATAAATATTATAATTTCTGAGAATGCCTTTGCATATGTATATCTCATAAAGTACTGAAGGAAAAAACGTCTTCAGTAGCCTAAAAAATAAAAGTATGAATCGATCCTTTGAAAAAAATATTTGTGAATATTATTGTTTCACTTAGTTTGCTAAGAGTTGTCACTTATTCAATGCTTTTAAAAATGAAGTACCTATAGAATCTAAAAATAGAATTGACCGCTTTAATGTTTTTTCTGTAGAAAAGGCAACTCAGCCTAATTATGCCTCTAGATTTAGACGATATCTCTCAATCAGTTTCTTACAGCACCCGGTTGAATCAGTACAACTTATTAACTTGTAACGATTTGAAACATTAAATGTAATTATTTTTGTGATAATAATATTTAATAATAAAAGTAAAAAATATAAAACTTAAATATAAAATATTAAATGGGCTTGCAATTCATTAGCAAGGAATATCAAAACAATCAAATGTTTCAATAAGAGTACACTATTTCATTTAAAAATAAAACCACGTGTATTTGAGCGAGTTGTGATATTTTTATTGCAAAGTATTGCTCAGTTGCTCGGTGTGGATGCATTTGTATCTCATGGATCGAGTGAGGATTTTCTAAACCTCAAATACGACAATTTTGTTTATCCGCCAAGTTTGCAAGCGGTCTCAGTATAATTTTCTCCATTTTTGTAATGGGTTTTCACAATTCGAAACACGTTCTTCTTTTGTGTAGCGCTCCATTTTTAATAATCGGAACAATCACAGCTTTCAAATTTCACAGTTGCCATTGGCACGAAATAAAATGACACAAAATTTAAATAGTACATTCTTACTGAGACACCCACACCCTATGTAGATATGAGCGGATGAGTCCAGTTTTAGCTATCACATTAAAAAATGTTTGAATAGAAATACATAAATCATTATTTCACTTCTTTTGTATTTTTTTTGTTTTTGAATGTAATTTTTAATAAAACCAACGTTAGCTTCTTATTATGTTATATGTTCACATCAAAATAACTGTATGGTTGGCAAACATTCAAACCCTTGGACAATTGAAATTAGGAATATAACGATTTAACATTTGCCGATACGATACTGAATCGACGCTGATCTAATGTTGTTGTTAAAATAAATGTCGTCAACTCTCCAAATAACGAAATTTGTTAATGATATAAAATTGTAAAATATTCTGGGCTTTTATTACATATTATTGTGGTCCACAATTTGTTGATCCCTGATCTGTGCTAACGTTTTTTGAAAACTTAATTAAAGGTATAGCTTCAAAAAAGCAAACAGATGCGTACTCTACTTAAAGATTTTGTGGCTTATTCACAATAAGTTAACATAGGCACAACTTGTTCCAGCAAATGTTTATTATTGTTCAATATTTAATCAGCCTATATATCGCTATTAAAATTGAAAGTTATACTTATTTCATATATGTATTGTATACCGTAGACATTTTTTATACTTATAATTACTTTTTTTCGACGTCTTTAAAAAAAATTTAGAATAAAAATAATTTGTCAAAATCAATTCAAATGATAATTTTTAGTATTGTAAATCAATCAATTTATTTTTAAATATTGCCATCATTAATCAAATATTACTTCTTTATTTTAAATGGTTTATTACATGTGTACTTCAACAATATCCCAATCCAAACACATAAAAAAAGAACTTCATTCAACCTTGAAATGCAATTTAAACCAACAAATACCTGAAAGATGAGAAAAAGTCGTAGCTAATGATGGACAGTATTATGAATAAAATGCATTGTATCAGTTGCTCGGAATAAAGCTTCAAAGTCTCTAAAAAGTCCCTTAAAACTTATTTGTGCACCTAATACTTACAAATATTTTCATTTTATCAAACTCTAAAAAAATTAGACCTAATTTAATTGTGAAAATCAATTGAAATGATAATTTTTAATATTGTAAATCAATCAAAAAATTTTGAATATTTCCATGATTAATCAAATATTTTTCTTATATTTTAAATGGTCTCTAAATATATGTATGTACATACATAAAAATTACATACTTCAATAATGTCCCAATCATTTATTTTTCTATATAGCGAAACACAAAAAAAGAGCACCATTCAACCTTGAAATGAAATTTAAACCATCAAATGCCAAAAACCTCAAAAATAATGCAATAAAGTACAGTCATTTTTGAAAAATTCAAAGCTTCAGTAAGGAAGTTCATTTAAACGATGAATACTGACTGTTTTATTGTACATATACACTTTCAAAGGTTCAAAAGCATAGAAATTTTATTGAAGTTTTAAAATGCATTTCAAGGTTACTGAAACATGAAGAAAATAAAAACAAACCAAAACATAAAACACAAAAACTCATGCTGAAATTATCTATCACTCAAAATGTTGCTCTGCAACAAACATGATAAATAAATGGAAAAACACCAACACATGAGTGTAGCAAACGCAGATACAAATTCTTCCAAATATGTATAAAAATTGCCAAAGGAAGTACACAATAAACTCACTCAATGCTTTCTAAAGATAAAGCCTAAATAAATGAAGTGGTGGTAGTTGAGTGTTTCAATGAGTAGTGTGCACCAGAAAGAAGCTTATTAAACTCAAGTGGAATTAAATATTTTGAGTGATTTTTGTTTTCAAGTTCAAGGTCAGGGATACTTTTAAGAATACTCTTTAAGATTTTTGGGTTTTATTTCTTTTGTACCATGACATTGACTTTGATTACACAATTTTTCAATTCTTTAATTTGAATAAACTGTTAAATATTTTAAAAAGAAAAAAATAATAATAGAAATAGGCAACTAAAACGCAAACAAATAAATAAGAATCACTCAAACAAATGAATAAGACTCACACAAGCTTTTATCTGAATTACACAGGAGTTTTGTTCTCTCAGATCTACAATATGTACTTATGGACTGTACAAATACATGTAGGCATTTGAGTAGTAGTAGGACTCAAAATTTAAAACAATGAGAAATAAAAAATAAAAGAGAAAAAATTCTATAATAAAAACTTTCCATAGCAAACAAGATAAGAAACCATAATAAGGGTATCACATACATATATTTAAAACAGATTTCTTTGAGAAGATTTCATTACTATATTTTCTTAATTTAATACCAAATAAAGGTAAAATTAAATAAATTTATAATTTAGATATTTTTATACACACGTTCCCAATTTTTTGGAGGTACAACTATGATGTCCAATAGATCTGTAAAATGACCAAAATTTTGTCACAAAAAGAAGAACTTAAAGACAAATCCTATTGTTATCATTGACCAAATGATTATTAAAAGAAATACATATTGAGTACTAGACTATACTATAGAAAAAAATATGTCCAATATAATCAAAAAAAGATAAACGCAAAGAGAAACCACAAACAATAATAAGTAATAAGAAAAATAAAATATGTTTAAGCTTCGCAAAGCGTGTTTTATACCTTCCACATTACTGTGAATTATGGTATTATTATTTTGTTCTGATGTTTATAACGCCTCATATTATGGTGCCAATGGAGATGATCAGTTTTTGAGTTATCAAAATGAAATTTGTTATAGTTTATTGGAAAAAGTTGTTAAACCCATTTAAAAATCAAAATAAACCTCGGTTTCCAAACTGCGTTTTTGCACTTTATATTCTCAATAGATTCCATTAGTGACAAAGAATCAGCAATTGATAAAACTTAGCTTTTTTAAAATTTGATTGATCGGACAAGTATATGATTTAATATAACCAATCATAAACCTCGGTTTCCAAACTGCGTTTTTGCACTTTATATTCTCAATAGATTCCATTAGTGACAAAGAATCAGCAATTGATAAAACTTAGCTTTTTTTAAAATTTGATTGATCGGACAAGTATATGATTTAATATAACCAATCACCATATACACAGGCTTATTATGAGTTTGAGTAATGGAAATATTTTGTGATTCTCAATAGATTAAAGCAAATGATTTGACATGACATTGAACGTAAGATATCGACAAACTATAAGGATCGTTGAAATTATTATAATAAGTGATATCTTAATCTTTAACCAATTGTGAGGTTTTTGTATTAAAAAACATTACAAATAAAAAAAAGGTACATAAGCTTCTTGGTGAACTGAACTTAATGTTTTATTCGCTTTTGTTTTCAAACGCTCATCTTTGGTTTCCAATCGACGTATGTTATTTCTTGAATGATGTCAGCATTCTATTTTTGGCAATGTTTGCAGCCCAAAACAATTACAATAGCAACAACAACAACAGCAGCAACCATCAGACCTCAAATCCAAAACATATAACTTGAAGAAAAAAAAAAATTGAAAAAGAGCAAAACAAATGCGAAAGAAAAACAAAAAGTAAATAAATAAGCGAAAAAAACACGAAAGCAAAAAGCGAAAAATATAACAAATACAATTATCTTGCAAATAAGCTTTAACCAAAATACAATACATACTTATATAAAAACTTTGGTATTTGTGTGTGTTTGCATGTATTGTGCGTGAGCATTTTAGGGTGGTGCGAACATGTACATATAGTATTGTCAAAAGGAAACTTACTTTTAGATGTTTAGATGAATATCCTGTGAGGAACTATCAAAACAACATATACACGAATCTATTGTATATTACTATAGTATAGAAGAGGTCCTGAACGGACTGAATTTGTATAAATTATTGTTGTTGATTAAAATAAACATAATTTTTCATATAAAAAATGTTATAAGAAACAAACGAATTCCCTAATGATTTTCATGTAGAAATATGTATGTATTAGTTTATGGGTATGAAGTTTTAGTATTATCCATTCTTATACAAGCAAATACTAAAACCACTGTGTGGATTTAGATTAGAGTTGTTGCAGCTTAAACAATATGCAGATCCAAAGGTTCCAAAACAAAGTGCTGAGATGTGCATTTATGATATCGAACGTGATCTCGCAATGAATTCGGTTGCTAACTCCTACAAAGAGAGACTGAGCAAACATATATGTACATAATGAAGCCTTATGGGCTCAACCCACTGGTTAAGAAGGCTTAAATATAAAAAACCAGATGATTTAATTTCCTAATTAAATACTTAATATGCCTTTTTAATAGCTGGAAATCTACGATTATTAGTGGAATCATTATATTATATATCATTTAAATGGCTTGCACAATTCTTGATTACGTTCTAAATAAGACTGCACCACGTGCCTCTCAAGTGGTAATGCAATCGGGTTTTTTTTTGACTTAAAAGGCCGTGGTGTTTTATACTTTAAATAATATAATAAGTAAAAATTTTTCTTATCAAAGTTCTTTTTCTTGAAGAATTCCAGATTAAATGTTACGCAAAATTTCTTGGAAGCATTCAGTTCAGCTTAATACAACATTAAATTTGTACATAGAGATAGGCCTGCTATAACGAACCTCTTTTTCACAAATACCATTCAAGCTCAACAATCTTTATGTATTGTAGATTTATGTACCTAAATATAAATGCCACCATTTCCGAATCACCTTAACTAATGCCTTTTGAACATCCATTCAATTTTTCAAGTGGCTTCTTTCAAAAGTAGTTGCCTTCATTCCTCTTCAACCTCATACCAATCCATATAAAGTCTACCTTTCTGCTTATAGGCATATTTGAGTCATGAAACTATTCAGCATACAAGTACTTTAGGCGATGACATCGTCATCATAATTTTCGCTGTCATCATTTGTCATAATCATTAAGTGCAAAAATAATCCAATTGACCAAGACCAAGCGAACGAATTTTGACTAAAGTATTAACAACTTCACTGTCAGTAAGTGTGATTTGACGATCGATCCGATCGGTCAGTCAGTCGTATTTCTTCATTAACCTAAAGTACTTTAATAATAGCACATCTTTTGCTTTATTTGTTTTGTTTTTTACATTTAGTCATTTCATATTTTCTTTGATGGGCCTCTTTCTCTTTCAAGTTATGTCAATCAACATAACTGTTGTGGTATTGTAGTTTGAATGATTGTTTATTTCTTGTTCAAACCAATTTTATTCAGTTTTAACCAGTTTCTACCCTATACTGTGTTTCTCAGTTCAAATTGATAATTGTTTCTATTTGTTTGTGTTTTGAAATAAAATAAAATAAAATAATAATTATAATTAATTAATGAAAATCATAAAAACATCTTCAATCTATAAATAAAGATCGATAAAAATAATAAATTTTTTAATATTTAATTGATAGCTTTTTATCTTAATTATACATTTGAAATTTAATATATATTCTAGTATTATATGTGTCATTATCATTCTCTACAAAAATATGGTATATGATTCGCAATTAATTTTTTTTTTTGTGTGTATTTTTTTATTATTTTTAAACTTAATTACTAATTATTAAATTTTCATTATTTCAGGTATGTAAATTTATGACAATTAAAATTTTTTCATCGTGGGAGAATAGTAAGTTCATTGACGAGTTTAGTAAGTAACATTTTTTGTTATAATTATTTTAAAAGTTCAGAAGGATATTAATTTAACATCTAACACCCAAAGGTATGTTTCTCTATGGAGGTATGAGAAAAATGGTTCTTCAAACCTGTATTCAAATCTAAAATTAACTTAAACAAATTTAAAAATTTCAAGACCACATCAAAAAAATACATATCGGGATCAAAAAAAGACTCGGTAGAGTAGTGAATAGTGTTGCATCATCATATACGCCGATTCTTAAATTTGTACATTGTTACTAGTAATTACTTGAGGTTAAATATGCGCCACTGCTTACACCTAATCAAAGTTATTTATAAAGATCTTAAAAATTTAAACTATGGGAGATGTCCGCCCACCGGAATGTATTTTGTTGTAAAATAATAATTTGGGGCTAAGAAATTTGTCCGACAGTTACCACACTATAGTTAAAGTGTTTCCGTTACTACCTTGCTGTATAATTCATTAGTCCAAAACTAGTTCTGGGCTTGTCCCTAGTTCCATTTCTATCCTTTTGTACATGTATTTAATTGGTGAATTTAACATGGCGTTGTCATTGGACTGTCAATTTCAACTGCCTGTCTCAACGGTTCTTTCACCGGTTTCATTTCACCAGTTATACCGCTCTCAACACCAGTTTAATGAGAGTAAACAAATACTTACCTCTCAATAGTTTTCTCTTACTGGTTCGCCTCTGTGTGACTAGTGAATAACTAGAGAAACGGGGAGAATTGCCATCGAGCATACTGTAGGGTTGTAACTACTACTATTATAATATTTTATTTTGATCCAAAATTTAAATTTTTACCTTCTCGATCTAAAATGCATTCGCCAACAGCTTTTAAGAATATGGGATATTACAATACTAAAAGTGTTTACCTTAAAAACATATAATTTTGAGACCTATTTATAATTTAAAAAATTCTGTTAAAGGAGACTAGTTTATTATAATAAGATCATATGATTTTGCTTCCAACCAAGTTTTTCGATTTCCTAGTTATTCTTCCTAATACACAACTAACCAGTTATTATGTATAGCAAGTATACTTTGAACCTATCAATGTGGACTTTGGACTATAGTTAGTCAAAGTCAATGAATGAAGCCAATTGCATGTTTATATTGTGGAAAAGTTGTAAGACTTAAACAAGATATGACTAAACCTTTTTTTCTTCATGCATTCCAAGCGTGTTGTGTTGTTCAATTTTAAACACCTTCAATAATGTTGATTGCATTTAATAAACTTTGACATTTTTGCATCAACAGCAACATTACTAACTAACTAAATTGCTGACTGACTACTTGACTGACTGACTCATTTCAATCATAATAGAATTGACTGACACTACTAGATGCTTGCCTTTCAAATAGCTTTTCTAAACAAATCTTGAAAATTTATACACAAAGACAATCTAACAGCAAATTTAATTTCTGTAGTTACTCAGAAAATAACTGAGTGTAAATTAAAAATGCATAAATTTTGAAATGCAATGAACAATGAGAAGAAACTTGTTTTGTTTCTTAATAAATAATTGCATGCACGAACATTCTCAAATAAGATAAATTAAAAATTAAAGATCTTAAAAGATATTCTACAATGAAAAATGTACTTAGGGGTGGCAATACAATATATAAATGCCTACGATTGAAAAACAAAACTTTTAGAAAGCATGTTCAATCGTTTTTCCTAGGGCAAATGCCCAAACCCTGAGTAAAAGGGGGCTCTGAACAAGAAGTAAAATCCTCAAAAATCCTATCTTAAAATTATTTAGTTTTACTAATTTGAAAATTTTTTAGTTGGGGTTAGGGACCCCGAATTTCTATTTTGTACAGAGACCCCCACAAGTCAAATCGCGCCTCTGGTTGCAATTCAAATTGTTTTTCTTTGTTCCGTGTAATGTCCGTTAAACAAGATCCACTAACTGCGCATTAGGTTTGCATGCAATTTTATACTCGTGTCACGCTTGTTGGGTCTATTAACCTATTAGTAGAACACAATCATACACACGGACAACCAGAAGTTACTAGTTGAAGAACACTACCAGCACTGCCCTCTGCGTGCATATTAACCTCATTGCTTTTGCAAGTTTCTCTTTGGCACTTTGTATGTACAGTATATTCTTGCTAAATTGATCTATTGGGATATTGAAATTATATAAGAAAATTGCCTCTCATGAGTATAGTCAATTTAAATTTATTTTGTCAATTCTTTTAGTTAGTACTGCTGCCCCAAGTGGCGTGTTTCAATTTGTAAGCGGTCTATGAAAACGCTTCTATGGTTGTCCCCATTAGTGAATATCTACTCATGAAACATGACTTTATCTAATTGGCATATTGGTGGTTTTGTTTTCTAAATAACTATTCAAAGTGTGCTTCGCTCATTTCATGTTTCCATTTGACATGCTAGACTTTGTGGCGGCAACTATGACGACGATGACAATAAGAAAATACAATAAACAACAATATGTATCTACGAACGAATGATGTATTACGAGTTAAACGTATACATAGATAGAAACCACTTTAAGTCAATAGTTCAAAATTGCTTTTTCGCTTTAAATTGAATACAAATTATTCTTGTTAGAAAATTGTATTGGGTATAAATGAATACTTCTTTCTATTGAATAAACTTCCTTATTGTATAATGAGTACGTCCATTAGTATGTTCTTTGTTGAAGGAAGTCTTCATCGTAAAGACAAACGAATCGATTCATTGACCTAGTCTCTCTTGGATATTTGGCATTTAGAGTCGAGATGTGAAGTTTAAGCAACTTTGGATCTGTTGGATTTGATTAATAATACAGAGTTTTTTAAAATTTTGTTTTTTTTTTTTTAATTTTCTTATGTATAATGTTATAGTGGTCATTTGAAGCCATTCACTTTTGCAAAATTTTAAATTTTTAAAAATAAAATAGCCTACGGCTTAGTTGAAACATAGGTGCCCTTGATGATTATGTTCAAAACAAATTCAATGGCTTAAAAAGGAACTCTTTGAATATCCAGATATTTTAAAAGAAAATATAAACAGAAGACCGAAATTTAAACCTTTGTATAACTACATATATGATAGAGACCTATTAATATTAATCCTGTGTATGAAGTTTGCTACTTCAGTTGACTTTTTAACTAGACTTTCATCAATGTTCTATTTCATGAGGACCCTGTCTTGGTTATATATTTTTGAATAAATTGATAACATCTTTATTATACCAAATATAAAGGGGCTCATAACTTCAAAATTCTAAAATCCAAATAATCTCGAATTTCTTAATTGTGAATATATAAATAAATATTTCCTCCTTTTCTACTTCTCGTGTTCTATCCAATTACAAATGCATAGTCAAAATTGAAATACCCTTCATTTTGAAAGACGATTTCGCGTAGATCATTTTGATTGATGTCTCTATAATTAAGGCGTCTTGTGGTGAATTATAATTTTGTATTTATAAAATATATGCTCTAATCCGGTTTTCTATATACAATATTGAATACTTATAACTTCAAACAACTTATCTTCAAATGAAAAACTTGGACATATCAATTGGCGTTGCTTGCTTGCGTGCCCTCATCTGCAGTATAATATTTTGCAAAATTTTTATTAAAATCTGAGATGGTGGCAACTAATTTAATCTTGCATAATTCAAGGTAGTAAATCAACATGAAATGATGAGATTTTTGCATAAAATACTCCACCAAAACGACACAGTTTAATTAATGATAAATAACCTTAAATAAAAATTTTATAATTTATTAAATCACCTTGATTCAACATGTGTTTTCGGTCAACAAAATTATCTTCTATCCTATATTTTTAAATTTATGAAATTTGATTCTAAAAATAAATAACCTTTTTGCCTTTGTGCCTTATGTACAGTTTAGATATCCTATTCAAACGTTATGGGGTGGAGATTGTCATACGCCTCATTAGTCACTCAGACGCGTGTTCATTTCTAAAACCATATAAAATACCCCATGTTGTAGCAAACAACAATTTTCTTCTACTCTCTACATTGTTTTTAGTTTGTTATTGATGTTGATGTTTTGTGGCTTATTGTGGCTCATTATGGTTTTAGGTTTCACTTCCTCCTGCTTTATACATAATTTCGTCATGTTTTTTTGCGATTACATTTTGGTTAGCTTGAAAAACTTTTTGACAGACTGTGTAATAATAATAATATTATAATAAAAATGATGATGACGACTTCTTTAATAAAGCGCCTAGCATGAACAACCACTATCAGACACCTAAACATAATTCTATCATAGTAACATTCAATTTGAATTTATATGAGAGTGTGTAATTTGGTCCAGAAATTTTACATTTGGAGCATGTGTTTGTATAAAAATCTTCACGGCGCCTCTCTATCAAAAATCCTTGGACACTTTCATAAGTTTTGATATTAAAAAATGAAGTCATGTTAGATTACACACATATATGTACTATATTAAAATTGGATACAAGACCAACAACCCGCAAATCACATACATAATGCCTCCTGAAAAGAATCACATAACATTTCTCCATTAACTTCTGTCAGTTATAACATTTCGAAATGGGTTTCATTAAATTCAAATTCAATTATTTAAATCATTTATTTAAAAAAATAATCGAATAAGACTGGGTACCAAATACAATAGGTACCGATTTTTTTTTAATATACAATTTACTACGGCTGCAAAATGGATATCTATTATTTGATTTGTTACATCTTGTCGATTCATGAATCAGCTACAGCATGGATAACGAATAGTTGGCCCTATACACGGATCAGCTGATTCATAAATCGACAAGTTGCAACAAATCAAATTGAATTATTAATCAGCTGCTCCGTGTATAGGTCCTCTTATAGTTATCCATGCTGCAGCTGATACATGAATCGACAAGGTGCAACATATCAAATTGATTCATACATAAGATGCAACGTGCATGAGTGACAACAGCAGTAAGTTGTAGTACCTACTTATGTTTTACCTATAGTGACAACCCTAAGCTTTAGTACCGTTTGTAAAGTTATTTTATTAATTAAAGTCTACTGGCAGTTCCATTGAGGTTAGAAAAAATAAAAAATAAAAATTGTCCAGATTTTGGTGCCATGGCTGACGAATATAATAGTAAAATTCTTCGTGTGGCTATTGCACAAATATGTCAATCTGGTGGCTTCACTCATATTATGCCATCGGCATTGGATAATTTAGAACTTATTTTACATAAATTTTTGCAAGATTTTTCCCGCAATTTACATGCCATAACCGAACATGGTAATTGTATACTTATAAAATTTTTACTAATTTCATTAATTTGTAAATTGAATTATAACATTTGTTTTTTAGTTAATCACACTGAACCCAGTCTAAAAGACTTTATGTTCTGCACTAGGAGTCTGCATATTAATTTTGGTGAAATAATTGATTATGTAACTCATACGGAATCGATACCCTTTCCATTTGGTATTCCTAAATATCCATTTGTTAAACATAAACCAAATCATATGATGTCACTAGTTCCTCAGTTTGACGTTCATGATTCAAGGATAAATGCGCGTCGTGGTCAACCAACCATTATACCAACTTCAGTCATGATGTCTCCGAATGGTTCGATACATGCAAAAGTTGAGGGAAAATGTGCTGTATCAGTTATTCCGGAACTATTCTATGCCAAAGATTATGAAGAGCCTGATGATTCACTAGAAATTATACCGTCTTCTCCTCCTCTACCAGCACTACTGCCACCACCACCACCACCAACAGAGCAAATTGATCATTCTAATATTGAATGCAAGAGGAAGAAAAAGAAAGAGAAGAAGAAGAAAAATAAAGAGAAGAAGAAGAAAAATAAGGAGGAGAAGAAGAAAAATAAGGAGAAGAAGAAGCGTAAGAAAGAGAAGAAGAAGAGAAAGAAGGAGAAGGAAAAGGAAAAATTAAAAGAGTCTAGTGAATCATTTGTTATGGAACATTAATTTCATTGTCAACATCATGTTTAAAGAGAAAACTGAGAAAGACTCGTATAGAAAAATCCTATCTAAAAATAATAATAAATTCTTAAAAGTCTATTACCAGACACTACCATTAAATAAATGCATGTAGCTATAGAGTTATCTAAAAACTATCTATTATAAATCTAGTCAAGAATTGTATGCCAAGAAGTCGGATTTAATACATATCAAATTAAAAAAGATTCCATCCTATTGTATCAATAAAAAACAGTCTGTGTACGTTGCGTTTTATCTATTTTAAGACCCACATTCATACATACATATGTAACATAGGTTGCTTATCGGATAACTGTGTTGCTGTTGAGTTTAATGCCCTATTCAGCCAGAGAACAAGCTGCATTTGTTTCTTAAGCAGCTCAAAAAATTGATTATTTTCTACAACAACAACAACAGTCAAATGACCAAATTGCAGTGTTGCTTTGGTGAAATATAAGCGACTTAAGCAATCAGAGTTGGGAGATTTTATGTACTGTTGCCAAATTTGTGCAATTAGAGTCACAACGTTATTTTCCTGTGTGTTTAACCAAAACTGTGTGGTTTTATTAAAAAAATTACATTTTTTAAGCTGTCTGAATAGGACATAAGTAACTTTGATATTTTGATTATCTCCTTTTCTGTGTACCAGTTCAGTATCGTATAAAAAACACAATTTTTTTTTTTACCATTTATTGGATAAATATAAGCCTCCAACTTAATGGATATAAAATATTTGTGTGATAAAGGCGAGAGATTGACGTGTGGCTTAAAGCGAAAAGAGTATATTGAATTAATATATGTCTGGTTTAATTAAAAGGGAAGCCTACGTCCTCTTTGGCGTCCGTGTACCCAAACGTCATCAGAGTGAAGGCGCTTGAGCCTTCTTCTGGAGGTTTTTATTGCCAAAGCAGCAGCTGTTGACATGAGACCGGTCATTATACCGACTAGTGGGCAAGTTTATCTGCTCAAGATAGGATTCTCAGGTCCGTGGATATCACATCATTACGAACGTACCAAGGAGCGTTAACTATCTGACGGAGTGCAGAGTTCTGCATCTTCTGCATAAGGAAGAGACGGCTGCAGTTCTCCAGAAGGGAATCCCATAAGTCCAGGACGGGACCACTAAGGCCTTATAAATAATAACCTTGTTGCTCAGGCTAAGTTGACTCCTTGGCTAAATGAGCCTGTTCAGTTCAGTTTTCGCTGTTAATAGCGATGTTCCAGCGGTCTGCCCACCTACTGAAACTATCCAGAAACTCCCGAGTTATTTCAGAAGCCTCACTGGCACTGGGAGAGATGGCAATAAAAGATTTGTCATCAGCGTATGTGGCTAGCGATGTATTATCAGCATCTGGGGCTGGTAAATCAGCGGTGTAGAGTGTGTACAAAAAAGATCCAAGAACACTGCCCTGAGGTTCTCCCACACCAATACTCCGGATACTAGATCGCTCGTCCCGAACCTCAACTATAAAGTAGCGTCCAAGCAGATATGACCTCAAAATAAGGTACTGGGAAGCAGGGAGGAGGGTCTTCAGCTTGTGAAGGAGGCCTATATGCAAGATTCGATCGAACGCTTGCAGAACATCCAGAAAGATGGCATAGCTATATTGTTTGTTCTCAAAGGCCTCGAGGACATGCTGCACAACTCGATGAACCCATTCTGGTGCACCATGAAGATGCCGAAAGCCAAACTGATGACCAGGTAAGGCACTCTGGACGCCACTTACTGTCAGCGTTCGTCCAAGAAATATTCTTTCGAATATCTTGGAGAAAACCTGCAGCAACCTTATCGGTCGATATGACGCAACAAGGTTCTCCGGCTTGCCAGGTTTCGGTAGTATACATAGCACAATTTTTAAAAAGGAGGAGTCAAAAATAAGAATTTCTTTTTATGAGCTTAGTTGAGGGTTCCGCACCCGAAGGGTACCCTATTAGTAAGCCTACGCTGTCTCGAGCCATGTCCCTCAATTGAATACAGTAGGTACAAACTGGACGTCAAATAATAAAACTTGAAAATACAGTTAAAAAATTAAAAAATACAAGAAACGTATGCTTCAATATGAACTGCGTGCTTCTCACTTTGGATAATTTTTAGCAAAAATTCTTATTATTTCTTCTACTCATATCCGTAAGGTGCAACTTAGCTATCATTATATGATAATAATAGAGTGCATTTGTGATGAATTGGTCGTATTACTAAATAAAATATAACACATACATATGTGAGATCCTTATGTCATTTTCAGCTTTTTACATATAAACTTATGTAATTAGTTATTTTTATTTAGTTTTCATCTCATGCAACCATAAATTCGAAACATTTTTTTTTTTGTTTTTTCGTTTTCGTTACGAAAATTATGCTTACAATTTTCTACATCAGAAATTCAACTAGCAACATAACTCATCTCAGCTCTTAAAAGCAATCAAAGTTAACAACAACAAAAATGTATGCTTGCGTAAAATTGCATGAATTTATTTTATCGCATGCAATATTTTATGCAAAAAATAAAAAATCTTATTTTTTTTTTGTATTGTTGATGATGACTTCAAGTTGAAATTCACATCAGGTAAATCTTTTTATTATAAAGTTGTTAAAATCAACAACTCAATTTAAAAACAACAAAAACTATTTCCAGATTGAAAATTACATTTTTCAAATCAATTCTCTTTAACCCCCAATTCCGCTTAGCTACATCACAGTTATCGGCACATTTCGTTTAAGTGCATGGAACTAATTGAAGTGGATTTCAGATTACCTTTCTTTTCATTCGCTTAGCTGCGTATTTCATTTAGGTGCTCTAAATGTAGTGAATGTAGATGAAAAATCTTGAATACTACCTACTAGCGTACCCGGCGTGCTTTACTATGCTCCCGACGTAGTGTAGTACATTTTTAAAAAAACCAAACAAATCAATTATTAGCATTGATATAATTACCTGATATATTTGACAAAGGCGACTTGATTGATTTTAAAATATGTCTCTAAGCTTTATATGCAAAATATTATCCATCAATTTCTCGACAAGAGCAAGTCCGATTCGCACCAAACTTTACTGAAACAATCTCAAGACTATGCTAGAGATTCTCTTCAAAATTTCACCAAAATCATTTCAGCAGTGTCGGAATCCTTAAGCGACATACATACATCTAATTTTATATATATAGAAAAGAAATTAAAATTAGAATAGTAGATTTTTAGACCATTTACCATAGTTTATTTTGAGTTATTTGTACAATATTTTACCATGGTGACTGTCCATTAATAATAGTCAATTTTCTATTGAAATTTTGTAACAAAGGATTTAATATTCTAATGGTTTTCTTAATTTTGTTTAATGCCCTTCGATAATATTGTATGAACTTAGAACTAAACAGTAAGTTAGAGTTTGGTGGATGAAAAGTCTTTCGTTAAGTATCTGGAATTAATTTTGTTAGTGTTTTATTAAATTTAACCACTAATGGAAATATCTATCGACGGTATGTTAAGCTTCTTCTAGACATCTTTAAATCTCACTATAGATACCTCTAGAACAATATCGTCGAAGAAGATTAATGTGTTTACATTGAAATATCATGGGAGTACAAATTTTTAAGAGTAACATTAGGTTCTAAAGTATAATAAATAAACAAGTTTTACCTGTTAACGACTTGCGATTGAAAATTTTAAAGTAAATATATAGAAACTATCGTCGTCTATCTTGGAATGTATAATTCTTTCTTTATTTACATTTCCTTTTCTTTTAACCATTTTGCTACTTGAAAATCATGTTTTATAACAATTTGTGGCAATTGCAAAAAGGGACAAGAGACTATAAAAAGGTAAGAAATTCAAATGGCAAACCAAATGCAAAATAGCAACGACGTAACTAGAGCAATGAACCCCGGAGTTGGATTGGATTAGATTGAGTTGGATTCAAGCGAAAGTAAAGAAAGGCATAAAAAAAGAAAATTCATATTTAAATTTCAAAATTGTCTTTCTGTCTCCCGAAGTACAATGTTAAAAGGGAAAAAAGTAAACATGTACCTGCATAGTTGCCTTGGTAGAGAAATTTGTTAAGGATGAGTAAGTGTGTCGTCTGTTCTGTGTAGCAATTTAGAATATTATTTGTTGTTACAAATCCTGCTGACCCACTCTGTGTAGAAAAAGAGAAAGGAAACAACTAGAAGGAAGGAGAACATGAAAAGGTGATTGCACTCTTATTGTGTGCAGGTGAGCTTTTCATTTGACTCGCAACAGGATATTCTAGACAAGCACGCGATGTGTCATGCATCCAAACATGCAACAACTTTTCATTTGTCCTGTTTTTTGCTTCGTGGTTTTTTTTTTTTTTTGGGCGGGAAATGCATGCAACTAATGAAAAATTATTTCCATGAATGAATGAATCCATTTGAGTGTTTTTACTGATTCCAAGAAAATTTAAATTATGCATACTTACATTACGTGGAAATAATTTTTCATTAGAATTGGGTTTTTGTTTTTTTTAATTTTAAAAGTTGATTTATAGTATTTACAATCAATTTTCAATGTGTCTTCATGTCAATAAAGCCTTTAAGGTGATAATCTCCATGAAACTAACCTCATTTTACATTGAACAACTAATGTTTCTTTGTCTAAAAACTACCATTATGTAAATAAAACTAACTATGATTTCTTCATTATTGTTTATTATTCCATTTTTGCCATTTTGTCTTGGGTAAATAAAATTTGAAAAATCAAGATATTTACTTTTATTTAAACAAACTAAAGCGTAAAACAAATAAATCTCATCATGATTAAGGCGCAAAATCGAAACCCAAAATGATGTCAAGTCATTGACTCACATTACCAGGGAAACTCCAAAATAACAAAAAAATATTTATACAGACAATAAACTTAAAAAACGTGGCAAATATTGACAAATTTATTCACCTCACCTAAAATGATTTTGTTGTTTATTATGGCAGTCAATGCAACTTTAAACAAATCAAAATGTATCTTTTTCTTTGTAAGTCATTTGACTCATATTTATGTTTAATTAGTGACATGTCCGGCAATAAAAACTAGAGTATTACTATATTTTTTTTTCGATCATTGTCTTGTCTATTTTTGGGTATGTAAGGGAATTTCCTTTATACCAGCCCGAACGAACTCCCAGATATTATATATGTAGAATTACATGAGGACACCACATAAATAGAGTTGCTGGCAAACTTAATGGGAAAAACTGAATATTTTAACTACAAAACGTCCCAATTCACAGAGCAAGAATCACATAATTTATGCATTTAGTTGATGAGGACATGAGAACATATGGGGAATTCTTTCATCGCAGGTATATAAATAAAACCGACAGTTCGAAGATTAACACTTATTTGTCATTCGTAAATAAATAAATGAATTAAACAGCTCAAAGGTGCCCTAGTCTTGGAATCGGACAAAATTAGTCATTCTACATTTGAAGTACTGATAAATTCCATGCCAAGTACACTCAATCAAATTATTGTGGCTAAGGGAAGACAAATTAAGTATGGTACATATTATAATTAATGAAAGGGGATATTCAAAGAAAAAGTTTTAGCACTTATACTTATATTCTGTGAATTACTATTCCTATAAAATTTTTATTTAAAATTTACTCAGTGCCCATACACTTTCTTTCATGAGGTATAAACTATACTTTTAAAATTTATTTCTTAAGCTGTGTCTTATAGCAATTATTAATTTAAAATTGATAAACAATATATTACTCATACGTTGTGTTGTTGTCAGAATTGAGTACTTAAAGCAAAAAATTGACAATAATCACGTCGTTTGTCAGTGGAAACCAAAAACTAAGCAATCAAAACTAAAAATAAATAAATAAAATGCTGTGTTTGTATGTCATTTTATAAAAATTTTATCTATTTTATGTATGTATATTCACAAAATAATTATAATTTATTTGAGATGCGTGGGTATTTTAAAATCTTCTATTTCCCATAAGAATTTTCATTTCATTTCCCTTATTCTATATGATGACGACTATAAATGAAATCTGTTTGTTGTGCCCGTTCTTCTTCTTTACTTTCTCTTCTTCTTTCTAACGCTTTTTCTCATTTAAGAGTGCTTAGTTTTTAGATATTCTTTTATCATTCTAGTATAGAATTCTGCACATGTTGTGATTGGATGGTCTCTGTGGAAATGGAAAAAGGAATCATTCAACTTTTCATTTTGCGTAGAAAAGATGTGTGATTTATGTTGGGGGTAAAAAATATATAAATATGAACGACATTTACGTCATTGAAGAAAGCGTGTATATTAATATTTTCATTTTATTGATTTTATTTTTTATATTTTTTAAAAAAAGAAATACATATTTGTAACGGAATGCTTTGAGTGAGGATTTTATGGTGTTTATGATGCATGATAGTCCTTTAAGTATCGAAACACAATGACATGGAGTTCTATAGATATCACATGCAAGAATACAATATTATATTGAGATTTGTATATATATTTGGCAATTCAGGACACAAAAATACTGATTGCTGCTTAATATGGACATTGGCCAAACTTTCGTCATAAAACTCATTTTTGTAAACAATATAAACAATCAAGTAAAATCACATCTTAAGTTTCTCTCCTACATAAACTTCAGAGTTCCATGCCATTCAATATATGTAGAATTTTATAGTAATCTTATAAGTATTTCAAGTATTTCCACTATTTTTATAAATGTGAAATGTTTTATCACATTAGTGTGATGTTGCAACACAGATGCATGCAATGAAAACTCATCAAAGTAATATGCATGATTAGCATTGAATCGGGAATTGCAATGACCCTGAATATTTTTGGTTGCATATCAATTTCAAGTCACATTTGTTGATTATATAATTTTAAACATGTCATACCTTTTCTCGGTTTAAACGGTTTAAGAAACTCTAGCCTAGTCAGTACCTTTGCATTTTCCTTTCTGAGTTTATGTCTAATAATATGATTAATCCAACTGATAAGTACTTTTAGTTTTAGTTGCTTATTTTTTAAGACTTTCTTTAGTCCAAATACATTTAAGCAAGCTTTGGTAACTTAACTTCAGGTTTCTTAACAATAAATTCGACATTTTTACTATTTGTTATTTATTATTTAATAACAAAGAAAAAAATGTATAATAAAACAGAAGTTAAATAGTACGTGTATACAAATTTTCTCTTTTTTTCTGTTGGCTTAACAATTGTTTTTGGTAAATGTGTTTGTATGTACATACATGTATCTTTGTGTGTACATATTTATAATACAAATAAACAACTGCCAAACGAATAAATGGATGAATAAATGTTGCTAACGTGCTAAAATTTAAATTCATTTTAATTGTCATTTAAATGCGCCAGCCAAAATAAAAACCTCAAATAAACCTGAAAAATATTAAATTTGATTGGTCATAATAAAACTGAAATACACTTCACCATCATTAATTTATTTATACAATTAAGTAATTCTTTTGTTTTTATCTTGATTTATCCAATATGAGTACAGGTACTAAAATTACCTCATCCTCAGTTTTGTTTTAACAAATCCCCTGTTAAATGGTTCCAGCTCAAAGAATATAGAAATGGTTTAAAGAAATGATCTATGTTTGTATCAGCTTGATCAGTAATTAACTTTCATAGAACAAAAATTTAAAACAAACCTGACTAAACCCCTTGCGTTAATTATCATTATGCCAATAAACATATCATACATATGAAGTGGTAAGGGTGGCAGGAAGGGTATTCTCGCGCTTCACACTGTTATTAATGTGAAACTGATGTCATATGAAAGTATAGTGTTGTCGTTGTCGACCCAAAGTGATCATCACTCAAAATAACGACAATGTAAGAAAATAATACGAATGATGATATTATATGCAAGTACGATGAGCCATGAATAAATTTAAATGAGAAATATATCTACACTAAAGTCTAAAAGAATATACACGCCCAAATCTATATATAAACCAAAAAGTCGCTTGTTCAAAGTCCCATAACCTGAGAACGGCTCAACCGATTTGGCTATTGTGGGGGTTCGTTCGTAAGTGTCAGGACTATGCTTTTTATGAAAGTTTGGAAAATCCATCTCAATGGTCGGAATTGGTGGTTTGTCTAACATATCAATAATACTAAAAAAAATAAACACAAAACATGATTTGATTTTGTTCTTTGTTCGGACAGGTCCTCTAGTTTTGCATAAAAAAAAAAGATTTTAGTATTATTATTTTTTTTAAATTTAAAATTTTATTTCATAATGTAAACAAACTCCATTTTTGTTGGATGGAGGGAAGATAGTTGATTGGAAGGTAGGAAAAAAAGAAAAGAGGTAGTGTGTATATAACTTAAATTACAAGTATGTATACATGTATAAATATAATATTATGTATTTTATGTTTATATAAAATAATTATATTTAATTAGATCTTTTTTTTATATATATTAACTATCACAATATGTAAAGATATATGTATGTATGTTTGTATGTATTTTGTTTGTTGTCTTCTTTCTTGTCATTTGCTGTGTGTTGTGTTTATAATTTTGGTCATCAGGAACATTGTAGAATACACACGTATTTGATTAAATTAAAATTTAAAAACATAAAACAATGATGAATAGTGGAGCTCCACGGTGCGAGAGAGGAAGTGAGAGGCAGTCGCCGGCCGCTCTATAATAATATCAGCACCTAAAAAAAAACAAAAAGGTATTTTAGGTATAGAAATTTTTTGCTTAAAATTTAAAGGAAAATTAGGCACAAAGCCAAAGAATTTTTCTTCTTGTAGTTCTGAGTTTTGTCTACAATAGTTTTTCCTTTAATTTTATTTTATGTACTTACTCATTCTTCTTCTGTTTTTGGTGTTGTTATATTTTCCTTCGTCGCACAACAAAGTTGATTGTTGGTGTTGTTGTTGTTGTTTCTGCATCTTTGTGGTGTTCTTGTGATGAGTTTGTCGTGTCGCTCCGCTCTCAACTCATTTTACAATACCGCCATGGCGATAATCATAAGCAGTACCAAGGCTAACCAAGGACAAATGAACATAAGGCAAGCAGCTTCAAACATCTTGTTGTTGTTGTTGTTATTGTTGTGTTACAATAACGTGTTGATATGTTCGTTGTTAAAAAAAAGGTTAACTTTTTTATTCAGTCCACAGATTATAATGCTGCTCTTCTCCTCAATGGTTAAAATGTTGATGATGTTTTGATGACTGAAGATTTTTATATATTTTTCTTTTAAATTTTTTATTTTTTTTATGAAATTATTAATTCTGACAGATAAACCAATAACCAATATATTTATTATATGTACTATGTATTTTCAAAGGTTACTTTTGTTTAAATCAAACAATTTTTCAAAACTGCGTCGCATTACAAAATGACGTTTCTGACAGTTACTTTTACACATAACGACGTTCACATTCAAACTGAAGTGATTCGTTCGTTCGTTGAATTTATTTCGTCTCGGTTTGACTTCGTCGCAACGCTCTTCGTTCGTCGCTTTTGTGCTTGTTTGTCTGTCGGCCGGTCTTGTTGTTATTATTGTTATTGTTGTTGCTGTGTTGTGTGTTTGTAGCATCGTCGCCATGTGCAAGTGCCTGTGCCTGAGCCTTTTGTTGTTCGTTCAATTCTACTCTCGCTCTTTCTCTCGTTTATTCACTACTCTCATATTTGTTAATTTATTTTTCTTGTGCGAGTCATCAGGTACTCACTTTTCATTGTTATTGTTGCTGATCTTTTGCTAATCTCTCTCTGTGTACACTCTCTCTCTATGTCTCTCTACTTTAATGCTTACCCTTACCTTTGTTTTTTGTTTAGCTTTTCTTGCGCTCTGTCGTTGTTCACCGCTTGCTTCTTGTGTTGTTTTGTTTTATTCTTCATTTCATTGAACTCGTTTTAATTTCATTTCTTACATACTCTCTTTCTCTCTCTCTCTCTGTCTTTCTTAATCTTTCTTTATGGTTTATCACTACTTTGTTTTGTCCAATATTTTATTACGTTTTTATCTTTTATTGCTTATCTTTTTCTGCAGTGTTTTGTTTACGATTTAACTTCGACTCTGTGATATTGCTAACCCTTGAAAAACAAGTTACGGCTGTATGAGCGAGATAACCTTTCTCAGGTAGTAAGAAACACCAAAGCACCAGCACTTGTAGACCTAAGTAGACCTTTGATAATTATTCAAAACCTCGTAGCACGCGCCATGTGAATTTAAATAAGTTTTGATTAAATCCATGAGATTTGTTACACAATATGTAAGTTAAGCTTGGTTAAGGTGCGATTGCAATACATACATATGTAAGTATATTGATAGAGGGCACATAGTACTTACTCGTATAACTTGGGTAATATCAGAAATGTAAAATTGGAATGTAGAACTGATAGGTCCACGAATATGGAGACAGATTAGAATGTTTGTTAATTTATGTTTAGAAGCAACATTTCATTACTTTTCCTGTGGAATCTGCATGTAGAGTGTGAGCTAATGCAAGCCACTTAAAACACAGTTATTTCTTGGCATGCTCACCAATTCCTTATTATTTTTCGGATTGAATTCTGCCATAAAGTATGTCTGGCCTAAAGATCCGTACATATTTGCTTATAATATTCATAGATTGATGAAAATTAATTACATTTTAAATTAAAGGATTTTAATTTCAAATCGTATCTTATCTTATTTGTGATATATAATAAATGGGAATGGTCAATAAACATCAACAAATCTAAGACCTTCAAAACTCAACAAACAACTACAACCATCTAGTGAACACATAATCTTTTTCAAAGTGGTAAATAAAAACCGGTCAATCATTACAAAACAACTGCCAGACAATTTGACTGCCAGATATGATGAGACTAGACCAACGTTTAGTAGTTTCCCAAGAACCAACAACATAAAACAATAAAAACCTTAACACAAAATATATACATATGTACGTACATATTCTTAATTGATTATAAATTAATCAACTATGGAAAATTTCAAAAGAACTAGAAAGAGAGAAATGGAATACGGCTGTGGGGGACATATTTTTTGTTTATTAATAAAAAAAAAACGCACTGAAACCTCAATGGGATCACAATTTTTAAAAGAGGTTTTACACTATATACAATGCATGAACACATTAGTTGGACCTGCAACAAAGTAATACATGTAGTATTTTGTGTGTTTGTTTGTCTATCTATCTATTTCAAGTGGAAAAATACAAGATACTTTGGTCGAATGACAGAGTAACCTGTTTTCTCATTGTTTGTCTATTGATTCACTTTGATTATTTATTTATTTTTTTTTATTGTTGTTATTATTATTTAAATACCTTGTTAAGCCTATTAAATTTTTGTGTACAAAGTAAAGTGAACTTTAATCTTAACAATAATTTTGTATGCGTTTGCATTTTTTAATCTTATCAAAATTATTTGTGTTGGTCAGAAATATTGTGTAGGTTAAAAGAAAAAAATATATAATAATATAATAATAAATATGACACAAATTTAATTTATATTGATTAAAAATATTGCTCATGTCTATATGTTTCTTTATTTCAGGTATGTAATAAATCCTACCAATTTCAATGATAGACATCTTTCTTCAGTATTTCATTGGTAAGTGTAATATTTTTAAGAATGGGTAAATAATTTACGAGAAAACATCTTAAACTACTACTATAATTTGTTTTAATAATATTCTATGGGCCCCTGGAGGTCAAACATATCATTATTAGGGGTCTGCCAGGCAATTTTCACATAATACTTTATATTCACAATTTTATCATATTTTATCAAAATTATTTAGTTTTATTTATAAACATTTATTACATTCTAGAGACCCAGTGCGGTGATAATTGAATAGATTATTGTTGTTCGGGTGGAGCAAGAATTTCCGCTAATTTTACTTTACAGAACAACACAGCCCTTAAAATCCATCCTTCATAAACAAAAATAAAGACTTTGTACCTATTGAAAGGACAGGATCATTCTTGTATTCATTAAAATAGTCGTAATTTATGGAAGAATTCACTTTATTTGGCCACAAATTAGGAGTCTCCAATTGGCTTGCACTCGGAAAATTCTCTGATTTTCTGTGAGATATGTACATATGTATGTCTATCCTGGTCAAGACTAAGATGAACTTCACGTTCAACAGAAGATTCTCTATTTCTACGCAAAAAAACTCCTTGATCTTTCATTAGTCAGACTGATTTCTACTTCTTTATTGCTTTCATCATTCAGAAGCCTACGATGCCTATTTGGCAATCAACAAGATATGTTTGACAAAGATAACTTGATCGATTTTAAAGTCTCTAAGCCACCATATGATCAATATACAAAAACTTAATTAGAATGTATTGTACACATAAACCTTCCGTAAAAAACCCTGTAAATGACATTGAAAACTTTAACAAAATCTGTTGCGTTGTTTAGAAGTTCTGCGGATCGGAATAGACTAGAATTTTGACATATCATCACCAATCATTTATTAACCGAATTTAAAGAACTGTTGGATTAAGTTGTGTCGTGTCGATGTTAACTTATTTTGCAGAAGCTTCAAAATCTATGAGTAAAGGGTCTACTTGCTTGTCTGACAGTATAGTTTTCTAATAGCTTCAGAACAGATCTATAAGCCGAAACCGACAATAACAATAATAGTCCAGACTATTTAGGTTTTTGCGACAAATTGATTTTCTCGTTAGTTAAGATTACCTAGAAGTGTAATTCAAAGAAAATAATTCCCGACTTTTGTTAATTATTTTGTTGTTTCGCGGATGAAGTATATAACTGTAAAAACTCTGTTCTACATTTAGGGGTATTTTGTTTGTGTCTATAAAGTATTTTTAAATGAAATAATATTTTATCTATACCTAGTTCATTATTAAAAGGTAATTAGTAAGTCTCACGAAATTCATTCATTCGATATTTGAGTATTTTTTATTACGTTTTTGTAGTCACTTTATTTCTTTCAATAAATATAGGACAAAAGAAAGTTAGTCGAGGGTGAATTTATAAGAAATATGAGAAAAGAATGGAAATGCGAAAGCGAAAGGTCAGTTGTAGAGTTTGTGTTAATTGTATGTACTATGAGTACTTTCTGCGCTGCTGCTGCATTATTTAACATTGCCTAAGGATACTTACCATCATCCTGTGCGTTGTAACTAGGTTATTTACTTCAATACAAAAAGTATGTCAATTTTGGATGATTGTGTGTCTTTCTCTATCTATGTCAACATTCTCTTTCCATCACTTTGTTTTGGTTTTGTATGGTTCTTTGGTTCCATAGTGTCTAACCACATTTTTATTGCGTGTAATGTACTCTCCTACTTTTCCATTGTGTGCATTCTCATTCTCATAGTCAACATGAGCAATTAGTTAGTATTTATCATCGTTAGTTTAAAGAAAACAACAATTGTTTGGTTTTGCCTCAATTTATAAGTAGGGTCCTTCTTTGACTAATTGAGCTGTCAACAGGACAACATAAAGTTAATTAAGATGTCATGTGAAATTTTTTGTTTAAATATGTAAATGTGTTTTAATTACTGAATATTAATATTCGGAATTTAAAATGCTTTCACATCTAACCTTGTGTGTTAATCGTCTTTGAAATGACATTTCGTTTTCATTTGCTTCCTCCATTATTTTTAACAGAAAAACAATTTATCATTGATTTTAATGGCTATAAAACTGCATTTCTAGTCATTTATAGTATAACTGTCCATTCGTTCCTCAATAAATTTCGGGGTCACAAATGGCGGTCGTCATTTTCATCATTGACCTGACCCTTAAATACCAAACAATCCCCCTCGTTGTATATTAATTTTAAAAAGCGTTTGTTTATGCCAAAGAAAAAGAAAGGTCCTTAGCAAATCAATTAAAATAAATATTTTTAAATCAAAGAAAACAAGAGGAAGGAAAAATAAAATCCTTATACTAGATGATAGATGTATTGTTTTGTACAATAAAATTTAGGACGTTTGACAATTGTATTTAGTTCATTCTGCTTATTTTTTATGCATTTGCAGCGTATTTACTTAGAACACAATGCCACCGCCACCGCTCTCTACCCTTTCATATCTATTGCTTATGTTTTGCAGATAAACGAAGCATAGCAAAGACTTTCGACATTCGTTTAGTGCTTGTTGTTGTTGACCATGTTTAACCACTTGAGCAAAGTATTTATTGTAGCTATATGATGATGTATACTACTCAGAGTTCCTGCTCTCGTACAGATATTTCAGATATATGTAAGTATCATTCGTGTAAAGGAGTGTAATGCGCATGTGCTTTGCCTGCACAGTTCAGTTATTAGACCCTTTTTCTCTTGAATTTTTTATTCAAGTTAGAAATTCTCAATTTGTTTATCAAAAGCCATAAAGCATTAGAACATTATTATGATTTGTTGAATGAATAATTGAAAATGAATGAAATAAATTTCTTTTGATCACTCATTGAATATTGCATTCATTCATTTAACTACTATCTATTAATGTACTTAAAATAAAATTTGCTTAAATGTACTCATCATCACCATCATCATGATGTTTATTATCCACTGTCAGAAAAGCTGAGCCGAATCGTATTCTTCTTTCCTACAAACTACATACAATCGTTTGTTACTACTCATTCAGTTGTTCGGGTCGTTTGTGTGTTGCGTGTGCTTGTTGTTCGGTTAACTTTATGATGAAATTGCAACATAAATTTTTATTAGAGAGAAAGCAACGATGCTCGCTCTCGCAATCAATTTAAAAGTTCTCTCGATGTGTGTATGGCCTCTGCACAAGTGGTGAACCCCAAAAAAAAACTTTGAAAAACAATGAATGCTGCCTCAGAGTGAATGTGGTGTGGGTGGCTGGGAGTTGGAGGTGCACACACATATAGAATGAGCGCGTGCTCCATCCATCACTTACTCGCTTGCTGCTCTCTATCTCTCCTTTGATAATTTTCTCATGCCCCATGCATTGTTGTATGCGTTTGTCTGTCCGTCCCCATTGTGTTCGTTCACTCGTTTGTCGTGTGTCTGTCTGCTTCTGTAAAAACGGATGGTGTGCTCGCTCATACACGAGAGCTGTGTGAACACGAACAAACCAAACCGAACTGAACCGAAAAAAGCTACCCTCAGTGCTGCGAAGCTGTCAATATACAGTTTGGCTTCTTTCTAACAAAACCAACCAACAAACTAAAAACATACACACACCAAACAAGCAACAAAAAACGACAAAAATCTCTAAATTTTTGTTTAATATTTTTAGTGAAATTCATTTTTTTGTAAATTAAATTATAATTTATTTAATGTGCGTTAATTAAACCAAAAAGAAAAAAAATTATTGTATATTAATAAATAAGTGAATAAAATCAACAACAACACACGCAATACAATCACAAAGCATAAGTTTTAGTCTACACAAGAAAATTTACACGTAAAAATAAAAAAGAAAAAAATTAGTTAAAAAAATATTTAAGCAAGGAAAAAAGAAAATAAAGAAATTCTTCGGTGAGCTAAAAAGAAATTAATCGAAAGAAAATTGTATATAGAAACGCGGAAGTATCTCTGCCCTGACTGACTGACGTAGTAGAGTCTCTCAGTGTGTTTGTGTGTGTTGAAAGATATCTAAAAGAAGTGCGAAATATAGTATAGTATAGCAAAGAAAGCAAAAGAAAAGTTGTTAATAAAAAAGAAAAAAATATATAAATTAGAATTTATTGCTTAAAAAAAAATCAAGAAAACTCGAGAGAAAAATTCCAAATTCAAAATAATACACATATTAAAAACAAGCACATTGTTACATTTGTGTGTGTGTGTGTGCGAGTTAGTGAGTATACACTTACATGCATACATAATTCGTTGTCACACTGTTTTCTAAGTGAGTGTGATTGTGTGCGCTTATAATTTTATATACGACTGTAAATGAAATAGTGCGTGCGCCCACTACCCAAAGTCCTTAAAGCGTCCTTAAAATACAATAAAACAAAAAGAAAAACAAAAACTACATCAACCAAAACAACAACAAAGTATTACAATAATTTACTAAATTACGCGCCCATTTTATTTGTCCTTCTTTTTGTACTGCCAACTATTATTACTATAAAATTACAGATTTTTTTTTTATTATTTTTCTTCATCAATTTTCAAAAATAAATTAATTTAAACTAAATTATAATACAGAATAACAAAAAACAAATTACTTATGGATAACAAAAACAATTTAGAAATTGCTTTTAATAACGGAAATATTTTTATTAAAAGGTAATGTGACAAAATTCTATTTTTAAGTATATAATTTGATAATTGATTGATAAACAATAATTAAATTGAATCAACTATTTAATTATGATTTTAATTATTCAATTGGCCACATTTTAATTGATTTTAGCAAAATTCAATTTCATGAAGTTGGGTTAAATTTTACATGTAAATGTGCGGGGGAATTATCTCTCACTGCGTGTGTTTCTATGTGTGAGTGTTGTTCGTGTGACTGTGTGTTTGAGGGCACATTCCTTTTGTTATTTGTTGCTATGATTACGTAAGCAAATAAGGATAAAATTGAAGTTAAAGAAGTTTGATTCATTATCATTTTTCATCAAATTAATTGTATTGAAAATTGATCCAATCTTTTATTTATTAACCATACTACACATCTGTTAATTTTCTCATAATTAAATTGGCAAGCAATTTCATATTAATTTCCTTTAACTTTCTCATTTTGAATCATTCTCTTTCTCTGTAAGCATTTGTATAAACAAATACATGAAGATACCATAGTCGTCAGATACATAATTTCAGTACAATATAAGTTGAAAACACAAAAATTCACCTTCATGCAAAGGACCTTGAAGATATCCTTCGCAAGTCATGCATACTTCAATGTCAATTCATGAATAAATACTGATATCCTTTACCTTCAAAATGTTTGTATTTGATTGTGATGACTGAGTGAAGGAACAAAAACAAACAAACAAACAAAGCAATGAATGCCGAATGCCAAATCACAAATAAAACTTTTAATTTAATGAAATTCTAAATACAAAAACTACGAATTAGTTCTTGATCAGATTGAATATAGTACATAGTACTAGTATATGTTTTGGTGAGGAGAAGTCAAAGGAAAATTAACTACTTTTTCAATAAATGCCAAAACACAATTTATTTCGTTTAGGCTTCTTTATTTAAAATTCATCGTGCATGAAACCCATGACAGCTGTGCACACTCGGTTGCTTCTTCAATATAAACTTGGTTGACTAAGACTTCGGGTGGTGTAATGGGCTAATTGTGTTAGCCAAACGAACGATGTTTATGACCACGCATATTGGCCAATCCAAACAAACAATATAAATGACACTTCAAATACAATAAACTGACCGATCGACCAACCAACTGACCAACCGAGTGCACAAAAGATGTGCGAGCGGTTGTATGATTAAGTAAAGCAATTGGACTGGTGATGTGGGGTGACATGACACAATTGATTTTAGACGCCCAACCACCTCACACAAATTGTTGCCTTTGATGGGTACAATGATGACTACTTAATAATAAGTAAACACATAGCCTCCTCCTCTCTTGTTTTATCAAAACTGTTTCTATATCTTAGCTAAGTTGGAGGACATTGTCCCACCCACAATCAAATGTTTACAGCCTTTTCGCCCCTCACTATTTCCACAGACCATTTGACATTTTAAGCTACTTTTCTACACTTTCTTTTAATGGTGGGTTTTGCTGCTTCACAATTTTTACTTTTTTTTATTTCCTTTTTTCTTTGTGATGGTTGATTTTTACTTTTACTGGTGGCATTTCATTTCAACATCACTTATACCAAGCAGCGTGGAAATGGAAAATTACTCAGCAAGCGGAAAACTAAGTTCACTGAGCGTGTTTCTTATAGTGTTGTCGTTGTTGTGGTTGTTATTGTCTTTTCCACTTACGCAACGTGATGTTGTTTTTTTATTTTATTTGTTTGTACAATTTCCTTAAGATTTTCTTATCAACAAATTCCATTGTACAACGAGTCTTGTGGCACACAGTGCGTATAAGTAATTTGTTTGGTTTTGTGTATTTGGGTTAATCTTAAGTTGTAGTTTACATCATTGTCATGATTGTGATACTTATTCCATTCCGAAAAGCTGCTTATGTAGTCCGCGGACCCCTGAAATTTATTTCCCAACCCATTTTCTCACCAAAAATATTACTCATTCTTATGTTTTTGCTAAGATTTCTTAAATACAATGCTTTTTTAAACAACTTTAACATTAATAGACTCCTGACTATTTGATCCCCGGACTTCAGTTTAAGAACCACTGCCCTATATCAAGTGTAATTTATTGATAATTATTTCTCCTCCAACAATGTGTAGTAAGTAAGTAGTTTTGATCAAAAATAATGTTGATGTTGCCACTCCTTAATAGAAAAATGTGGTATCTTATGCGATTTTTTTTTAGTATAATATTTTTATCATTATCTTCAGTCATTATCGTCTTCTGTTTCACCTCCCATATACCGTCATTATCATTACTAAATATGCGTTTCAATCATCACCATCATCATCATCATCATTTGCTTGTCATCAGTGCAACAAACCACATTCAATAGAAATGACTGAATGATGGCGAATAATTTTCTATTCGCTTGAATGCTGACAGCGGGTGATTTCGTTTGTGATATTTCGCCATTCAAAAGTAGAAAAAAAAAATAAATAAAATTGCTTTGAGATTTTTTTGAAGCGATAAGTTTGGCTTTTATTACACAAATTTTCATTTTCTGACGCATTTGATGTAGTTTTTTTTTATTGTTCAATTTATTATATTGTATTACCATATATCGTACATATAACATATTCAGTTGATGTTTCGAGGCGTGTGCATTATTCGTGATCAAAAACAATTTGATTGAACGAGCGAATATCTTTTTTTAGTTTATAATTACTTAAAATTATTATTTTTTTATTTTTTTTTTTATTAATATTATTGAATTGATAAAGAGTAAAAGAGAGAGAGAGATTTGATTTCATATCATATTTTCACATGATGAAGCAATAGTTAAAGATGCAATTGAAATGACGTCAAATGAAGTACATACACACTTATAAGCGGTCACATTATAAGAGAGTGTAATCAATCTATAACTATCTTCGTCGAATTATATAAATTCTTTGACCCAACAAACAAAAACAAAGGAGAATTTATTATTGAATAAGGACGAAAAGTTCTAAGCTTCTTCTTATCAATTGCCAAGAACAAAAGGTACATAAAACTACGTTTGTCTATCTGAGTGAATATTTCTCCGAAATTTTCAAGCTTGAAATTTTATTTGTACTCTAACAATTTTAGTGGAAATCTCATGTCCCTCTTTCTACCCATTGATGTGAATAGCGAAGATTTGGCAATGTTATGCAAATAATTTCCCATTAACATTCATTTTTCCTATGAAATTCTCAGCAATAATATGGTATAGTAATGGGGAAAAAGGATATGAACTCCTGATTTAATGCAAATGTTAAATATTTCTCGGTAATTTGAACAACTGATGATTGGTTGAAACTTGGTTTAATGAATACTGATAATTTTGTTGCAAGTGCTTTTAACAATTTGCTTGGATTTCTGATATTTGTTAATTCTAACCGAAGCACCACACCCACTGTCAATAATAGCAAAGACTATTGTCAATGACATGATGAAAGACAATTCTCAGTAATGTTCAATTTACCTTTCTCTCTCTCTAATTCTCTGAAATAATATTGGATCGATTCGTTAGTAGGTATGCAGTACCCAATTTCCTAGAATTTTAATTCGAATAATTATTTTATTTTCATAAATTTATGTCCTTCAATTTAAAAATTCGACGAAATTCATCATATATAGAATATTTTTGATTATTTTCTGAGAAATTTTAAATGAACTTTCAATTTCGAATATTTGTTATGAAATTGGATTATGAATTATATTGCGTATACGCAGCGTTCTATGTTGTACCCGATATAAGAGAAAATAAATAGAAAAATAATATACTTAATAAACACACCCGATGCACGAACACTCTCCGAATGAAAAGTCAAGTCAAGTAGAATGTTGTGTTGCCTTGTTAAATATTTTATTAGAAGTTGAATAGTTGTAAAAATAAAATTGTCTCTTAAGACTTACATGTGTGTGGGTGGACGAGTGCAACACAAAGAATCTTTTCATTCTGGCTAAGCAAATCTTTTATAAAGCAAGTGACTTTTGGCGCTTTTGGCCAAAAGAGAACCAACCCACTAAGACGCAACAGCAACAGCATTAGTATAAGCAATAAAAATACTGTATTGTTGGTGGATATGAATGAAATCAAGGAAAACGTGACTTGTAACAGTAAATAGAATGGAATTGTATGTGAGAAGTTGCAGCAGCACCAGCACCATCAGCCGCTGTTACAGCCGCCTATGTGCGTTTAAGTGGCAATCGAATGAGCGCATCAAACTTATGGTTGGCGGTTGGTTGGTTTTTGTGGCGCGTGTCAAAACCAAAATTTCCCCCACAACAAGAATAGATACTTATTTTGCTTACTTGTTATAGATACATACATACATACACATATATGTATGCATTGGTATATAGTTTTACATACATACATACATATGTGTGTATATAAACACCTTCTCACTTGGAGCAAATCATTCGCTACTGCATTCAACCACGCTTGAGTATCATGTTCTTGTATTTCATGCTATGCTACGCTGTAGCGCATTTTCAGGTCAAGGTTGACTTGACAGCTTTGCCTCGAATCTCCTTATATGTACGACATACCATATGTAAGTTCTTAGTACAATACGAACAGTAGCAGTTGTTGTAGAAATATTTTTCTCTATATGATGATGTAGTTCTTGTTGTTATTATATACTATTTCATTGTCGAAGTGCGCTTTTCGGAAGTTGACTTGACTTGAGTTAAAAAATGAGAACTGAAGAAATGTCCTTCTTCAAATATACAAGTACTTATGTGACTTTTGGTATGAGTGTGGTGTATATCCATACATATGTGTGGCTATAGTTCTTTGCATATATAATTTCTCAACAGCATCCTTTTCTTTACAATTTTTACCCACTTTGCTTTGCTGTTTATTATTTTTATTGTTTTGCATAAATTTAATACTTGAATGCTGCTTTTGTAGTCCTTTCTTCAACTGTGTGTCGCCATTTTTCCTGGCATTTTTCACTTTTGTATATTGTACTCTCTAAGGACACAATTTATTTGATTTCCATTGTTGTTGCCATTTTTGTCGTCTGTTGCCATTTTACTACTAAAAAAATGTTTTGACTTTGATCTTATGAATTTTGGCAATGAAATGTCTTTTGTTTCTACCAATTTATTATCATTTTTCATGTTGAACTTTACATTTTTATAGTGTCTTTCTTCTTCTTATTTTTTTTAAATTTTTCATTCAAGCGCAAACGCATTTCGATGTCAATGTCAGATTCTTGTTATAATAATAAAAATTTGCAATGCAAAATACATTTTTTTTTTATTAATTATTTGATTTTTATGCAGTTTTTTTTTTTCAAGTTTCAGTTTTTCTTGTTAAATATTTTACATAAATTCAATCATTTATTATGGTGAATTACACTATCTGAATAATTTTCGAAAATTAGTCAGTCCTTCTATAATGACTTAAAATTAAATATGCATACTTAGTCTAATCCCTAGAATGCTTATACGCCTGGCTGGTTAATTATATAACTACCATGTTGTTAGTGTGGCGTACGTGAATTTTTTCTCTCATTCTCATATGTTTTTTTTTATTTTGGTGGGATGTTTGTAACACATAGAGCGGTGCAATTAAGACATTGTAAAGTAGAATATGGAAATGATGAGATTTGGAGGCATACTAACCGTTTACTTGAAGGGATGGTCCAATACCACCCAAAAACTAAAAGAAGCCGCATTTTGAAACTATATTTTGGAACTTAAGTTTACAGTATGTAGTTGAAACCTTATACATATATATATTTAAACGGATATCACAAATCGAATGCAATAATTGTGCATACATTGAAAACTCAAACCGATTAGAGTGTGAAAAGTATTGAAGCATCGGTGAATCAAAGATATTATTCTGCTTACTAATGTAGGTAATTTGGTATTAGTATTTTGTTGATTCCCTGCAATACTCCCCGATTCGATAGTAATTCACTTTCCCTCTTAACTCCTTCCAATGACATCGTCATGTTAAATTCACCAGTTGAATACATGTAAATGGAGATAGTTGGAAGTAGTACTGGTTCCAAAGTGAGCAGCCACAGTAGGGTTATGTATTTTTCTAAATTATTCAAAGGCAGGGTTATCGATTTTGTTGTGTTTTTATTGATAAGTTTTTGTTTTTGTGTCAACCTAAATATAGATAAGTTTTTATGACCCTTTTGCCAATTGACCAGCGGAAATGTTGAACAATTTCACAAATTTATCATGCAATACTTATTTGTTGAAACTAACATGGTTCTTTAATTGAAATGTTGCTTCGCACTTTTTGCTTAAGGTATAGTAAGATTATATAATTAAATAGAATTCATTTAGGATATGTGATTAGAATTTAGTTCCAAAGATATTTTATTTTGCATTTATTATATTTGAAGTATCGTCTTCTTGATAAATATTGTCGTTTATCTAACAATAATTTATAATGTGATCTTAAAATTATCGAGGAAATCATCATTAATAGAAATGTGTTGAAAAAATTTTCCTTAAGTTTCGATCTCTATCAATATTAGTCAAGCAAATTAAAAGTGTATTCCATGAAATTTATTGAACGAAAGTTGCAGTTCATTATTTGTAATTTCATGTATTTTGTTTGCCTGCAAACGCTTGATAAAATAACTTGAAATTGGCAGATAACTTGGAGTGTAAATAATTTACAGAGAAAAGTTTGATATTCAGAAACGGGGCCTAAGTTCTGTTTGGCGTCCATGTACCCTAAAGTCATGGCTCACGGATCGAGAGGAATCGCAGGTTCCATTGAACTTACGATAAGCTTTATTATAGCAAATATTTCCCCATTTAGTTTATGTGATCATGTGGATGTAGTCAACATGCAAGATATAAACCTTTTCAAATTGAAATATGAGTAACCAAACTCAATAATTCTTGTCCTGTGTCTCATACTTGAGTGTGGAAAATAAAATATTCTAAAACATACTTCTAATTTCTCTCGCATAGTAAGTAGATAGATAACTAAAAAAAACAAGTGATATTTTGAAAACTGTCAACTGTCTTTTAACTCAGGCAACAGCAGTAATAAACATACATACATACATGTTTATAATTCATAATTTTGTATCTGTTGATACATTTGAAATTTACATATCTGTTCCACACTAATGCATCCATCATCATAATTATAATTATGATAATTCATGACACGATAGGACAAGTTAATGTAAAATTTCCCAACAACATGGCAACTCAACTACTTATTTTTGAAACACATGTTGAAACATGCATTAATTTATTATTATATTTTCCTATTCTCTCAGTTTAAACTCTAATCAAAACACTAAAATGATAAAATTTTTGCATTTTATGTTTAGTTAAATTATAAATTTATTGAATACATACTATTATTAACTAACTATGTGAGAAGTGTTGGAAAATGTTGCAAAAATGTCCACAATAACAACAACAACAACAGTGACAAAAACTGAAGTGATATTCTCTAATGCTGTCAAGTCAACAAGTAACAATATTAATAATAATATGATGATAAATAGTAATACTACAAATTGCATTATGCGTTTGGCAACATCGACAACTTCGCCATCGTCGGCAACAATTATAACAGCTGCTTCTCCTTCAGTAGTTTCCGGTTTGTGTGAATCAGAATTTTATGATGTTTCAAGTGAAATGAATCTAAATGACATGGTGGTGGCATCTTCAGCATCCTCATCGCTACAGCAACAACAGCAAAATCATCAACAAATACAACATGCACTAAATCAACAACAACAATTAAACAATCAATCCTATGTGCCCGTTTTAAAACCCGAGTTTTTACTCAATAATGATAGCGGCCTATTCAGAGTTTATTGTTTTATCAAAGAATTTATTGGGTAAGTAGTAGCAGAAGTTTTGAAATACTTTTACTCTTACTCAAGATCTTTCAAATTCTATTACTATATGTTACATAATATATTTCTGTCTCTCTCTCTCTCTCTCTGACTCTCCTTCTTTTTCTGTATCTCTTTAAAATAGTTTTTTTATACAATAATTCTGGCTTATCTTTACACAGTTCAGATCATAGCGATTATATCAAATTAAACCAATAGATTCAGGACGACTTGAGTCTTACACCAATGATCTTCTACTACACTCTAGGTCACGTATATGCCATATGTTTCCTGAGGCCATTTTCAGTTCATCTCTCTCTACTGATTGATTGTTCTTGTTGGAACTGTTTGTAATTGAAATACATATACATATACAAATATTGAGATTCGGATTGAAATGCAAGCAGAGCATCATCACACCCTGTAAATATAATAGTACAACGAATATATTCACTTGATAACTCTCTAGACATTCTAGACACAATCTCACATTCATATACGCTTGCTCGTCGCTCGCTTATCAGTTTTTCAATTTTTTTTTTTTTATTATATTGTATACACAAAACACGACTCACTTTCAGTTCATTTTCTTGTCATTTATTTATTTGTCTGTCTGTCTGTCTTTATACTATTTTATTGTGTAGATTCATATGACTGACGACCTACTACACTTGTTGCCTGATACTAGTACTACTGTTACTGATAAGTTGATTTAGCTGTTACTTCTACGCTTTCCAATTTTTCTGTGCTCCTGTTAAATGCTATGAGTTATCACCTGTTATTGTCAGACGTTTTGATAATGTTGGAACTACTAGCAAGCATGCAATTGATAATATGCTCATAGATCTGAGTTGTTATACTTTTTTGTTGTTGTTATCAATGCAAATATTTGTTTTGTTTCTTCTTGTTCAAAAATTTATCTTCTCATAGTACTATGTATATAGTATATAGTATGTCAAAATAAATAATAATAATAATAATACTGCATATGTACGAGTACATATAGTATTCTTCTTTAACACTTGTCATTTGTTATACATGTTTACTTAATTTTGTTGTGTATTTTGTTTTGTTGTGTCTTTCTTTGTTGTTGGATTAGATCTTTAAATGGTGCAATTAGTTATGATACGACTATTATATTGTATAAGTACATACATATACTAGTATGTTGTAGTTAGGTTTGTAGATAACAGATATGTTATCTAAATATTTAAAAATATTGTTATGGAATATTTACGGTTTCATTTAAACATACTTACATGTATCAAAGAATAATTAGTTGAGATAGGTTCTATACTAAAAAAACAAATTTACAGAATCCTTAGCTAAGTATTAGGTATACAAGTAAGTTTTAAAGGATTTTTTTTCGATTTTGAGGATTTCTTGTGCAAAATTGGTATTTTATTGAAAGTAATAAAACTGTTCGTCCTACCTGCAACTGAAGTGAATCGTATTCCTGTAAGGGCGTTCTGCATCGACCGGAACAAATGGTAGTCTGACAGTGCTAGGCAGGTGGGTTAGGACTTTCTATCTGGTACCATCGAGATATGTTTTGACCACGTTTACGATATGCGAGCGAGAATTGTCATGGTGAAAAATTAATGGCTTATGTCTGATTGCCCATTCCAGCCGTTTTACCGTAATCGCACGCTTCAATTGCATCAGTTATTGTCAGTAGAAAGCTCCGTCGATTGTCTGACCACTTTTTAAAAGCTTGATTCGCTTCTGGTCCCACCAAATGCAGAGCATAACATTGCTGCCATGGATATATATATTGAATTATCTTTGAAAATGTATCGATTTGAGTTGAGTAGCTTTGCAACACCATATTGCATCTAAGACCTAATTAACATCTACTATTTATACTTCACTACTGTGAATTGTTTGCATACCTTATTGAATTCAATTCAGCTTTTCTTTTTTAAACCTGCCGCATCCATCATTCTAATTGGCAGGCAACGTATAAATGGGTTAGGGTGTTAAAAAGGAAACAGGTGTGAGAAGTCTAATCAGCATCGAGAAGTGAATCAAAATCTGTTTCTCTTTTCATAGAATTATCTGTCAAAATAATTTGTTTATTGTAAATGTATTAATACTTTTCTCGTCTAAAAAATTTATACAAAAAATAGATTTTTATCAAAATATAATCAATATGTTTCCCAATATCCAAGAAATTGATAATTTTTCTGTTGTTGTACACAGTGCTATTACACTTGTGTTTTCAATAATTGCTGCAGCACTTGGTTTCGTCTTCTTTCAACAAGAGCATCGCAATTATCATGAACTTTTCGTAAATGATGGTCCCAGGCTACCAGCTTTACCTTATTTAAAGATGACCATAGAAAAACTTAACGAATTCGATGGCTCCCGACCCGATGGACGAACTCTGGTAGCACTTAAAGGCAAGATCTATGATGTCTCAACTGATGAATCGGAATTTGGAATTAATGGCACATTACATCATGTTTCTGGGACTGATTTTACTCAATATTTATATGATATTATGCAAGCTAAAAATGCACAGATTGATTATATAAGTCGTTGGGAAGAAATACTTGAATCCAATTACAAGAAATGTGGACAAATTGTCGATGATGAGGGTAATCCGGTGACTATAAAGGTGGAAGATCGATGAAGTGTTTGAAGTAGTCTCATAGTCTCAAGTGAGAAAAAAAAAGGATTGGGAAATTTTGTATTGGTTTTGAAGAAATTTGCAATTATCTTACTAATTCTATAACATTCAATAAATAACAACTATTATTTGGCTAAGAATATGTTTGTTTTTTTTTTTATAATTTTGGATCTATTGTTCACCAGAAAAACAGACTTTAATTAATTCTTATTAAAAAAATAACATGTTTTTTCCACGAATCAATTAAGAATATGTATGGATGTACATACATACAAATATTTTAACTTGTCTTTGAAAAGGCCGCTCCTAACGCGGTCTTTATCTTTTCAATACTATAACAGTTCCCAGTTGACATTTGGGAATTAAAAATAAAAATATGTATAAGCGAAAGCATGCAATTCAATTAGGTCTGCTTGAATGCGAATGTGAAATCAACATGTATGTAGAAATACTTTTTCAACACATTTCTTTATGCAAAACTGTGCCATAATCATAATAAATTTAGTCATGAGTGCTGTCAACAAGTGCCCGTAAAAAGGCAAAAGCAAAAACATTTTCAAAGAAAATTTTCCCATTTTTTTTTGGCATTGAAAATACTTTGGTTCTACTACATACATATTTAATGCACTCCTACGTAAAAGGAACAACAACAAGAAGAACAACCCATTTGAAGACGATAGAAACAAGCAACCGGCCAACAAAGAACATTTATTTTATCAACAATGTTTCAATCTGTCACTTAATTTACGCGCACGAACGCTGTAATCAAATGACGGCAAATTGCATTACAAGGCAATATTTCAACGCTGCTCTTGGCTGGCACCTATCCATCGTCCAATCTACCTGAGTTTGAGTCACTAGGCGAAAACAACCCCATCCAACTAACATGGTTTAGCCAAAGAAAAAAGAAATACTTTATATACTCTTTTGTACACTACACACAAGTAACATTTTGGTGAATCATATCTGTGACAACATAAAATGAATTCTATCATCGGAATAGGTGTTGCTTCGCTATGGCCATGTTTGTCAGTTTATCTGTTTCCGTTTGTGTCTGGATTTATATCATTTTTGAATTATCTAATTTTTCATAGCCCTCCACAATTAAATTGTATTTTCTTGTTGCCATGTTTTGTGAAGTGTATATAAACTTTGAAAACACCTAAGATTCAGAGTTCATGCTTAGTTTTTCACTTTCATTTATTTTTCACGCCATTTGAGTCCTTTAGGAATTTTGCCAAATATTTACATTGCTTATTTGAAAGTCTTAAAGATTTTTACTTTGTTGCTTCGATATGATTGGGCTAATATTTTAACAACGTGTGCTGAAATTCTTTCTCTTTTTTTGTTGTTGATTATGTTAATTAAACTATTTTCTTGTTCAAAACATGATTTTAACATTCTTCACAAAGAATTTTCAACTGAATGGTTTATGGTACATAGTATATGTATATGGGTTGATCAGTATATTTGATCTGCCCTGTCCATCAGTTTATAGGGGGTTCATCGAAATAATGTGTGTTTACTTACTTTTGAAATTTCTGAAAATCACTCAAACTTATCAAAGAAATTGATAATTTTGTTAAACTTATTAATTTTCTTGTGAAGGGTATCTTATGTTGCAAATCGAATCTTTTTATTTTTGTTTATTTTAATTTTTGTTTTTTTCATATGCTTACAATTATTGTCTTTAGTCAAAATTGAAAGGAAATTAAACTTTTAATTACAATTTATTGAAATTTTAAATATAATAATTTAAATGAATTAAATTTTAATTGGATGATTTTTTATTCTTTTATTTACAGGTAAGCCTAATTGATGTACAATATTTTTGAAGCAACTGTACCCAAATGTTGGGTGTATGTAAGTTTAGACTTTAAGTTCTAAATAAATTTGTTTAAGATTAAATTATATCTGTGACTTTGTGTGAAGTGGTTAAGTGGCAGAAAGTAGTTGAGAAGGCTTAATCTCTATTTCAGCAGAACGACACATTTCTAATGTATCATTCTCAAATTTCCAGTCCTGTTGAACATTGCTCGCCTAATTTAAACGAATCATATTAAGCATAAATCTTCATATGAGTGAAATACTGACAAATCAGAGGTATTGTAATTATTGGCACATGATACCATGTAAGAAAAAAACAAATACAGTCCGCCTCGCACCATCGTGTAAGGTATGTTATGGAATTTTTGTTGTGGATAAAATTTCAAATTCAATAAGATACCAGTGGCCTTCAATACTGGTCTATCCAAACACAAAAAAATTCTACGAAAATGTATACAAACTACATTTCATAAATACAACCAAAACCAACATTCGTTCGGTGTTCTAATTGTGAGCATTTCTATTTCTTTTACAAATTTAAGCCATTTCAATATGCGAACTGCCTCACCACATCACACTGCATCATAAGCCATACATAAAATGTCGTAGACAACAGAGGATACACTGCTTTGTTTATGAGAAAAAATGAAGAAAATTCCGACAGTGGCAATAGAAATGCGCACTCTGTGAAAATTTTAAATGCCTTCCTTTTACGGTTCATGACATGAGAGCTCTTTAGCGGGACGGACGGACAGCGTAGTTATTGAGTACCGTTGGCACCCTTTGGGTAAGGAACCCTAAAAGTGGTCTTATGAGGCACATAAATTATGCGATCTATTGTACAATGGCATTTTGCTTGCTGACTCTCAACGTGAGAAGGGTCATGGCTCAATTGTGTAAAAAATCAAACAGTTTTGATCATTGATTGTACAATAGATCGCATTATGTATGGGGTCTTTTAGTGTTTTGCCATGTGACCTTAACCGCAACTGCTTAACAAATTCTGATCTCATATTTAATATTACATTATATTTATAGAGACAATGTTTATCAAAGACTGTTATCCATCATTTTAATCATCATTCTAGTCGAACATAAATACCGTTTCGTAGCGTTTATCTACGTCATAACAATAGTACATATATATGTATCAACTCCTTTGACTCGGGTTGGAGCCTAGAGCCAACAAAAGTATTAAATTCATTCCAATTTTGTGTCAGAAAATTCAGAGTGTTCCAGTTGGTATTGGAGTTCCTCAAGTCATTGTCAGCCATACAACTCCAATATATTTATGGTCTTCCACAGTTTCCCTTATGGGTTCCACCACACAGCTGCCCTGCACACTTCACTGGAATACAATGATTAGTATCTCAATTGAAAGTTCGTTGATCAATTTAAGTACATAAGTCTTGGTTAGAGATGATGCGGGGCCGACAGCAGATCCTTAGAATTACAAGAAGGCACGAAGTAACGAAAGTTTGTAGCTGCCGGTACTGTTGTTAACGACCAAGACTCACAGCCATATCACAGCATCGAATTTGTGATGGAACTGTAGATATGAAGTTTGGTGTTGGGTGATATGGATTTTGTTTAATTGGGCAAAAACAGTACGGGCTTTATTTAAACGGATTGTAATATTTTCAACAGTTCCGCCTGTTAGTGTACAAATTTCATCATTTTAAGTCCAACATTTATTACAAACCCACAACAAATAATTAATCATTTGAACTTTTATACATACATTAAGGTTTTGATGGCCGATGACAAGAATTAGTTTCTTTGTTTTCTTTTTGAGATCGATCTTGTAACGACTAGCTTGAACTTTGAACTTTCACTTATTGACTGACTAACCTATGAATATAAGTATACAATATTAAAAATGTTATTTGTCAGATGTTAAACACTACAAGTTTTCGAGTACAATTCATCTTAAGTCACATTCAATATCATCAATGATAAAAGCAAACAATAGTGTGCTAACTAAGCATATTGTATATGAGTTGTAGTTGTACTTGTTGTAGCCCTTTCAGCCCTCATTTTTGTTTGCTTTTGTTTTTGCTGTTGTTGTTGTTGTTGTTGTTGTAGTTGGTTGGGTGTTAATTAAAAAAAAAATAAGAAAAGAAAATAAACTGTTTTAATATTGATTTAATACCAAAAGTAAACAAATGGAAGACAAAAGGACAGACAAATACACGGGCAGACTAGCAAACATACAAAATACACCACGTGATATAAGCACCTGTTGATATAAAATGTAAGATGCATTTCCTTTCCTTTTTTACCTTAGTAATCAAACAAATCTCCAAAGTTGGTGGAAATAAGTTAATATTTATCATATATACTTTTGCATAATAAGAAATGCATTTACATAACCTAGACAATTGTTTAAATATTGAATGAGTCATGCATACAACTTTAAGTGTTCAGATTACAAATTTGTTTTCAAAAGATCCAAAAACTTCTGAAAAGATTTTGTGCGCCTTAAAGTATGTGAAGCTCTGAAAAAATTCAAGTGATGAAGAACATGTTAAAAATAACACATGATGACATCGCCTCATATCAATTTTTATATCAGTTACAAAAATAGTACTATATACATACATACATAGTGTATCATTATCATTTTCAATATTGATAGGCAGGCAACACTTTTCAATTGTTGTTTCAATAAAATACAGTTTACTAATCTAATCTGTTGTACTATAGTATTGCTGATAACTGACATTAGGTGGTCGGACGCCATGTTAAATTACATTTAAATTGCGTATACGTCATTTCGATCCATCGTCACTGAAATATATAAAGGAACTATGATGACTACGTCAAAAACAAAATGTCTCTTCTTGTTGTTCTTTAATTTTCACGCTAGTCTTTCATTAGTTTAAATTTATTTTATTAAATGTTCTGCAGTACTGCATTTTGCTAATGAGGCAATTAATTAAGATTACGTATACGCGCAGGTGGCCCCCGGCAATAATTTTGATAAATCATCAAATAGGCGAATGATACAATTAAACAGCATCACTATCCAACTACCTCCTTCATCATCATGATTATTGGGAACAACAACCAAAGCCTTTGGTTGCATCTTTTAAATAGTTTTGCGCTAATAATAACCGAAATATCTTTTTAAAAAAATATGCCACTTGGTTGGTGTGCGTCATCATACAAAGTCTTCCTCGTAAAGTTAAATGTTCAGAAGCGTTCAAGAAAATCTTTTTGCGTAAAATTTATTTAAATTTCCTTTGCATGAGTTTCAAATTTAGTTTTTGCAAAATAAATTTCTGTCAAATCTAATTGGTTGCAGTTGGTGTCTCATAAGTTCATCCATAAATGCTATGAGATACTTGCACAGGAAGAGCTGAATATTTTAGAATATATTTCTGTTTATTTTGTGCGTGGGTTGCTGGCAGTTAGTTAGTGAAGCTGCTTAGCTTAATTTGTCTGGAGCGCATAATTTGTTTAAAATATAATTCTATTTTCGTTAAATCGTTTGTCTTTACACGAATACACAATTTCCTAAAATAAAGTAATGGATTTAAAAAGTCGTCATTACTTTTAAGTTAATTGTATTTGAATGGTGTTATGGAAGTGAGTCCATAATGAGTTTCAAAACTATGTAGTTTTATTGCTTATATGGTAAATGGTTAAAGAGTTTAACTTTTTTATAACACATCACTCAATAAGTATCCGATTTAAGAGAAAACATTTTTTTTTAATTATTTATCAACAGAATGCGGCCCAGAAATAACAGAGAAGAAACAGAAATATCGTTGGCCCTCTGCTCTGCGACATTTTTTGTTCCTTTTTTTTTTTGCTCGCCACTAAAGTACGCTGTGGAAAAGACATTTTTGCTTTTTTGGGCAGCCCTGTTCTAAAGTAATACATTCATTCTAAAGCTCGTTTGATGTTTTGATGCCTTTTTGGTAGAAATATTTGTCTTTAATCTAAGTTTCAGTTTCGGTAAACACTTCTTTATTCGAGTCAAATTTCTTTCTCTGCTGCATCTAAATTGATGTCTGCAAAAACCCAGTAATCACTGGGGGCCAGATCGATGAGTAAGCAATTTAAAGAGCAATTCATTAAATTAAACTATAATTTTCACCTATTTGTGAGACGGGCATAGTCTTGGTGGAACAGCAGTTTTTTTTCTTTTACATGGTTTGATCAAAAAGTCCTTAGAATAACCCTTCTTGACAGTTGGCTAAAAAAATAAAAAACATTTTTTTTTTTATTTTTCAATATAAGGCCCTTCTAGCTCTATACACTTTACCAAAATTTTTTCCCAATTTTTTAAACCATCCAAAGTAGGATTTCTCAAAATTGACGTTTGTTTCATTGATGACCTCCACGTTTGACGAGAAACTTCGTCCACCGACCCATTTTTTTTTTTTAATTTGGAAACAAAAAGAAGTCACTGGGCACCCATATCTGGTGAATACGGTGGATGTTGTATCAATACAAATTTTAATTCCATGATTATGGCCATCGAAGCTGTGCAGTTGTGCGATTGCTTTTATTCTCTACTGAGACCCATTGCCGACACTTTTTCATATCCGATTTTTCGCGCAAAATTGAAACCACTGTACATACGATATACCTCAACTATTCCGCGCAGTTTTATTCGATATTGTAGATTTTCTCAATTTTTTCTTGGGCGGCCACCTCCACTGAACATCCCGAAAGATGTTCATCTTTTGTGGATGTATGTCCATGTTTAAACAAAATTGTAAGTAGTTGCAAACGCAGGAGCAGATGTGCCATGAACTTCATCCAACTCAGCATTAATTTCTATGGAGGTATAAGCCTTTTAAATAAAAGTGTTTAATCAACAAGCGAAACTCATTTTTTCCATTTTTTTCTATACACAAAAATTTGTTGCTTCAATTGACAATAAAAGTAAAACCATGTGGTCGATATTACTAAGACTTCAACAGGTGATTAGTGATAAACTTAAATTAAAAAAAAAAAAAAAAAAACGGTGCTAGAAAAGCGATCTGTCGGGTTTTCTAATGACTTATTGATCGACCTACGTACGTAAAACTGATTGGTGGCTTTTCCTTGTGCTAACAATTTACTGAGCTAATCTGTCCTAAATCTTTCAAAAATTGTTTAGTTCATTACACATAAGATAAGATTTTACTGTATAGTCAGACTGGAAGTATTACATTGTTAGAATGTCGGCTAACAAGTAACTGTTATATTAACTGCACTAAAAATTATATTTTAGTTTGCACTTCCTTCTCTCTAGGCTGTGATGTAAAAAAGTTTCATTGGCAACAAAGTAAATGGACTATTGTGTTTAATATTTTATAAGAATTAATATTTAAATTAATTCTTCGTAAACAAAATCATGATTTTCTGTTCTATGTGTATTTTTTTTTTAATTTAAATTATCAACGTTTGATAAGATGATGTTTTCTTCATTATGAGTGCTGAAATGATTAAAAACTCTCAGCCCATGTCTCTTCTAATGATTGCCCTTTTAACAGCACCCAAAGTAAACTTACACTTGTGTTGATAGTAGTTCCAATTTGTTGCTGTTTGTTGTTGGACCTGTTTGACTAATCTCAATCAGTTACAATATTTCGTAGTGTTGTCATTCACACTCTTATCACCAAATAAAATAACAACCTCCTCCAGACAGCGCCTGTCCCTGTACCCACTCTACCTTTTCTTATACTAAACTCTGAGAGACGCAGACTGACTAATTGAAATATATTTTTGGTTAAATTTTTTTTTTTTTGTGTTGCTCTTAACAAAAAAATAAATAGAAGAAACAACATTTTGGCGGCGTTAGGCGTCGTCTTCTCTACTACAATCTCAATTCGATATTGCCTTCTCTGGTATTTTTGTGTTTTTATGTGACTTTTGTATTATGTATTTTATTTTGTATTTCTTGAGCTTTTCGCGTTCATTTTGAAATTTGAAATTCAGTAAACAAAAACTTGTCGCTGGCGCCGGGTTTGTTTTAGAAGCTCGTTCATTTTTCGATCGTTCGTTAGTTCGTTCATTTGCTCGAATTGTTTTTTAATGTGTAACAACAATTTTGTTTTTTATTTTCATTCTTTGCACATTTGTATACGTGATTTTCGTTGTTGTTGCTACTGTTAACCAGATCCACTTATTTATTTAACAATTTGCTTTGTTGTAGTTAAGATATTTGTTTTAATGCTTCAACAATTTTCAAAGATTCTATTTATGTGAAAATTAAAATAAAAGAGGAAAAACAAGTGGAAAAGTTCAATTGCTTTTTGTTATTCTTTCTGTTATCTTTCGCGTAGTGCCTCTCAATTCATTAGTTTTGGGTAACTTAACCAGCGGCAGCTGTTTTCTTTATGCATACTATACTGACTAACTACAAGGTCAAGTTGTTTTAGTTTTTCTTCTCATACATGATGGTTTTTTTTTTTTGTATTTTATAAAAATTAAACCTCAGTTGAATATTATATAATACCGGTTTCTTTTAGATATACTTTTCATTATAAATAAAAATAGGTTTTATTTCAATTGACTCGCTTATCAGAATGTTTCCATGTTTTTAGAATCATAAAAGAACGTGAAACTCCTGAGTTCCATTAGTCTAGTTTGTATATATGATTGTTTACAATCAAATATGATAGTTTTAGATAGGGCTGAATCAATTCTGCATTCACTCATAATGAGACCGACTTTCTACATTCAAAAGAAATAGTTAAATGGTGGAAAAATTCTTTAATTCCCAAAATCATAAACAACAAATAATGGAAATGCTACATATGATTTAAATGATTTAAAACTTAATTTGTCATAAGGTTTTTGTGAAAATCTTAGGTCTATAATCTAATGGCTTAAAGTACTTTTTCCACTTGACATAATGTGTTGTGTTGTGGGTTTTGTGGTAAAAACTTTAAGAAATTAAGACTTTGTTTACTACAAACAACAAAATATTTATGTAGAATACTAGCAATTTTCTTCAATAGATACATTTCTTTTAACACCTTTGTGGAAGAGCTCTTTCAACGCATATACTCACTTGTGAGTATCTCTATGAATGCAAAATCTTGCCTCTCAACAAAGAAATGAAAAGAAAATAATAGATATATCTTGAAAACAAATCAAGCGCTAAAAATAACAAAATTATTGTTATTGTTGGTTTTTCGGTATTCACAAATATATGCACGAACACAAGTATATTACATTTAGATACATTTCTGTGTTTTTTTGCTTTCTTTCTTTACTCTTTCTCTTCTCATTTGAGTTTAATTATCAAAATACAAACAAAAAATACGCTAAAAACAAATCAAATGTAAATATCTATACACGCAATGCGTCGTTTAGTTATAAATTGTGTATTTTATGTACTATGCCACTAAAGTTGTTTATATACATTTGTGATTAACGTCAAATCAGTCCGTCGTCAGTTGAATTTGTAACCAACCTAGTGAACTATTAGATACGCAAAAAATAAAAAACCAAACGAAACGAAACAAAACATTCATCAATTTGTTTATCTTTTTTTCATTTTATTATGTGTCGAAAGTGAAGTTGAGGAGAAGAAAGCAAACAAAAGCTTTTAATATAATTAAATAATATTTATTTTTAATCACAGAGAATATCTCGTCACAAAGGCACAAACAACAAGATAAAATATATTTAAATTAAAACAAATCACCAAAGTATCTAAGGCCGGCCCGGCCGAATGACTGTTGTTGTTTTTAGTATCGTTGAAGTTGGTTATAGTCATCATAAAATTAATTAACTTTGCCTGCTTAAAATATTGTTTTTATTATTTTATTTCTTAACAAGTTTTCTATATTTTATTTTTTTTTTTTGTGTTATCGAATGCAAAGTAAATAGAAGAAAATAAGATTCATTTATTGTAGTATTACAAATCGAATCAAGTGTTTTACTTGCTATATACAGTATACTATACTACACTATACTTACTATACTACTACAATGGAGACTTTGATTTCGTTGTCATGTTTCGAAATCTATACAGAAAGGCAAAACTGAATTTAGTTTTGTTATATTCATTTAGTTTGTTCAGTGTATCTGAAGACGACGAACAACGATCAGTCTGTCGAACCGTGTATAGTCGTGTATAGATACATCATACCATGTTTAGATACATGTGTGCAAAAGAGACTGCCTGCATTTGAAAGAGAGAAATACTAATCAAGTAATCGGTCAACTGTTTAACCTAACAGCAAATAAAATCCATCTATTGAATAAAACAATTTTTATATTTGAATTTTAAAACATACAGAATATAAGTATATATTTTGCTATCATCAAACAAAGTTCAAAGTAAAGAATTAAATAAAAATTTTAAAAAAAAAAAAAAAAAACTTACAAAACATTAAAGTTCAAAGCCACAATTTGATTTAAAACAAAAATTCAATAAGCGAAAACAACAATCACAGAGCAAAACCTTAAAAGGGAAAATGTGCCAAACAAAGTCATCAAATTGAAATGGAAATACAATTCAAAGACAAATAAAAGAAAAGAAAAAAGCGCGACAAATTAATTCATTAAAAAGAGTATCGGCGTATCTAAAGTAACAGTAACAGTAAAATCTCTCTGTTGTTGCAATAACCAAAAAAAGAAATAAATATATATACAATATTTAAATATATTTTGTATCTGTGAATGGCTTGTCTGAATGTGTGTTGTCTGCATTTGTTTTAGTGCCAAAAAATAATATAAAAAAATACTATACAAAATCCAAGAAAGGAAAAACTGTCGTTTATGAAACTTAAGCAAGAATCGAAGAATTATTAAATCAAAAATATGTTGAAATATCCACGCACAACATCTTCGACTTCATCTGGTTATTATGATGAAGATGAGCCAATGAATCCATATCAAACGCCACCTCACTCACCACAGAACAGTGTCCCACAATATCTACAAAGGCATATTGTGCGAATGTTCAGCACTGAAGAGTAAGTTACCGAATTCGTATAAAATATATGTACATCCCATTTTGTATGTTAGTTTAAGTCAAGTTTCAATTTAAATAAATACACAAGGCCTCGTTTCACATGGGGATACGTTCATGGAAAACACAAGCGAAATCACATTTCTTCCATTCACCTCATTAGATCAATAGAATCCGGGTTGATTATGTCCAAAATCCATCGTAAAGAACGTCCGATATAGTAAATCATGAAAGCGTAAATTACCCTGTCACCTTGATCCATCGGTATCAAGAGTGTTAGATTAAGTGTTATGAATACTTTAATCTAAAGGTTTATTAAGATGTTTCACATAGTTTTCTATGAAGGACATTTCGGTTAAAGTTATCCATGACATCACCAAACAGTTCATAAGTATATTTTGAAAGCATTCAAAGAATGGGTCGAAATTTGTACAAATGAAAGCAAAGTTGGTTGACAGGTATATTAATAGTAGGAGTTATTTTATTAATCAGAATATGCACCCATATTATTTATACACTTTTGCCATTTAAGCGGAAGAATGTTCAGGCCGGTTGTATAAAACCCTGTCGGACGGGAGTCAATGAATTCCTGAAGGGCTAGTTTTACAGCGTTGTCGGAATTAAATTATTTCCGAATTGGAGAATAAATAGTAGACCGTGGGGGCTAAATCCCGTGACTATGGAGGATGTTGAAGAAGTTCCAACTCCAATTCCTGTAATTTGCCACTGTAATTTGTGCAGTGAGGTCTGAGGTTATCGTGCAGTAGGATAGGAGTCGATCTGTTGACCAATCTAGACAGTTTTTGCTTAAGTTTTTGCATCTTCTGGTCCAGTAGGTTGGAGTATACTTCAGCTGTGATCGTTGTACAAGTTTTCATGAAGTCATAACGGGTTATCCTGCCCCAGACCACCAAACAGTTTTAGGGTGTGTTTTGGTAACTCATCCTTATGCAATCTCTGTGCTGAACGCTTACGATTGTCATATTGATCCATTTCTCATCACAAGTAATAATTCGATTAAAAAATGGATCGAATTTATGACAAGAAAGTAACAACAAGAATGCTTTTCTTTCTGTTTTTCATTGAGTTTATGTGGAACCCACTTACCCAACTTTTTCAACCAATTTAAGCCATGTAAGTAAGTAATGTTGTTTTTTGCAAACACCAAACTTAAGTGACAAATTCTGTGCACTTTGAGATGGGTCAGCCTCAACATTGTGGGCGATCGCGTGGCATATTTGTGAAGTAAAAATTCCCGGAGCGAAATTTTGCGATAAAATTTTGTATTGCCTGATGCGTGGTAACACTAGTGCCAAATACACTGCTGATGTTTCGCGCGGTTTATAATGCCGTGGTTCCACGTAAGAACTCATACTTCATAATAGTGCAAATTTCCGACAAATATCTTTCTTGCAAAATATTTTTTTATAAAAAGTTCTGAATTATTTAGAGGATATGGCAACAGTTTAAAGAAATTAAGTTATCCAACAAAAAAAAGGGACTTTAAAATATTCAGATGTTCAAAAGTAATTAGCTGTTAGAGTTACCAATAGTGCCAACTATTGAAATTTCATACTACGCAATTCAATATTTGAACATCTCATGATTTTTTTTTTTTTTTTGCTTTTACATGAACCAAACTGTTTGTGGAAAAAACAAATCCTTTTATTGACTTTTCTTTTGAATCAATGTACATATGTAAAACATATATGGTATAGAATACTATATACTTAAGTTAAATTTAGCAAAGTTATTAGAAAACCCAAGATTCTAATCTATTTAAATATATTCAGTTATACAAATGGTTAAATTTATCAATGGAACCGGTTCCTCGTAATAGTTTATGGCAGGTTTTTTTGTTTACTATTTAACAACTAAAAAAAAGCAATGATAAATTCACGTGCCAGAACAAATTGTTTGATTATAAACACTTCCATATTTCTATTCTCTATTACACAATCAAATCAAAACCGCAAAACGTTTTATAATCGGTATTTTAAATCCATGAAATTTATACTTGTCAAGAAGATTATTGTTAAAGTGAGCACTAACAGAGTGCGGTTAGCCACAATTTAGTGAAAGGCTTTGACCGAAATTTAATCTCCTAATAGTCTTAATAAGTCATCTGCTAACACTTGATTGATTGTCATTTTAAATATTTCTTAAATTATTCATATAAAATTTAATGATTTATCACCATTCTTATAAAATTTTAAAACAGAATTTGATCAACTTTATCAGAGCCACAAAATATTAATAGTTCCGGAGGAGACTATAAATAGGACTTGATCGACTTTCATGTGCTAAGCTTATTCAGCTTTATTTGATTTCTTTGAAATATCTTTGGTTTAATTTAAATACTCGTATTAAACAAAGTGAAATCGTTGAAATCAGTATTCCATTTTATACTAAGTACTATATCCATATTTTTAAATCACCTGATTAGTTTTGCAATTGACTTCTTGATTTTATTGTATAATGTATTACAAAATTATATTTTCACTTATTTTCTTTGCATAATTCACATTTGCAATAAAAAACTAAATGCACAATAAGCAATCTTTTTATACAATATTTTGTATCTCCTACTGCGTTTGGGGTATAAATATTTTTCTTCATCTTTGCAACCTGAAGGGAGACATCTTCTTTTGACTATTGAAATTTTGCACAGAGACTTCTTATGCTACTGCTAATGCTAATCATGATAACTCATTTCTTTGTGAGACTTTCCTGGTTACTTAAGGCTGCAATGTATGTGTGTCATACGTTATACATACATTTTCCAGTTAATATGCAAAAACTACACAAATGTTTTTTAGATTTAAGTGCGAAAGACTGCGCCACATGTTCGATTATTCTAGATACTTTTTGTTGTATTAGTTTTCTTTAATACAATAATTTGTAATATAATATGGCTCTATTGTTCGGGAACAAAGAGTCAGTCGTTCATTGGATATTGTACACAAAGTGTCGATTCTCTGATTGCTCTCGCACGCTTCATATCATTGAAATAATTGTGAATTTTACAAACAGGTAACTAAATTTATATTTATATTTGAATCGTTTAGTCCAAAAATATACTTATAAATAAAAATGGGTTCAAAAGATGAATTAGGATTCAGAATGGATTATATAGTGTTATATAATCATCATATAAACTACTTCCCTCTGCATTTTATTATGTATATAATGTTCGGTGAAACTGAGGGACAAATTCACATTTGTAAGTTTTTATTATTTTCTGTAAAAGTGCAACGAAATGCAAATCAATTATTTAAAGCAATTTCTCGCTTTAAATGAAATGTGCAAGTTTTACAAAACGTAATGCGAACTTAGCAATAAACCTCTTATTTCTTTCCCTTGAATAGTATAAAACACTCGGGAATAGTGTTGTGGGTGTTTAAATTATTGTTCTCTAGAAGAAACACGCGCCGTAATTATTGAAGAGCATCGTCGCCACATATTAAATATGGGTTAGGGGAGTGGGCGGTCCTCCAATTAAGATTACAAATCGTCGTTCTGCTATAATGCAATATTTTGTTTTTGCATTATTCCTTTTCCTTTGTTACGATAAAGAAAATAAACTAATTTTTTCTCATTTTCTAATATTTTTGCACGCTCGTGTGCATTATATTGCACTTTACTTTTTGGATACATCTGTGTTTTTATAGTTTTGTTTTCCCATTTTCACATGAATTCATTTGTTAATAACAAATGGAAAGTTTTGTTGTCGTTTTATCGTTTTCATTGTGAGTCTTTCTTTGTTGTTTTATTCTAAATGAATCAGAATTCAAAGATTCACAAGTGTATCGCCTCACACTTATTTACTTCATTTCTACTTTTGTACATAGACTACAAAAATCTCAAACTTATATATACAAATAATTTTGTATAAATTGGTTACGCATTGATTTCAAGGACTGCCAACAATATTTGTGGTGGAGCATTCACCTTTAGCTCCTTAAGAAGTTAGTCGTCTATAGTTAGTTAAATTTGTATCACGCACCTTTCTGAATTGTATTTATTAATTTGTTGGCTTTCATAATGATAAATTTATTGTTTTAAGGTTATGTGAAGACATTGAACTTAAAAGTTTAATACTAAATTTACTCTAAAAGAAGGAGGGTTCCTGTTAGTACAATTACTGCCCTAAGGAATGGGGTATATGTTGAGGAATTTGTATTTAATTATTTAGAAATATCTATTTCTGTGTTTTCCCAGTTGCCTAAGTAAGGTGCTTCTTTATACATTTCAAGGCAAAATTCGGTCAGTCCGAGGTATTTGACCACCTTTTTTATATGAGCGCAAGAAGCAAAATAAAATGAAAGCCTCTTTTTTTTGCTATTGTTTATAAAGATTGAGAAATGTTCCCCAGTTACTCAAAAGAAATCAATCAACTACTATGTAGACAAAAATTGAATAGTAACATGTTTTTAAAGAACTAACCAACAAACAACTTTGTAACTTTGTGTCAACAAATATTAAGAAAATTGTTTCCTTTCCACTGCCAACTTTTGTGGTTGTTATGATTCTATTGTTGGACTTGGGCCCTGTCTTCTTACAATAACTTGGCATCATGATTTTGTTCGCTTGGCCTTATGTTTATTTTTGCATCCCAAACCCACTTTAGAAACCATATCATCTACAGTACAAAGGTAAACGTACGACTTAAAGGGTCCTTTGACCTTTTCAAAAGTTAACAAACGTTTTTCATTTTTTTTTTTTGTTTGGCTTAGCAAAGTTTTGACATTATTTTCTCGAGTGGAGAAAGAAAATTCCAAGTCTGTCAACATTTGATAAAATGGAAAAATAAATATAAAAAGAAAAACTTAATGGCGCCATGAAGGAAAAACAAAAAAAATATTCAACAATAATTAAAAAAAAGGTTGCGATGCGCAAATTTAATTATAAATAAACAAAAATTCCAAAAAAAAAAAAAAAAAGAATTTTCAGGGTCAAATTTTCCTTCAGTTCCTCAGATTCTTTGGTAAACATTATTTTTTCATTCATTCATTCATAAGATGTGAAACGAATTCAATCGTTTACTTTACAGACAATAAACAAAACCAAATAAGTTTATAAATCAAATTATGTTAGAACACCTGAATAAATGAATAAATAAATAAATGTTCCATTTTACTGAGAATCACCTGTCTCTGTTCTATATCAAATCAAATAAATACAGTATAAAAATTGTATTTTCTATGTATAAATCGATCAGGTAGGTAGGTGTTAGTTGACACATGGTGTGACTGACATGTGACGCAGTTTTTATAATACATGTATTTTATTAGTAACTTCCCAACTCACAATGCAGACGCACTCAACTTAAAACTTTGCAAAAGAAATTTTATACATGACAGAATTTTCAAATTCTGACCATCTTTTTGTAAAATAAATGCTATTTTTAAATACAATTTTTCCTTCATTGTTGGTTGCGGGTACATTTTTGTTGTTGCTTTTATTGATTGGTTTCGTTTCCAAATATCACTCTAACCTTGATAAGTTTTTTTTGTATTTACAAGAAATATGTATTAAATGATGATGTTTTTGGTCGTTGTTCTTCTGATTCTTACTTTAAAAGCTTAGTACAACTAAAAGCTAATGCCAAGTAGGTGGGATGGCAGGCATCTGTTTCGATTTTGTTTGTTGTAATTTTTTCCAGATGCTGTGTTGTCTGCCATAAATCCAACATTTGTTATTACTATTTTATAAATACTCGTACACAGAATACATGAGAAAGTATAAATGTGCATGTTCTACATACATACATTTAACAATGTAATCATCATCAACATTTGTAGTATTTTCACTTTGAATTCACCTTGAATCGATTTTTATTTATTGTTCAATTTATTGTTGATTTTTTCCTTTCCTTTCTTCTTTTTCTTCGTTATTCTTGATATCTTTACTAGATTTTTTATTCTATAGTATTTTTTTTTTTTTTTTTGGCTTATGTTGTTCACTTTTCTTTAAAATTGATTAACATACTTTCGTATTTAGTATCTGCTCGTATTTAGCATCATGCTAAGAACTTTGTCTTAAATTTTATACATATTTTTTAATATTGTAGAAAGTATTGTATTCTTGGTCGTGAAAGTTATAAATCTTAATAGGTTCAATGGATGTTTAATATGTTTAAACTCAGATTAAAGCTCCTCAGTCTAAGTTAAGTATTGTATAGAAATCTGATGAGACACGTGTATGATTTATTGATAACCCATTAAGAAATTTGTGTTTTGTATTTAAATGGAATCTACGCAATTAATCATATAATAATTTTTGACATTTTCAATATCCTAAGTTTTTATCATAAAAACAAGTTATTTATTTTATTTTATGTAATTGAACTATAATTTTTCTTTTATTTAGAAATGTAATTTTACTAAAAATTGTATAGAAATTTATTTGAAAAAATGTTAAAATATTTTTGTAAATAAGAATTTGTCTTATGGATTTACATAAAAATTCTTAACAAATTGCTTCTTTTTTTTCTAAATTCATTAAAAATAAGAAAATTATTAAAATGAAAAGTCATAGGATGAACACTGTTGTTAGCACTGTTCAGGAATGAACATGGTTGCTGCCACGAGGGTGCTGGCGCCAAAAAGACCATGAAGACGAGCCCAAGCCGTCTTCCACTGAAAATGAAACTGTCCAAAGTATCAATCCGTACTCTGTATTAAACCAAACGAAAACAGTGTTTTATTTGTCGGTTGATGCTCACACTGAACGAGAACTGATTTCTGTTTATTATTGGTCATTCGAGCCGGATGCCGGATAGGAAAAAGAAAGTTATGTTACATGCATAGATGAAAATATCCTTCTTCAGTACTATAGTCTGGTTTTTGATAAATAACATCATCTTCTTTATGACTTTTTTAAATCGTTAAACTCTTCAGTCAACCCACGTTGTTGAGTAAATTTGACTAAACATTGTCTCGTTACCAGAATTTGTCATTGTCATTAATAATTTTAACATCGTTTATTTTTGATTAATGTCTTTATTTCATTTCATTTCATTCATTCACTTTCTTTTCTTGCCAACACCTTAAACATTTGGGAGCAGTGATTACACGACTTAAATTTTAATAAATGTCAAATCAATACAAAACAAAAATAAGGACAAAATATTAACTTTAGCTTCACCGAAGCTCGCATGCTTTTCACACCCTAAATGAGGAAATAATTAACGGACTTATACAGAAATTGAAACCAATATACAGATATGTGCTCACACAATTGGGTGGAACTTTGATTCATCAATCCAAACAATCTAAAATAAGTATAACAAAAAGACTGTTAAACAAATTAGCTCATCCATAATCGTTTGGGGTTGTTTTACCACATTCGGGGTAGGGTAAAAAGTAAGGATTGACGGTATAATGTCTAGCGATGTTAAAGTGAACCTTTAGCCATCAGCTACACCGAGAATGTACCGTCTGCATGATTTTTCAACATGATAATGACCCAAAAGACTCAAAATCTATAAGATCTTGAAGTGGTCACCGCAAAGACCCGACTTAAATCCAATTGAGAACTTGTGGGGCATACCAAAGTGATTCTCCATGATTAAAATAAAATAAAACAAAAATGTTTAAGGCAATCTAATGAAAAGAATAATAATAGAAATTTCTTTCTATAAAAAGAAAGAAACTGAAGGACTAGGCTCTTATCATATGTATCAATAGGGTGTCTTTAAATGTAAATAGATAGTTAGCAAATCACAGCTTGAAATGTATTTTTTATTTCTGAAACCCGTCGTCGTCTCCTCTTCCTCTTTTAAACTTGTCTTAAAAAGCCTTCAACGCTTAATTTAGATGTATTTCATTACTAAACAAAAAAGAATATTAAAATTGAGGGATTTTTATTCTATTTATAGTAGAGTTGTTGTCTCTCGTAATTTTCTTAATTTAAAATTTGCTACTAATTTAGTGAAAAATACATAAGTCACGCTTTTCAATTTTTTTATGGGTACCTACAAAATTATGGCAAAATCGAAATATGTATGTAGTCTTAGTAGGATGACGTTTGGACCAAGTTTTCTGTATTGTATGGTATTTTTGTTAACACGTTATATAATTTTTTATACAAATCATGATGAATTCTTAACAACCGTGTCTCGGTTATTTTAAGATGTCGAGTCTGAAAAACAAAAAAAATACAATAAATACAATTAAATTGTTTTATTATAATGTAAATAAAGATAAAAGAAAGAAAACAACAATACAATCTAAAAGAAACTGCACACATCCGCTTTTGTTTAATGTTGAAAAAATTTATATACATATGTATATGGTGGTATATATTTATATACTTTTTCCGGTTTTGACCTTTTATTATCTTAATATTTAATTTTTATTGCAAAAACAACAAATGGCGAAGTCATTGCGAAAAGAAAAGAAATTAATTTTGCAAAAAATACTTCTTTGATGAAGGTTTTCAGTCGTTTATTGAACCCAATAGTCAGTTAGACCCTCTATATAAGTAGTAATCTTATCAGTCAATAATCATGTGGCAACATCCAATAATAATAATACAAATTATTATAATAAAAGTAAACAACAAACTAAAATTGATAATGAAGGGAGAAAAAGGGGACTTGATCTTAGTTAGTAGACGATGTGACTACTTTGGATGATGATGATGACGACTTGATTGATCTATAGATCGGAACAGTTGTATCAATATCATTAATATCAATAATATTGCACATGATACATATTATTGTGTAAATATGATCCTAAACAAAGTTTCACGTGCTATAAAGCTGATTTTCACCGTTGACACCCACTGTTTATAATCACCATTTTATTATTATCACTAATATAATCGGGTTTAATTACTGCTAGCTAAGCTGTTGCTGATAATAATGCATAGCGGTTAGCAGGCCTAATGCCTTTAAAGCCGGATTATCTTTGCGCGTGTATCGCATTTACACATTTATTTATTGAGTTTACAAAACAACATTGTTGTGCTGCGATAGTTGTACTAGCTTGCGGTTTTAGAAAATGTTTTCATCCATCCTAGTATACTATCTCTACAAGTTAAATATGTATCAATCAAGTCATTTATTTAGCTTTAAGCTATGTTTTAAAATGTATCGATTACATTAATTAAGAAATGTTAGGCTTTTTCTCTCTGTCATAAACTGTGTACAAGTAAATTTTATGAAGCTATAATAAAACAAGGACAAGAACAAGCAATTCTATTAAGTAAAAAGTTTCATTCCTTATCATCCACACAGCATGGATTGTGCAGGTTGCTTGGCACAGAGGTGAATTGACCCTTATGGCTTTGTTTCAACTGTTGTTCAGTGTTCGGTTTTCTGACATGGGATACCACCGGCATCATTCTTAGGCTCTTTATACCAACTGAGTTGGGTCATTAATAAAAAAGTATCAATAAAAAGATAAATTTCATTTGACCTTGCAATTTTTTAATCACTTTAAAGGATTTCCCATTTTATTTTATCTTTTTTTTTTCATACATTGTTTAATATTTATTTATGACTTCATCATATAAGATACTCACTGAGTTAAGTGGTGTTCATGACGTGCACTTCTTTTTTTATTACTAGTCCCATAATGATGATGTATATCACACTATACTGATAAATGTATTGTAAAATCGAACGATATACGTAGCTGACTCAGATCGACTTCATCAATCTTGCCACCCCTCTCCATCATCATTCAACTAAGAATGATGCACGAATTATGTATTGCGGTTTTTCAATTTTGTACCTTATAAGTTTACTTCGGTTTTGGTTTTAGTTTTTTGAAATTGAGTCATTCTATTTATAAAATTAAGTATGTCTGTCATCATTAGTTTATTTTTAACTATAACTGCATAATAACAAAATGTTAAAGTTCTTGAGATTTTTCGGTGGTTGCCATGCAAAGATAAACAATTTTATATTGTTATAAAAATATTGGACATATAATGAAATTTACTTCACTTTATTTATTTCTCTGCATTTAGTTTGTTTCAAATTTTTTATAAATCATTCCTTGAGAAACTACTAATGACTTCGTTCCATTAACATTGAATTTTATTGGAAGTGGAAATAAGTTTTGCCGGGACACATGGTGTTAAAAAATGGTATATTATGTTTTATTGAAAGTAGTGTACATCGTTAGCTACGACTCTTCCCCATCTTACAGCCACCATACGGATTCCGCGTTAATAAAATCCTTCGTTTTGAGGCGATCCAAAAAATTGTCGATCCGGAAGGAGCAATGTCTGATGAATACTGTGGATCGGGTAGGATACAAGGGGTGCACATCTGCTTATCAATATATCCAGGTGAATACATACTTTTTTATGTGTGCAACAGATGATATCAGGTTTTAGGTGAATAGTATTATAAGTTTGTCATAAAGATTGTAACACACAGAAGGAGACATCTGAAACCACATAAAGTATATATATTTTTGATCAGGTCGATGGGACGAGTTGAGTTAGCCCTGTCCGTCTGTATGTATGCAAACTAGTCCCTCAGTTTTTAAGCTAAAGAGCTGAAATTTTGCACATTCGGAATCAGCCGAATCGGACCACTAAGGGGGTACCTCCCATACAAAACCAAATTTAGAAAATCAGCCAAGCGTGAGTAAGACTCGCATACGGAGGGTTCCGTACCATCGTACAAGATTTTTTGCCGCAAAAATGAATGGGGACCCTTTAATTTTTACACTTTATTTTAGTTTTAGCATTTGTTGCTATCATGACAATAGAAATACACATTCTATTTCAACTGTCTAGCTATTACGGTTCATGAGATACAGCGGACGGACGGCGGAAGCTTAGTAATAGGGTCCCCTTAGCACCCTTTGGGTACGGAACCTTAAAAAATTACATACCATGTTTCCCATTAACATACTATATACATTCAAGATCTGCGCCTTCTGCTAATTTTTTTTAAATTTTATTCAAACCCAACGCTAAGCAAAGAAGGTTGAATAATTATTTCACTTCTCATTTGTGATCCTAGAACTCTTTAACTTGGATTTCCAGGCCATAACGGGTGGAAAAAATAAGAGTCGGTAGGATTTAGTATAATTTACTTAATATAAAAAAAAAATTAATGTTTCAAGATCTAAATAAATGAGATATTTTTAAATTTAACCTTTATACAATACAATATTTTCCACTCACTTCAGTCATGGGTGAAAGTTAATCTCTTTTTTTTTTTTGTTAAATTCCGCCCACTAATTCACTATATTCCACCCTCGATTAATCCATCGAATTACGAACGACTTCTTTTCTCTCTCCATCGCAATCAACTTTCTATAACTGTCATTACCTAAGGTCAAATCTAATGTCAGAGCCATCGCTTACACATCCTAAAGAAAAAAAAAAAAGAAAAAGATTTAATGAACGAATGACATGTCTTACTATAATTATTGTCACACACACATACTGGATATGAATATATGTATACATGATAATCATCCCACACAATCATCAACTGGCGCCTTTGCTTAACTCTTTGATTTGGAAGTCGTTGGAAAAACTTTTATGACAGCAACATTGCAATATAAATGTTTTTCATGAAAGCCGCCAAAGGGTAACTGACATTTAAAAGAAAATGTGGTGGTTGATGATAGACTAGGCCACTCAAAGGCTGACAGAGGCCAGCAAAAGTCTAAAAATAATATGATAACCTCCGACATTGCTATTTTGTTTTCAGTTATTTTTCCTGCATTCAATGAAATTTATCATTAGATGATGTGTACTAAGTTTATGTGAAAGCTAAATAGGAATGAACAGAAATTGTTTGCAATCACAACAGTTTTTCACAGGAGAAAAATTTTATTTTCAATAATCTCATTTGATGAAATGATAAATAAATTTAAAAGCTTTAAAATACTTTTAAACAAAATATATAATTATAATATACTCATCATATGACAACTTGGTCTCAACAAAATTCAGTGAAAACAGTTTAGTTATCATCTCGATGGGATATTAGATACATAAGATTTTTGTCAGTCATTGATAATAAATACATAAGTAGTATATGAAATATTTAAAACTTACCGAAGTTGTTTTCTTAGTTTTATAAGTAATTAAGTTGCTATATGCTGTTGATCCTAACTATGTTACAAATTTCTCACTACCGTTTATATGCCTTTTGATTTGGTGAAAGGTGTAAGTAAGACGAAATCAAACACAAATCACGTTTCAAATTGCATTTTACTTATGCTTTATTCAGATTCATTGCTTATGGCTGATGATAATTTAATGCCGATTCAAAGTTGAGTTGACTTGGAAAAATCGCATGCTACAAGAAACAAAAACGCGCCAACTCTTAGAGTTGTGATTTCATAATGTTGCTGCAGTAGCACTGGCAACAACAACAGCACACGTTTTGAATTGAAATGAACAGCAAGCAACAAATGCTTGTGGTTACTCTGCAACAATAACAACTGCAACAACAAGTCTCCAAAGCACAAAGCCTGGAAATAGCTGTCAACTACAAAAGAAATACAAAAACAAAGTGGCTTGCTTGATAATTTCTTTTTCTACATTTTAATGTCATGCGATATTTTTTGCTTTGTTAAAAAAAAAAACAAAAAAAAAATTGCATAAAAATGGGGGAAAAGAGATTTTAAAAGAAAAATTGTTCAACATGTTTACGGCTTGTAATTTGTTGCATTAGTGTTAGTTTTGTTTTTGACTAAGTTATATCGTTGCTATTGTTTTTGTTGTTAGTTTCGTTGTAAGTGTGGTCAAATTTGTTACACAATCGTGTTTTTGTTGCTTTTGTTTTATGTGTTTTCTGTTGATTTTACTATTTCTTCTTAAGGACAGAGAAAGGGCAAAAAGCGCAACATGTTGTTTGTTAGTCAATTCCTTTTTTAATACATAATATTTTGTATTTTATATTAATTTAATCAAATAAACAAATGAAAGGCGAACTCTTTGTATAACGCTAATCGACCCGCCAACTGATCGACATCATTAATACAATTTCAACATCAATTTCGTTATAAATAAATTACACAAAAATAGCTACAATTATTGTGGAATTGTATAGTATAAACAAAAATAACAACTGTGCAAACAACCAACATACCCAATTACATTTATATAATCAAAATGTACCATTGTAGTATAATTTATTGTGGTGACAATAACAAAATCATTAATAAAATTCCAAAAAAAACTGAATGATTTTAAAAAATTAAACATAATTTTGGTATTACCAAAGCTTGTATACAGTTTTTTTTTTTTTTTTTAACATAGCTCTTTTTCAAGAAAAACCAGAACCAAATTTTAATTTTTTTTTTTTTTAAAGTAATATTTATTTAGAATCAATAAAAACAATATGTAGGCAGTAGCTAATTTTAATGATAATTCTTTTAGGTAAGATAGGGATTAGGTCATTGGTTGATGCGGGAGGGAAGATAGCACTTCAATCTGCTAAGTTGCTTGCTATTGTCCAGGAGTTGCACTGCGAGGACGTTTCCGTGGTTCTCAAGTCGATGTGCATAGACGACTATAAGTGTGATGTATATCACACATTATTATCACATGTAATGAAAGAAGTTAGTCACATTGGATCCAAAATTATTAAAACCAGTAGTTAGGTGACACAACGGATGAGGAAGCACTACTATTGTGATTCCCTTTGTAATGCTGATCATGTCATTATAGTTTTAAACTTTAGCTACAGGGTGGTGAACACCCATAGCTTCTGGGGCTTTCGACCGATTTTACATGTGAAATGTGCATAAGTACATACATATTTTAGAAGAGTCAAATTTGATGCTTGGATCTAAAAAGGATGGTTATTTTTGGCTGATTTAAGGAATTTGTTGGTTATTATGAGATTTTCAGGAGATGGGTGGTATAGTAGTGTATGAGGAGAAGCTTTGGATTGAGATATTGTTTCGTTGATTTTGGAATTTTGTTCATTCGATTAGAATATGATCTATGGAAATTGTGATATTGAGATTGCAAAATTTAAAAAATTTAGAAAAGGTATTCGTGTGTTAGCCTTGTGTGTCCAATCCATAATCTAATTAGTCTTGTTTGGTCTTTTTTGGATATGCTGCCAATTTCTTATGATTTTAGGTAAATTTATAAATAAATAGGTTAATTTAATAGAACCGAGCCGCCCTTTTCTTGTTTAAATCATCTATACATATATCTGAAACTATGTTAGTTTAATCTAAATCCTATTTATTACTATTGTTTACTTATTTATAGTTTTCTAATTTTCGCATTTTTCTTTTTTTCTCTTTTTAGGTAAGTTTCTCAATTTCACTTACAAAAATTGCAACTTTCGAAGGAGCTTGTGTTGCAACTCCATTAGTCTAAAAATGATAAGTATCTATTACTGTTTATTAAAATTTGTAGCGTTTTCATGAGTACATAAATATTATTAGATAATAATAAAAGAAGAAAAGTAACAGTAGACAAGAAGTTTAAAAAAATATGTTAAGAGAACCGCTATTTGAAATGGTGAGACGTGAGGAGTAGAAAATATAAGAAGTACATGAAAGTTTATGAATTTATAGTTTATTGCAATGTTTGTGTTGTTGTTGTCAATGTAACATCAAAGAAAAAGTGATGAAAACGAAAACCACAACAATAAGATATGATACAGAAAAAAGAATAACACAACATCAAAAGAAAGAAGAGTTAAACTTTATTCATGCTGTGTGCATTCATTCATGAATGAGGGAGAGTAAGAAGTGAGAGCGCATCAAAGTTTTAAATTCACTTAAGGTGGCAGATCACCCTCTTTTGCTCTTACCGTGACGAACATAAATCAACGTTTTTATGGTTTCATCTTTTAGTTTGCACTTCCATGTGCTTTTTCGTATGCTTAACTCTCTGTGATTAGCTGCCGTTCGCTCTCCCATTTACTCTTTTACTAAATATTTGTTAGTAGTGAACATGCATGTTGAGTGTGTTTGGATATATTCAGCACTGAGAGACATAGCTTGCTGCTGATGATTAAAATACAAATATATGTGTGTATATATGCAAACGCTGAAAAGCTTTCAAAAGCGGCCATATTGGTTTTTTGTCTTATTCAGCGCACTTTGTGTGTGCTCTATTTTATTTCTGTTGTACATTTAAGTTAAAATATAAGTACATACAACAAAAAAACAGAAAAACAAAAGAAAACAGGAAAACACGTTGTTTGTTCACCTTTACTTCTTGTGTTATTATAGAAAGGAACCAACCAACCGATTTGATTTTGTATTTGTTGTTTGTTTGTTTGTTTATTTCTGAGTTTGATACTTTATTTCGGTTTTAATAGAAATGTTGTGTGTGTATATTGAATTTCAGCAACGGTTTCTTCTTTTAATGGAGCGACGTGTAATACGGTAGCTTACAGTTGCGTCGTCGCCGTCGTCGTTGCTGTTGTCTACGAAAACAGTGGCGTAGCAGCAAAAGCAAAGTAGATTTCTTTTCATTTGTGCATATTTGTGCCATTTGAATGTAAAAATAGAGAATTATTTATGATGTGTTTAAATTTCTATTAATTTTTGCATGCCTACCTATGAAGTTTTCTTTCCAATTGGAACCCAACTACACTTAACTTAAAACCAACCACCTTAAAGCGCAAGTAACACAAAATCGACACCACATAACATATAAGTATGTATGTAAAGTCAACTAACTCCACATTTCCATAGTTTCTGTCTCTCTTCACACCGCAACAAACTTAATACACTTTGTCTTCTCTCATTGCTCTCACTCCATTTTGATGTTATGTTGTGTTGCAGCAACATTAAAAGGCAGCGCGACTCACACCACAGCACAACAGCAGCAGAGCAACAAAAACATCAGCAGCAGCAGCTTAGCTGGCAGCGCAGCACGCAGCAAAGCAACACCAAAAACATTCACATTCAGTTTCAGTTATGCTGAAGAGCTCTTGGGCTGCAAACACGAAAATTTTCAATTTAATTCGTTTTTGTTGCTGTTGCTGCTTCTTCTGCATTCTGCGTGTTTTTTGTTGAATTATAATAAAAATTTTGTTGCATTTTTGTCCTTTGTGTTTTTAAGCTTTTTAAAGAAAATATATAAAAGCATCGTTTGATAGCGTTTTTTTTTATTGTGTTTTGTCACACGGGTTTCATCGTTTTGTGAAAGTGTAAACGTTTAACTTAAAAAAAAAAAAGAAAAGAAAATAAATCAGTTGGCCTCATTTGTTTGTTTAAAACAATTTTTAACAAGTGTATAAAATAAAATCAGAAAAAAAAAAACCTTTTCAAAAGCGTGTTGTTGGGAGAGTTCAAGAGAAGAGAGCAGCGTGTGTTAAGTATATTGTGGAGAGTAAAGTGAAGAAGTGCAGTGTATTCTACTCTAGTAAGGTGGTGTGTGTGCGTGCAAAGCTAAAAACAAAGCTGCTGTGTCTTTTGTGCTTGTAACAAGAAATATTCTATACTCGCTCGCTCGCTCAATCTCTCTCTTTCTTCTCTCTCAATATATTTAATTTGCTTGTAACACCTTGTACTCTATATTGTATAGTCATAACTGTTGTGCGCTGAATAAGTGTAAAGAGAACGCGAGAGAGAAAACCGAAAAGCAAAAGCAAACATCGTGTATCAGCCAGCAGAGTCATGCTAAAGTATTTAAAAAGCTAGACAGAAGAATAGCATGGAGCAGCAGCAGAAGAGAAGCAAAGAAAATTAACAGAAACAAAGGCAATGAGACAACAAAAAAAATCAAATAAATTTGTGCATTAAGAATGAAAAGTAAATTTGTGTGAAAAATAAAAACAAAACAAAGAAACTGTGTGAAGTACTTAAATTTCTAACAATAAGATACTTTTATGAACAGATAGAACATTGCTTTGCCTGGCCATTTTATGTTTTACTGTAACGAACCACCATCTGCAAGTTAAAAGCAATTTATAGGAAATTTTTCATACAAAAGAAAAACACATATCTCAATTTTAATAAAATACATATTTTTTAAGCCTAAAATTTATACTTCGCCTCTCCTAAACTAAAGGCAAATCAGTGAGGTGTGGTGTGTTAAACCAAACAATCAAAAGAGATAACAAAACAATAAAAGTGAAAATATTTCATTAACTTTTGTGTTAACAACACTATCAACAACAATCAGAAATTTACAATTTTACATCAAGACCTCCTCAAAGTTATTCTAATGTATAGGACATTTTTATAAAGATACTCTACTACACACATACATATGCAAATATACATATCTTCATCATACGTACGTATCTTCTATATAAATAAATTTAATAAGTTCTTGAAGAAAAATTATGAAAACCGATATTATCACACCAACAGTCGCCACAGCTGCAATTGTCACTGTTGTTAGATTAACAACCACAACAACAACAAATAATAATAATCATAATAGCAACAGTAATAATCATAATAATAATAATAGTAATACCAAAGCAATGGCATTCGATATGTATCCAAGTATCTCAGGCAAACAACAAGATCCAGTTAGAGAAGTTGTTATGAAATATATTGATTATTTCTTACCAGAGTAAGTAACATTCATTCATAATACTCATTGGTCTTTAAATCTATCTAGATCTATATATGTATATAGTATATCAAGTCTTGCAAACAAATTATGTGTATTCCATTTCTGCCTTCATATCTCTCTCTCTCTCTCTCTCTCTCTTATGATCTATAACAAGAAATATCTTCTTATAGGCGCCAATGTTGCAAATCAATAAAAACCAATTAGACTTAGTCTCTTAATAAGCGGATTTTACCAGTTTATCAATTGTGATAATAAAATATTTATTTTTAGATCTGAAACAAAGAACAACATTTGTCTTTCAGTTGCATTCTTTTTAAATAATAAATTCAATTCAAATTCTTATGAAATGTGGATAGAATATCTGCTATAAAAGTTTAAGATTTCATTGAAGAAGAAAAAACAAACTTAAAAGAAATATTCTTTGAAGATTTATTTGCATCTAAAATTCTTTGATTTGTTTTAACTATTCCAATATAGAAACTAAACTTCAATAAATTCAGGGGGACTGTGATGAGGCACAAGATACTGACGCAACCCAGTTGGGTTCGTTGTAATGCTACGATAATACAGTTTGCTATATACGTATGTTTATATATCATCCATTCTGAGCTTGTCACTTTCTGTGACATTGGATCTTAACTAATGCTTCCAGTTTTTTGAAGAACTGGACACGTAGGTACTGGATTACCAATTCCTTCTCCTAATCTCTGCAGCTAAGCAGAAGTCATGATTCCCTAATAGACAATATCCACTGCTGGTTCCTACTAAAGGCCTAATAAGAGTCAATTCGTTTTCATTATAAAAATTAAGAAAGTTCTGCCCTGAAACATTTGGGACCTGTCTTTCTAGTAATACAAACAGGCTGGAAAATTTATTCTTTGCATTATATCAAGTAAAATTTTCAGTTGTACGAATTGTTCCATAATTTAGATTGCTTTATTGATTCTGAATGATTACCTGATGTTTTATTTAATGTATCTCATAAAATGGCTGCTTGCACACTCTCTCTATATAACTAATATACTATCTATAGAATAATGCGAATACTACATACAATTCTATTACATATTCTCCTAGATTGCTTTTTTGAGTTGATTTTTTTCTCCACTATACAATTGATATGGCGACACTTTTGTATCTTGTATCACTTTTGTGATAATTTGCAATACATACATATGTACATGTACTACAAGTTTGTACATGCTATAACATTTAAAATTACATACTATAATATTTACTTCGAATATACATTTGTATGTATCGAATTTGTATTTATTATTGTAGTATTGTACAATTGTTACTTACTGCTAATTGGAAATGTATTATTATTTATTTTTTGTATCATATAAATTTATTTTTGCAATTTCCATGTCAATGTTTTCACGCTAAAAATAAATCTAATTTACATTTAGATATAAATTTGCTAAAATTAGTTTGAAACTTGTTTATGACTACACACATTTCAAACAATAATCTACTCTATTTCTCTTTTTTTTTTTAAAATAAACATAAATGTATACAGTAGTATGTATAAATAGATTGATTGATACAAATGAGATACTTGTTGCTAAGTGCGTATTTCACTTCTGATGTCTGTGTTTTCTTATTTGTTTATTATACTTTTATAGTGATGTTAGTAACATTCATTGATGGTGACATCGGAGTATATACTCGTAGAAATATTAAGAAAAGATTTTTTTTTGCAAATAGGCATATATTTTCTTATTGCTTCCATAGCACTGATATATAAGTAGATATATATAAAAGAAAATCTACAAAAGTCAAGAAGCAGTAGTACCACAGCTCGCTTCCTCTATGCAAAAACCAGAAATATTGTGTTTATTAGGCTTTGGCTATTGATTCTGTAGGTCGATTTTGATAAAATAAATGCTTTATATTACTCACAATAAAGATAGTTATTTTTAGCCGACTCCCAATGAAGGGTTATGTTTTATATGTATATTTGTTTGTTAATTTCTTTATTACATCGTATCTTCCAAACGACTGGATGGATTTCGACAGCTAAGGTATCGTTATATTCGTCTTAAAAACGTCCAAGCGTCCTTAGATAGGTGTTTGATATGTTTAGTAGCAGGAGGCACCCATTAATATTCTCTCGGTTTATAATGGGGCAAGCTGGTGATACCAGTTTTGTATATGTATTGAATTGACAATGCACGTTGGAGAATTGACGATGCAGCAGTTGTCCTTAATAGACAGCTAAAGAGAACCATTGACAAGAGTATTCGGTGACAGGGAAGCCGTTAGAATTTTTCCTACAACTAAGCTTGTAGCAGACGGGACACCGTCTTGATCCCGCCTGATACTAAACTTAATGCGGATATTTAATTTAGGCTTTCAGCTAATATAGTTTAGTTTGTTACACCGAGGTAGAGTATTATTTCATAACATTTTTATTGCTACCATAAAATGAAACAAAAAACTAGAGAATGGCTTTTCAGTGGAAGTTCCTGTCCTTTACAGTCTGCAAAAACAATCGAGTTGGTCGAAACATATCATTCAGTTTTGTATTAATTACTTAATACTTTGTAAATCTTTCATTTACCGAACTTACTACAATAGCTTAATGTAATAATGTTATTCTGTCTTGTTTATTTTTACACTTTTGCTGTGTCTCTTGTTGGAGAATATCTTTCAAATTACAATATAAAATGTTATTTGCTCTCGATTAAATATTTACTTCATTAAAATCAATATTTACTTAAAAGATGAAAATATAATAAAAAATATACCTATATTTCGGTTTCATATTTACTTTACTTACAAAAGTGAATACTACAGATATACTTATGTACATACATATATTGTATCAATAGTGTTATCCAGAGATGTCTCATATAACTGTATAGTATGTATCTTGTTTTGCTACCATCTGACTTTACTAAATGAGTTGAGATGATGTTATAAAACGCGTTTATATTTTTAGTGTGAGTTTCTTTATTTCCGTCATATGATTGTCAATCTACGAATAGTAGTTAACAATTGACCAACTAACATAACTTGCTGACTTGCTAACTAACTGACTGACTACCTGGTGGAAATTCCTGTTATTAAATGAATGTGTATCCTGGCAACAACACAAACAACAACGACAGTATTTTCTTTCTTTGCTTACATAATATCATTTATTTATTTACAATATTTTCCATTTATAGACTTTTTGTAGAGTTTGTTTTCTTTTGAATTTCATACATGAAATTGCGTATTTTGTGTATATTGACTGACCTCATTGTTTTGATGGCAACAATTACATGATGTTGGTTGCATGAGGTTAGTTTGGTTTAGTTGGTTGTTTGATTCAAAGACCGTGTCCAGTTAGACAACTCGTTGTGTGTTGCCTCCTGTAAGATTTCTACTATGTAATTCTGAACTCAAGTAAAATTAAAGTGTAAAGCCTACAAAGTTGTAAGTTTATTGCATATAAAATCAAAGAGAAATAAATTTTATTGCCATACATACCTACCAATAAAAAAAGTTGAGGAGGAGGTGCTACACAAAACATTGGCATAAGGCTTCCTATCCTACATACATATACTCGTGTGTGTTTATAAAACTTGTCAACATCTAAAGGCAGCTTTAAAAACCGGTAACGTCAACAAAAACATAAACCAACAAATTTGACACCTCATTTTCTTATTTCTTTATTCGATTTTTTCCCATATTTCGTCGGTTTTTTGCTTATTTATTGTTGTTTTAATGAAACAAATATCCCTTTTCTTATGATTATTTTTATTTTTGTGTAGTTTGAAATTGGGTCAGGGGCAATAATATGATCTTATAAAGATTTCTTTATGTAAAATTCGATCAAAATTTAAAATATCAATACGTTGTGTACTATATCTTTGTTATTCTCCTTTTAAATACATTTCTTATGTCATATAAATTCTTATAATTATTGCAATAATTAAATTGATGGAAACTTGATAATGTTGCTATTAGTATTACATATTGATTTATTAATTGGTATTTATGTGGTTCTAAATTTATTGAAGAAATATCTTTAAAAGAAGCTAAATTGCGAAACGGAAGCTGGTAAGATCAGCCACAAGTCAATTTAATTCGATTTTATTCGACATTTTAACATCGAATTGATCGAACGCTACTTTCTCACTTTCCTATCTTAGAATCTGATGACATTCATTACCGATACCATCGGTAGCGACTTTAATTGTCAAACATACAAGTTGGACGTTGTAGGACATGGCTCTCATAGCAAGCGCTTCTTTTCTCCTTCTAATCTTCAAATTCCGCTAATCTCTGGTGTTTAAAGAATCTTTTTATCCCTTGAGAATCTTTACATAGTCTCAAAAGTTCATGGTCCTAAAATAACGGACAAAAGGACTACATGAAGAAGCAATTCAAACTTTATCTCTTATTGAATTGTCACTGGCAATGCCATGTATTAGATTTAAACAATTTGATCAGTTTATTGTGTTTGTCTTGGATGGAAGCTTGAACGGTCACTCAAGAACTTATTATTGTTACGAAGCATCAGCTGTTTCCCCAAAGTAGCATCGATTTTTTTTCCAAATTTACTTTATCTTTACTTAAATTTACATGATGGCCACCCTAGCAAGTATAGTAGCATCTCGAAAAAGTTAATTAAAATGTCCCAAGGGTAATACACTTTCTCGAAATATCAATTTTTTTAAACGGTTTTCAAAATTAAAAAAAAAAAAAAAATACGATAATAAACATGGATTTTTTGAAAATAATACACTAAATTTATTTCAATGACTCAGTTTTCATCATTATCGTTTAAAGTTCACAGTCTCTCCTGACCGTTTTCGTGAGCAATTAATATTAATTTGTTTAAAGCGGTTTAAAGAAGCAGTCCAGATTTGCTTGTTTCCCTTCTTTTGTGTAATAACTATTGACCATTTTCGTGCGCTTATCGACAATGTCTACCACTTGATCGCTCACAACAAAAATGCTATTCTTTCCTTTGCTATTTTTCGGCCCGGTGCCGTCTTTTTCTTGATCAATTTGAAATCTCCACTTTCTGCTTTGTTGACATTTTTTAAATAAACAATACACAAGCTCACAAATTAAACGCTCATGACTGACCAAATCAATGTTGTTTGACGAACGAAACAAAAGAAATTCGGGGAATACCCGAATAAGAGCTCGCACTTGATTGTTGTGTTGCCAAACAAACGTTTGGTTTAAAAAATTCATACGTGAACATTGAAATTCGATTAATTTAACCGAGAGATTAATTTTTGCGCAATTCTACTGTATTTAATAACATATCGATCATTAAGAATCTTTGATCATTTATCGACAATATGAAAAAACCACATCTGTTCTTCTTTTCTGTTTACCTAATTGTGTAAATAATTAAATAAACACTTCTAGTCGTCTGTTGATGAATGAAAGCTTTAAAGAAAATAACAAATCGTTCGTTAATTGAGCAGAATAAGCAAACAAAAAAAAAAGAAAATACAAAAATAAATCTATGGTAGTGTAAAAATGAATGAAGTTTCTTTCATTCTGAACAGATTGCATGAATAATACCACTCAACTTATAAATGCTGTTCTCAAGAGTATAGAAACCTGAAAATATTTTAAAATTAATTTCGTCAGTCGTCGTCGATCTTAAATGGCAACAGATACAAAAACTTTTATAGAATTCGACAAATTTGCATTGAAAAACGCGCTCACGTATGCAATTTTTTGTTGTTTTTGTTATTTGGACTCAATTGAATGAAAATAGCTATGAAATCAAATCAAATTGGCAAAGCGAAATGCCAAAGGGCAGCGACATTCAAATGAATTCGATTTATCGTCCGTCTGTCCGTTTGATTATGCTCAACAAATAGAAATTCATTTGCACTCGCATTTACAGAAAACGCAACAAATTTCTAAAGATACAAAACAAAAATGATGGTGGTGGTGGTGGGGAATTTCTAAAAAGACATGATTTTAAATGGAGAATGTCAAAAATGTCATAGTAAAGAAAGAAGGAGAAGAAGAACAAGGTATACTACAAAATGTTAATTTGTAAACGTTAAGTGTAATTCAAGAGTTTGCCAAATTAACATGCAGATGGCGCCACTTCAAATGTGCGAGCATACAAAATGCAACTCTGCAACAAACAAGCGCTCGTTCCAAGTTTAAAATCAAGTAAAATTTTGGTTACTAAATAACATTGATTAGACAAAGAGACAAGACTTATTGTATATTGAGAAGTAACTTTCTTCTTATAACAAGATTTGAATTGATGCTTTTAAAATGATAATAGTGGTTCATTGGATATTTTTCTAATTTATTTTCATAGCTTGGAAATAGATCTTCTTTGTTAGGAAGACTTTTGCGGAAGTATGCCCAAGGAGTTTCGTGATTGCGAAGCCTAATCAACATAAATGTGTGTTTCGGGTCTTTGTCATGTTGCTGCAACACTCAATGAAGCGTCATGTTCCATGCGCCTTGTTAGCATCATTTGTGACTACAATTCGGAAGAATTTTTAGCATGTTTAGGAAAAATCCATTAACCATTTTTAATGATATTGAAAAATGTCTCTTGAAGTTAATATTAATGAAAAGCTCAGTTCGCTTATGTACTTTTCAAAACGTTTTCAGACGGAACTGTCCAAGATAAGTATCAGTGCGGCCAAGACAAAGGTTTTTTTTGCCCATAACTTCAGCTACACTGGGAAAAAGGCTTTTTTTTTGCTTGCTGCCTATAATTGCAGCCAAGAGCACCAAAAAGGTTGTACACCTATTGAAATACTAAATTCATTACTTTTGTTTTGCCTGACACTGCTGTATATACAATATATCATTTTGGTTCAAACCTTTAAAGAATTATCACTTCATAATTTTCTCTTGGGCGGGCACATTGTAATGAAAACAATGACAAATGAATGTCTCTGTAAAATGTATGTAGTTCAATTTTCATCAAATGTAAGACAACAAAAGGTTATGAAAAAAAAAGGAAATCATGTTCATATCTGATGATTGTTGACAACAATTTTCTTATATAAGCACGTAATTATAAATGTTGTAGTGATTGAAGAATGACCTACTGCTTCACAACTTGTTGAGTGTGCATGTAGACAAAGAAATCACGTTGCAATCATTAGTACTTTTTTATTATTAATGACGTATGTATTTGTTAATGACGTCCATATTGCTAACATAATAAATACTAATTATTTTGTTTTATAAAAATTGCAATAACTCAAAAGTACTTTAATCAGAATCACAATAAATAAATCTGTGAGGGTGGACAACTATGAACTTTGATGTCATGATGATTGTTGTTTTGATTTTGATTTTTTCTTATCAATTTTTGTTTTCTTAATGATTATTTAATTATATTTACATTATTAAATTTAATATTGTATTGTATGTGTACAATATTTTCTTAATTGATTAGCAGCCCTTTACGAAAAGTAAAATAAATAATTTTCATGGCTTTTCAGATTATTTCCTTGTAAATGTGAAAAATACAAATAATAAATATAAAAATCCTTTCAAGATCTGCTAGATTATAGAATGATGATAATAAAGAACAAACGCACTCAGAACACTGACCGCTTTGACATTGACATTTAATGAGACAACAAAAATAAAAAATCAAATGTAAAGAATTTGTTTCTTTATGCAAGTCAATGTACTTTATTGTATTATAAAAATAGGAAAAATATATACATACATTAGCAAATATATGTATACCATATGTAGCCAATGATGACAATTCAGAATAGAAGAAAGGGAGGAAGTCTTAGATGGACAAACTTAAGTCTACAATTTTGTAAATTGTAATCTGTAATCTCACCATTGAAGGAGATATGTATTTGTTATAAGGTTAAAAAACTCCCAAGTATTTCGTCCTTGCGTCATGTTGAGGGTTGTGTATATGTATGTATATAAATTATATGAGTCCAACCATGCAATAAAAAATAATGATAATAAAAATTGTATATTATTTTATATACTAGTAAATATTTCTTTTTTTAAATTATATCAAAGAATAAAAATTTTGTGCATTTCGCATTTAGTATTTATGGTTTGCGTATTCAAAGGGATTGCTTGTATTTTCTTCATCATCATCATCGTTGTCATAAATGTTTCAGAATTAATTTATATAAATTTATTTTTATTGTTGTTTTTAATATTTATTTTTAACGAGATTGGAAAATTAAAAAGAATTTTAAAACAAAATGAATAAAAAAAAACTGATATAGTCAAAATATTCTAATTATTAACAGAAACAATATTGGATAATAAGCTTGAATGATGACTGATTTGTGAACAATTTAGAAAAGCTGCATATTGCCTCATTTATTCTGAAGTGAGGAAAATTCAGCATCGGAATCCATTCAACGTGTATGAATTCCTATATAAAATAGGTCTCACAGAGAACACCTTTTAATTAAATCTGTTTCATCTCTTCATAACAAATCAAGGGGGGAGCATGACAATCAAGATAACAAGGGTACATAACCCTTATGCATAATCATAATATAGGGACTCCGGATTTATTATTCAAGGTGGTTTCTTGCCTCTTTCTATGTCATCGGTATTCCAAACAGAAGCCATTTTCGTCCTCTTTACAAACTGTGTGGGACCCAGCATTTGACTTGTTGTCCAAGTTGTTTTCCAAAATATGCCTGATAACTTTGTTTTACAAAATCATTTGTATTCCATCGTTGCTTTTCTTGACAAAACGTACCACATATGTACACATGTTTGCAGCAGAAATGGAAGGGTTATTAACACAAGACTTGTCTGAAGAATTCATACTTTTTGTAACAATAAAGTAGAATAAATTAAATAATACAATCAACTGGCATTTTTTACACTGAAAAGTTACGAACAAGGTGCTATTCGTTAAAATCAATGAAAATGATATGTATTTGTCACGATATATTTAGAAAAAGACACGTTAATGAGGGTAATAGAATGGTTTATCATAAGAACTAGAGTCAATTCAAACAAATAGCTTGAGTATTTTATAATCAGATGTATCCATAAATATATGGCACAGAAAATTTTTTATTGATATTGATGTGTAAACTAATATTGTATTTTAGTAATAAGAAACTATTGAAATTAAGATGGAAATTTTATTAAACTTGAGTTTGTCATATCATAGAATTGATCATGTGTTTTTCATCTCTTCTACATAAACACTAAACATTAATTAAATCAGTAAAGATCAATGAATACAAAGTATGTACTTTATAGACCTTCCCTTCTTCATTCCTATCTATAAATCATCAAAGTTAACAGGTAGTTAAGTTAAGTTTTATTTGTTGTATATGTGCCCCCAAGTCACAAACTAACTACAATATTAACAATAATGACAACAACAAAAATTAATCAAAGTTCAAGAGTGTTAAATAAACATTCTCAAATCAAACTAAACAATAAAACACAATTTAACATTTAAAAAACTTAAAAACACAATGATGTATACATTAATAAATTTGTTATATAAAAAAATGAATGAATGAAGTAAATTTAAAATTTGTTTTGCTCAATACAAGTTTTGTTGAGGTTTTTGTCGACTTTGTCGTTCCATGAGTTTTTGTTTGAATATTTTAAGTGTGTGTGTCTTCATGCCACTTAACCCACTCAAATCAGTCAGTCAGTCTTGGTCTCGTGTTCATTCTTTTATCACGATACTCGTACATTAACTACATATACTCCAGTCACCCAAATTAAAGTCATCGATGTGAAAATGAATTGTTCAAAATGTAAAAAGTCCTTGAAAATGTTTCAAACAAGCAACAGAAACCAGCTTGGTTCACCTCACCAAAAAGTACGGGGTTGTCGACATTTATGATAAATGTTTTTTCAATAAATGGTAGTAGAGTTTTTTTTTGTCTTGATTTGGGGTTTTTTTCTTCTTTATTATGTGTGACTCGTGTTTGAAATCTTCAAGGTGAATGCGTTGGAAAAAGTAATGGATTCGCGCTTGTCTTAAATGAGAATGACAAGAGAAAAAGGAAAGATATAGAATTCAAACTCAAAATTCATGCAAAAAACGAATTAAAAAGAATAAAATTATCAAATTGATTAATAGTCAAGGTTTTTACCTCTTCTTAGTGTTGGATAATTTAATAAAATAATTAAAGAATAGAATAGAAAAGACTTTTAAAACAAATTGATATTTTTTGTGGATAGATTCCTTTTTTTCGTTTTATTATAAATTCATTAGGCGTTAAGTCATTGCTTAAAATGCTCGTAAGATACCTGGTATCTAATTTAAGGAACTAATGTTTTTGAATGTGTCAAGAAGGTTTTTTTTTATTTTATACCGAGTGTGTATGTTATTATTTATTTATTAAGTTATATTATGGGTTTCAGCTTTCTGATAGGCACGTTTTTGTGTGCCAGCAATCGGTTATTATACCCGCTTGAAAAAAAGACAATGAGATCTCCAACAGTAGCCAGGTTAAGGTCATGATGTAGAATTGAGTTGCAAACAAACCAATCGCACATAGTGATAAGGCGCAAGGCTTTGTTTTGCATGGTCTGGACTCTTTTGTGGTTTGACTTGTAGATTTACACCAGACTTGTATACCAGAAGGGAGCGACGATAAGCTGGGTAACACTGTTCGCTTGTTGCGCAGCTTTAGTTTGTATCTTCTGTTTAGATACCAGTAGAGTTTTCTTAAATTAGTACGACAGATTCCAACTACTGCGGTAATAGCAATTGATATAGTTTTATTAGGTAGTTGTCTTATTTAGATAGTTGAGAAATATGCGCAGAGTCTTTCTTTTGGATAACTCTAAACTTTTGTTTAAGCAGTGATTTTAATATGCAGGTAGAGGTTATGAAGTGGGCAATTCAAAACAAAAGCATCTTTAATCACATGAATAAAAAAATATCTGATTATTGTGTAAACAAAATTAGCGATTATTCTTGGTAACTTTGCTTGCTATTTAAAATAAAGTCTTCTATAGTGTAAAATTGTTAGTGCTACTTATGTTAAAATGGAAATAAAACAATTAATTTATTGTTTTTGCATCACCCAAAGGGTGCTAACGGGACCCTATTACTAAGCTTCCGTCCGTCCGACTCCGGCTGTATCTCATGAACCGTAATAGATATACAGTTGAAAATTTCACAGAATGTGTATTTTTATTGCCATAATATTAAATAATGATAATAATAATAAAACTAAAATAAAGTTATAAAAAAAACTTCTAACATCTATGGTACGGAACCCCTCCGTGTGCGAGTCCGACTCACACTTGGCTGATTTTTAATTATTCTTTACATAATACAATACAAAATTTATGTTATTAGGTTTCGTTCGTAGCTTAGCTTATTCAATAATTTAATAATTATCTATTTGATTTGCTTTGCTTTCTCATGTTTATTAAATTTTAATTATAAAGGAAATATGGTATACAATACTATTGGCCTGGCCAGCATATAATTATTGGTTTAATTTTTTAAATTGGACAAAAATTGTAGATTATAAAATAGTTTCAATTTGCTGGATATTATTGACATAGTAACTTTATCGAATATTAAATGCAATATATCTTGGTATTTGTAAAGTAAACAAACAAAAACAGGTTCTCCTTTTAAAGTTGGATTGAATTTATGGAGTGACAGTAACTTCGTTTCAATATATTTTTTATGGGGACTTCGACTCATGGCTCCATGAGTTACAAGCATGACGTGAAAGTAATAGTTCTTGTTCACATAGTTGTAGTCTATAAAAAACAATCATCCATCCGACTATGCTTTATTATTTCAGTTTAAATTTCTTAAAGTAATTTAGTCAAAGATTAAGACGGACATAGTAAGATAATCTAATAATATATAATGCACACGTGTAACATATATAATATTATCATAAATTAATAGTATATGTATTACTTCAAAATAAAATAAAAATTATTTCTCAAAATATTCGAAAGAGTAAGGTCATTTTAATTATACGCACCTACTATACCATCAACTACCCCATCCATCTCCCTTCTAATAATATTTTCGGTAATTCAAATGACAATTTAATTGCGTGTTTGTCATTGCCAAAAAGAGAGAAGAAGAAATAACATAGCAAAAAACAACAAAAATTTATTTTAAATAACTGTAATTACCATGTGTTTTGCAAACTATTTTTTTCTTTCTATATAAATTTTAATTGGGATTTTTTGTCAAACTCACATGCAAAAAAAGGAAGCTTTTGCTTTTTATTATTAATGTGTGGTTGACCTCAATTTTCCTCAAGGTTAACAGCAAATCCGGTTATTTTTTAAGCCAACAAAATGAAATAATGATGATTTATTATATTATTAAATGAAAAATTGTCAAATTCCTATAATTTATTCAATTTTATGTCTTTTCTTTTCAGTGCATCTGGTACAAGTGCAGTTGCAATCGATAACAAAATCGAGCAGGCTATGGTAAGTTGATTTTATATTTTAATAATTTTTAAATTGCATACATTTTTATGATCTTAAATTCATAAATTTTTTTATTTGTAACAAATAGACGGTGTCAAATGATAATGCCCAGGGAAGCCCAAAAGTCTTATAAAGATTTGCTAGTGGTTACCCTGCGCAATGTTCTTTAAAATGTCAGAGATTGGCAATGCTCTACAATTTCCAACTTTGAGTAATAGGAACGATTAACTGGCTTAAAGAATGAAACTTTAAAGACACCTAATGGACAGAGACTACCATTTGTAACATAAAAACGAGGGACGTTATGTTATATGTAAAATAACATAACACAGTACAGAACTACAAAACATAAAGTGCTCAGGTGCAAAATCAGAAGCCTCTAATTCCTCGATTTTCACTGTATAGGCGCAATTAGGTCCAATAACTTCGACTGTTGATCGTCAAAATCCTTTCCATAAGTCAAGCACGCATCCAACAAGGATTCAAGATTTTCTAGAAGAAGTTTTCTTTAAATGGAAGCAAAAAAGAAACGCTTTTCATTACTCACATATAGTTGATTTCCATGGTGAAAACTCAAAACAAAGTTGGGGTTAGTTGGTTGCTTAGATATTACAATGTGTGTTCTTAAACCCTAGAAGGACAGTTTTCTTAGTATGTATGTACATATTTGTCTTGATTTCATTATTTTCCCATGATTATTTTTGAAATAAAAGTTCAAACATTCCTGTAGAAGAGAAACAACACTTGACTTATCTCATCTTACATTTTTATGTAGACAGACAGACAAACACGTACGTAATACATATAACAACACAATTGAACTGATTGTCATCATCATCATCTTTTCTTTTACATTGTTGTACTATTGTTATCTTTTACATATTTTTTTATTATGATTTATAATGATTTTTGTTCTGTGAGAATTCATTGATTTTTTTTTTTTTGTTTTATGTAAATTTCGTTTCGTTTTATACAAATTGAGTGATTTCATCAGTTTGTTGAGTGTTGTGATGGGTATGTTGTTGTATGTATATATGTTTTTACAATTGAAGTTCAGAAATTTCTATAAATAGCATCACGAATTGAAGACTTCATTCTCTTAAATATGTATTGATATGTAATCAACAATCGATTCATTTATTGGCAAGCAAACTTACAGTAACAAGAGATGACAGTAGTCATTCAGTTATACACAAGGCAAGGCGCTTGTGATTCTATGAAATATTCAAATTAAAGCAAGTAACACTTTGATTATTTTTAAGTTCTTGCGGCTTTTCACTCCAACCACATTTGACCAATCAGCATGATAGTTAGCATGTATATATATTTCATCATGCTATAAAATTTGTTGCAACTCGCAAGTTTTAATATATTTTTATATTTTTTTAAATAAGAAGTGCATTTATTTCGACTCTACTGTAAGTTCATTATGCTATTACCAAAAAAGCTCATTGCTACAGAACTCCGTTTCTGTTTGGTAATGTTTTAAAGTTTAACGGTACGAATCTATGTCAACAACAATAACATTCGAACATTTGAGAAGAAACACAAAAACATGCTTGCTTTCGTTAGCAGCAAAAAATTAAACAAAGGGGACAAAATTAGAGCGAGAAAGAAACAATGACTACAAAAATCACACACTAACATCACGACGGGGCCGCAGCTACGCGCGCCGGGCTATGCTAGTTTACTATAAATTCGAAATTATCTATGGTATATTATATCATGAAATCATTGTTATGGTGGAAAGTTTTATCATACCATAATATTTTCCCTTCAGCCGTAAGTGCATTTTATTTTTTTCAATTAATTAATTAAACGCCAGAAAATTGTTTTCTTTTTTCGTTTGATTGAATTCAATTCAATTAATTTCGAGCAAATAAACTCTTTGTTTTTTATATATTTTTTGCTACCTTTTTTCTTCTAAATTTCTACATTTTACTTTGTTTATGGATGAATGCTTCCTTTTCTCCATGATCCATCATCATGATGACATTTTGACAGTTGTTATAAAGAGTTTTTCATTAATGTCAATCATCATATCTCAACTCTCCCATGCCATGCCATGCCATACAATGCAATCTTAGATAGTCAGACTAGACAAACTCACTCATAGAAACAGGCGGAGACACAGTAGACTAGACTAGGCTAGACTGGACTAGACTAGACTAGAGTAGACTGTTAATATTATAGTTAATTTTAGTTCAACCAAAAGTAGACAGCCAGCTATGTAGTAAGTTAGCCAACAAACAGAATTGGACAATGCGGTCAAAAACGATTGTTGTCTAGGATCTTAGCTTAAAGTGAAACTTGTATGTACATTACTAAATTTGTGCCAGTGCAATTCTTTTGAGAATCTCTCTGCATTACCTTTTATGTACATTTTAAACTTTCTATTTCTAAGCTCAAGAAAAAAGAGCCAATCGAACGAAGATGAAAATGGTCATCATTAGATAGAATTGCAGAGTTTCGTATTAGCTGAATATGTTCCACCATTCACTTGTGAAAGTAAAGTTTTTCTTCTTTCTATATTATTTTTATTGTTGATAAGTTGATTTTCATGTTGAATTGTCTACACTCTTTTTTTTTTTTGTTTCATATCAAAATTTTGCAGTATGAACAGGATTTTTGTTTTTTGACCTTCACATTTGAGATTACTTTTTATATTTTAAATATAAATAATGAAATCATTTCATACACACAATTCAACTTAATACCGGAGGCGCCTTATCAGTTGTAAAATATTTTTTATTAAAATTTGTGTTTCATTGTTTACAAAACAAAAAAGACAGAAACATTTGCAACATTTTCACTTATCAGTATAAGTTTCAGAATTCATACTATTTCGCTCAATAATGCTGCCAACCTAGCATTTTATTATTGAATATTTTTCATGTATACTGCAATTATTTCCAACTACTTCAAATTTCAATTGTTTTGTTATAGTTGACAATTAAATTATGAAATTTGATTAGCATTAATAAAAAAGATTTTCATTTTAATAAGAAAGAAATTATTATCCACCACCTGAGGCAATTATTGTACATATATAAAATTTATAGTCGCTCAAATATCAATCAAAGTCTTTGTCATTGCACTTATGTTTCTGAGTCATAGAATATAAATCAGAATACATATGTATAAGCGATAAAAATTAAGCAAATAATAAATAATTTATGCCTGCCAACACAACAAAGAAAAATGAAACAAAAAAATTAAAGAATTTAAAAGTAAACATTGTAAAAAACAAAAACGATGATAATAACAAAATACTTAATTGCAAATCTTTTAATTATTATTTATTTACTAGAAAAAGGAAAATGACAATTTTATATAACCAAATGCCCACCACCGACATGGATTACTTGTAAGCCTATTATACTCTACTCATGTCTGGATTTCCTGATACAATACTTATTAACATCTTATACATATTTACATATACATATGTTTTGTGATTTTCTCCAGGAAATCCTAAGAGTGTTAGTTTATCTATTTCAATAAGTCTTTTTCATTTCATCTGCATTTTTATAATGCACACACATGTGACAATGACGTTTATCGGGCATCTATTATGTAGTACATAGTACATACTTAGTACTTTGCAGCACTCAGTACTTTTCCCTCACATATGTATGTATATCTTTTTGTTAAATTTTTGCGGAAGTTTTTCGTATACTCATAATGTTTTTTGTTTTTTAAATTGATTATTTTTGCTAACGTAACAAATATTTACTTATTCAGTCAGTTCGTCAGTACTTTGTATAGTAAGTATATCTTCTATTGGGCAGTGAAGCATAACAAATACAACCAAGTACTACATGTTATGATATTTCCTTACAAATTAATTTGTGAGCACTTTAAATGGTTATCATCGACCTCGTCATATGTATGAAGTTCATACTATGAACATACAAATGATTGTACATATGTATATGTTGATCAGTCAATTGACTAAATAAATCTTTATGACGTCGTCATCATATCGCCAATATTATTCTCTTTGATTTTCTTTTTGTTTTTGCGCATTTTAAAAGAGTAGATTTAATTGTTATTATTATTATCATTTTTTTTTTAATAATAATACAAAAAATATCAAAGTGGCGGCACACGACAAGCTAAAGAAACTTGAAACAATGATAATATTGACTCTATCCATGGTCTTTTTTATTTACTGTATATATTTGGAATTGTGCCTTGGATTTGACTTAAGTGATAAAGGGTTCTGGTGTGAGGAAGTCAGTCTCACTTCAATGTTTTGAATGCATTAAATATGGTATTGTTTTGTAGAACCCATCGATCTTTAATCGATAGAATCCATTTTAAAGTAATTTATTCTATTCCAGTATGATAGAAAATTTTTCATCTTCTCCTACAGATAAAGTTACAGTGCTCATTGTTAAGTTTTGCAAGATTCTTTAGAATATTAATAGAAGAATAAAAGCAGCGCTTGCTATGAGAGCAATGTTCTATAACGTCATACTTCAAGACAGTCAGTAGTTCAGAAGAGTCGCAGATGATGATATCGGTAATATATTTCGTAAGTAGATAAATCGCAAGAAAGAGATAAAAAAGCATCCGATCGATCGTAAGTGTAGATAAAATCAAGTCCAGTTGACTTGCGTCTGATCTTTCGTTTCGCATGTGAAGACAGAAGTGCAGTAAATTTTTCTTTGTCCTATGTTAAGTAATATATATAGGAAGCTGTTTGCGCTAACAGAATTGTAAAACATCAGCCGACAAAGTACAACAAGACAACAAAATTGCACAGGTGTGGAGTTCGGTTAGTTTTTTCCCTCAATTTCTTTTGTTTAGACAAAAATAGCCTAGTAATATTTATAATTGTCTAAAAGTATAGAAAATCTTGAAGATTTTATTCAGAAAAATAATTCTCATTGTGTTCTGTGTTATCAAAAAATATTGTTTTATTTTTTTGCTCTAATTTATATTGATTTCTCACTGTATATTGTAAGTAGCGCGGCATAACAAAAGTTAATCTCGATTTTGCTTTCGAGTTCAGTTTGCCATTATTATATTATAGTAAATACTATTGTACATACCTACTGATGTTGTATATTAATCAACATAATTTGTATTTGATATTTGTTCTTTATAGATTATGATTGTAGACGTTTCGTATAAAAGAAAATATAAACAAAAGATATTTGGCGCCACTTCATACACTTATATGTATATATTTATTTAATATAAATATTTATGTAGAAAAAGCAAATAATAAGTACTTATATATTGTTATGATTAGTGGCGCCAAGTCAACATAAAATTTTCACGTTTTTGTAATAAAAACTTTTCAATGAAAAACTCTTATAAAATTAAATCTGATTTAAACTGGGCTGCCGCCTACACATACATAAAGATCTATAGACTTCTAACAGAATATAATGATAATAATAATTTAATTATAAAAACGAATACAGTTATATTGGAAGTCAATTAGTAGGCTTATATAAGCTATTTGAAATTAGATGACACTCTTGTGTTTTCACAATACTAGTGACTTCAGACCTCAAAAAGTACATATATCATGGTATGTTCAATACTTCACGAGGAATCGAATTGACCATGTGCTAGTCATAGCCACAATAAAACAAACTAGACTGTCATTATTCCATCCATCTTCCCATCTTACCGGGCATATAAGTTCCTACATATTTTTATAATTTACTCGACAACACTTTCGTGAAATTATATCATATTTTTACAAAGTCATCAGTCTTTCCTATTATGAAAATCATGTGTTGTTTTTTTTCAAAACCTTTATAGTATGTAAAGTGTTTGTAAGCTTTGGTACGTCCAAAAATAGCTTTTTTTAACTCAGTTGTTCACAAACTTCTAATTGATCACTAATCGTTTTGTTTGTTAAAAAATTGTTTTCATTTTGTTGTATCTAATTGATCAATTAGTGAATAAGTATAGTAAAACTTCACACACACACATACACACACACTTTCCAACCAACCAAAGTTGTTCGATGCCTGCCAATGTTGTGGCAAATTTCAAAAAAAAAAAATATTGATAAAACTTTCGAATAAAAAATAAAAACAAAAAAATATCTCAAATTAGTTGATGATGTTATAAAGCCCACACATACATATAAACAACAAATACCTTTAATTGATAAGATAAACACACGTTTCACTGTACCAACACACACACCGCCATAGGCCCTGATTATTTGTACAATTGTCATAAAAAAATAATCATATGTAGAAAATATATAAAAATTTTACAAATAAATAAATATAAAACAAATGAAGTGGGTTATATTGCAATAATTTTTGCCATAAAACGCAAATAACAAAAGTTGGGAAAGTCCAAATTTTGTACATATGTATAGTGTTGAAGAAAGTATTATGTAGCAGAGTATAACAAATAAATAAATAATAGTCTATTTGGAGTATATGGTATACATATGTAATCCTTTATCTTATCTGTTTGTTGGGAACTTAATAGGAAAAAAATATATATGTTATATAGAATATTCTTAGAACTTCAAAAACATCTGTTTCTTAAACAAAAAAAAAATCTAATATTATACAAAACATATATTATTCTTTTATGAATATGAAATAATTTGATGGTTTTTTCAACAATTTTTATTACAATTTGAATGAAAATTATAAATTGCTGCAAAAAATATATAGGAGTATAAGTACATATGTCAGTATGCCAATTCTCTATCTCTATTCTATGATAAGTTAAATAAGTAAGTACAAAGCAACAAGCGCCAGACATTGTCGCAGCATATTGCTTTGTTCCATTGATTTTCCTATTGTGTGTATCTACTACAATATTTTATTGTACAATTGAATCAATTGTTGTAATGACAGACCGTTCAGATCTCAGCGCATGTCTAATTGACGACAAATAGCCGCCAGCAGCATGCGGCTGCAATGCACATGTGCTTTGATGCTATCTACATATCTTTGACGTCATCGTATCCAAGCCAGATCGATCGATTGATCCTAAATCTACCGCGTTACGAAACTCTAATAATAGTAATAGTAATGAGATGATATTGGGGCGTTCGTCGTGTTCATGCATGTATTCATTAACATATTCTGAATATTCGAAATGAGAATGACGTTATTTATTTGCTGTGTTATATGTAGTTAGGTAGTCAGTTGTATAGCATTAAAATCAATAATTAAAACATAAAAGTTGATCTACAAAATGTTACCATAAAAAAGTGTTATACATGCTCTTATAACCAGTAAGTGTAATATTATTGTAAAGACAATAGAATTTTATAAAACATAAAATATAAAAATGATTAAATTACGTCAAAACAAGTCGCATAATCATAAAGATATTCAAATGTTTTAATAATAAAGTGTCTAGAGTCTACATGTGTACATATATGTACATACATAGTATTGTACTATATAGTATTGTACATTTTTGTATTTACTGCTTGGTTGACAGACTGACTTGACTGGAGGATTAAAATCAGGTTTTATATTACTTTTTCTTAAAGATACAATTTTGCTGAGTTAAAATTCATAAGTCAAACATACTACAATATACATATAGGTAGAAGTTGTTTCCATTTCAATTTTTACAATTTACCATAAATATTTTGAGAACATCTCCTATCCTCCTGCCCACAAGAACTCGAATGACATACTTAACATAGGACTTACAAGATTTAATTCAATCTGAAGTTACTCTAACAGTGCGCGTATCCTAAACGACACTTGTTGCCGAGGGAAGGGCTCCCATATGGTATTGCTACGGTCCTCAAGTCTTTGCGGGTTTCGGCCAAACAGTCTCACCTTACCTACATACTTTAGATAAACAAATATTAGAATTTCCAAATATCAAATTGAAAAAATGATGAGTCTTTGAATTGAGTTAGTCCATAATGAGGATCTCATACATTTTAGACATATGACTCTCTTATCTTATCTCTATTTTTTTATTTTTATGAGGTTGAGAGGAATTCCTTCGGACCTATAGCCACCGTCGTGCCTACGTGTATGGTGTCTCTCCACTAAACCTACCTCCCCGTCCTCTGGGCAGTATGCCTACCCTGGAACTGCTTTTTGTATTACTTCAGAGTAGCCATCCCCCTTGAGCATTCTTCCATTGCCCTTAGAGGTAAATCTTCTGTTTACCTGTAGCACCGCAGGCCGGGAGTCCCCATGCCCCTACTATATCCTATTATAAGTCTATCTATAGATTTTAAAATATAGAAATGAAATTTTTAAAGTTACTTTTTATCACTTTTACAATAATTTGTGAAAGGTATGAAATCTTAAGTAAAACCGATGCTAGTTTGTATGTAGTGTCTTGAAATGCTTTTACTATTGTTTGAACGAGTATTCCGTTTCCCTAAACGACACTTTGATATTTGATAGGCACATTTAAGGTTACTGACATGACACCCCACACCATACACGATACGCATTGCTGATTTCTTTTTCATTTTGTTGTACCTACTATTACCATACTATAAACATTTGCAACATTGTCGTGTTTTTTTGATCCGAATGATGGATTACAACTTTGTATTGTATTATATTGAGCGGTTTTTCTTTTTACCATTATCAAGCGATTTATTACTGAATTTTCATTACATGACAGCAAACTTCGCTACGCCAAATTATTAGTCATAATGAAGGTTGTTCGGGCCAGTTGTGGGGGTCTCCTTCTCGACAAAAGTTCTCGCTTTTTTACTATGCTTTTTTGTTGTTTAGTAGTGAAAACAAATTTCCTTTCCGCATAAATTAGATATTTGCTGCGAAGTATATAGCACTGTCGCTCGCTTGCTCACAGGTTTTTTTATGGCGTAATTTCTTGGAACCTTTTACTTGAGTAGGAGACACTTACTCATATGAAAGAAAACAATATATAACATAAAAAAATGCAAAAAAACAAAACATGGAAAACCTTTTGTTTTCAGCGAATAAAGACATTTTTCTTTCTCTTAAGCTTCAATATAATGTTTTATTATCTGACTTTTCTTTGTTACTCATTAACGATGTAGTTTTTGTTCAATTTTAATTGAATTAAAAAGAATTTTCATTTCATTCTGAACGTCATTCAAGGTCACTTAAGTGTATCTTTTAGCCAAGTTTTTTTTCAACACGTGCCATCATATTACTTTAACGATAAGTGGGTGGTTTGTTTAGTGCGAGGGTGTTACAATAATCTTTTTCTTATACATTTTGAACAAGTTTCTTAATCACTTCTTTATTATATCAAACAATTTGTTTCGCAATTTTTGTTTTATAAATTTCTATATCATTTTAAATAAAATGTGAACAAAGTACAGCGACTATCAGCTTTCCTCCAATTATTTCAGGGCTGTAATAGTAAAGTAAGTAAGGATAAATAATTTTATAAGTAAATATTTTAAGCAAAAAATGTCAAGAAATCCTTTATATCTAGTCCCAAACTAGTGCCTGCAAATCTTGAAAGCGCACCAATGAAATCGCTATTGATTGTTACAGACTTTTGCCTAAACCTAAGAAAACCCCTTCACTTTTATTGTATAAAAAGACCGTGTCATTAATGAGGTGATGTTGAGGTGTTGCTACTTTCCTAAAAGAAAGAATGGTTTAATAAAGCAAAAATTGTAACATGTGTTAGCTGTTGGCGACTCAACGCGACATAGTGTTGTGTTGGTCGGTCGGTCGCTTGTTATTCTTTGTCGTGTTGTCGTTGCCTGGTTGGTGCCAAACGAGGTCGCAATGAGGCGCCTCTCGCGTATCAAAGTAGGTCATTTTAATCATTTTCGTAGCTGCTCTTGGTTTTTATTTTTTTTTATTTTCTTTAGTTGAAGCTTTTATGCGGCTTTCTTGCAACATACTACTTAATATTATATACATACATGCATACTTGTCTCGTAGCTTTGCTGTCATTAATTCAGTCAGATTGTATACTATAAACCTTAGCTCGGGGCTCGTCGAACTCTAGCAAGTCAGTATGTCTATTAACCTTACAATGCTTTTAGTAGATAGCAGTCACTAGTCAGTAGTCAGTCAGGTCTCTCTTGATAGTCAACATTGTTTTATACATAGTACATATGTATTTTGTTTTCTTAACTGACGATTGTTTGATTTGTTGCTAGGCGCGCTCATTTTGCGAAATTACAACGAAAGAGAAAAATAGAAAATGTTTACAATGTGCAAACATATCATGCAACCGATTTCACAAATAATCGATTCGCCGTCGCTGGATATACATACATATGTTGCTTATTGTTAGTTTGTTTGCTGATTAAAATATTTTTCTTTGGAGTTTATATCACTCAACTCAATTTTATTCTCAACATTTGGAATTTATTTCATTCTCTGAACACTTTTAAATTTTTATAAATTTATATATACATACATATGTATAACACAATTCATAATTTAATAATCACAAAGCGACTATCGACTGAAAACAACCGACAGAGAGATACACTGACTGATGACGTCCTTGGTATGTAATTTTCCATTCGAAATGCATTTCGAAATCTTATTTTATGTGTGGGGGTGTGTGACAAATTTAAACATTTATTTATTTAATATTGTAACGCCACCAGACTGGGCCCCTAGGTATCTAGAATAATTATTGATAAAGAGCAATTGGTTGGTTTGTTATTCACACATACTTTATATGATAAGTTGACATGTGGTGATTTTATACTATGTTTTAGAGTCTTGTTAGCCTTGCTTAAATGTTATCATTTATATGCCTGTTTAATGTATATTTTTAATGATAGTTTATGAACTACTCTGGTGTTGCATTCATAATAATTTTAAGCTATTCCATTTTAACTGGTTCAAAGATCAAAATGTTTGAAAGCATTATAAAATCAACCACTTAACATCTTTCAGTAAACATATGATGGAGGTTTGGTTAATCGAAGAAGTACTGTATTTAAAAAATTTTATAGAAATTCATTTTGTTAATTAAATGTGATTAAATAAATTTTCTTTTTTGGCACCATCATCATTTATAAATTCCTGAATGAGTGCGCCCGTTAAACTATCAAAGAAATATGCGGAAATTATCAACTTCAATATTTATTGAGTATTTCAAAGTCTAAACAAGTATAAATTTATAAGATTGCAATCTCATCATAATAAATGGAAAATTAGAAAAATCATTAGTTGCATTTCACTTGCTATTTATTTATTTTTTTTGTTTTAATGTGAATAGTAAATTTTTAAGTGTAAAAATCTTAATGTAAAACAATAACATGAACAAGAAACATACGCAATAAAAAGAATAAGAAATCTAAATTTAACTGGTTTTCTACAAGAAAACCGGCTGCAACTAAACATAATATTTGTTATGATCTTGTTTTTACAATAAATAAAGAGATTTCAATAAATTGTGTCCAAGTGGCGCCAGTTTTGATGATGATGATAATGGTGGTATACGCGACATTTTGACAAGGAGCCGTTTATAATTTATATACACTTTAATGTTAAGTAGAGTATTAATGGTATATGATTTTTAACATGATGTCTGCAACATTTTGTTGTAGTAGATTAGGAGTTTAAAAATCTTCCCAAGATACTTATGACCCGTGCCACAAGTTATGTCGGATTCATAAGCCTACCGACTAAAAAACAAAAAAAAAAAAACCGCTTCAAATCCCGGATTCATCCCTACTGCACCGCCAAAGCATTCCCTTCGTGAGGAGGGATACTGCTTACTTAGCAGACGCCATTGTTCGCTCATACATTCGAGCGTCCCTCATTTTGTTGGCCATTTATGCAGAGATAAATGCCCAGTCCACAGATTTTGTCATGCGTCTTACAATCTCCTGTGCGCTGCATGGAGATCGGGGTGCGCATACATTCTTCGTCACTCCGCTTTGAAATAGGGGCACTCGTGAACGAGATGCTTTGGATCATCCACGACATACCTGCACAGACCATAGAACGGATCCGCAGCGTGCCCAAACCTGTGGAGATACTGCCTGTAACATCCATGGCCAGTTGCGAATTGAGTAAATTCGAACCCCAGGAGTTAGGTTTAGGTGACTGCCATAAATTGTGTACACTTAGGCCTGAATGGGGTGGCAGACTATTTATAAATATCACTTTCAATCAGCCTGTGTAGTCTTCAAGTATTGATTCTCGTTAATTTCTTTTTTTTATTTGAGCATTTTCTGTCTGAGATGCTGCTGAGAATGGAAAACCCAAGATTATTGAATCTTCTCTTGTATATGTGCTAATAGCTACTGTTTCTTCCTCTACTAAAGTCAAGTAGTCCTATAATTTTTTTCACATCCTGCCTATTATCAAAGTCATATCCCATATGTCCAATGGAGAGAAAAAAAAGTATTGAAATGGGCCCTTTGTTTTATTGTAACAAAGGGAATCTTTCTGAAGCAATTTGTTAATGAAATTATGAAGAAAGTTAAGAAGAAAAGTAATCGAAAACCTATGTTGATCGGGATGACTTTAATACTTTTGTTTTAGCCTTACGCTCCAATCATTGTTAAAGGATTTTATATATATACTTTTTTCCTACTATAAGTACAACTAAAGTCTCCTTCTGTTAATACAACTGTTGGCCAAAAAGCGTATAAAACATTCAATGAAACCGATTTGAATAGATTCATATATTATATACTACTTTCGTATTGTTTTTTCAGCTTTTAATTCACAAATCTTCTTTTTTATGTGGTATAATCCGAAAAACAAAATTATTCAAATTATCCAAATTAACATTTTCATTCAGTCGACTTTGTTTACGCGAAACGTGTCTTCAAATCATGTTTAATTATTATCGATAAGAAAAAGGAGAAGAAACACGTTTTATTTCTTATTGTGATAATTTTGCATAAAAAAATAAACAAACAAAAACTGAATTAGTTAAATTTTATTAAATTTGGCTCTTATGACGTACTATAAGTCCATTTGTTTTTTTTTTTATTTTAATTAATAAAAATGATACAAATGAAAATATATAAATACATAAATAAGTGGAGGCTCGTTTTTGTTATGTATGTAGTATGCTTAATTTATTATCTATAATGATTAATCATAAAAAAAACATATTGACCTTTTAATCCATTTATGCTTAACGAATCCTATGTTCCGACAGAAATACGATTTAATTATCTTTTATTAATGTTGCAAAATATAATATACATAAATGAATACAAATGATTTTTCATGTTTCAACTGATCATCACAGTGATGAATTATCTTAAAAAAAAAAATTCAAAATTATTCATGTCATGTGGAGATACTTTTTGTCATTTAAAAGACAGAAAAATCGAAACAAATAATATTAATATACAGGAAACGCAGGCAACAAAATTAACAAATGTCTACAGATCTATGATACATACGAGTATAAAAACAGACACGCGATTTATTCATTTCAATCCATTTACATATACAATATATAATTTCAATGTGATTTCATTGTTTTTTTTTTTAAATTTTTTTTGCAATAAATATTCCATTTATTGTATTGTTTTTTGTATTAAAACTTTTATTATCAGAATGACCTTTTAAAGTTTTTCGCACTGTGAATTGATTATCATGATGATGAAAGTACATTTTATTAAAGTTTTGACTAAGATTTTCATTGTATTTTATTCAATTTGTATATTTTTTTTGCAATATTATAATAAAATTCTTAAATATTTTATTTTATTTTAAATTTGAATTGTGTTTGTTTTACCTTCATGTGTCAAACATAAATATGATTTATATTTAACCTTGAGCTAAATAATGCGAAAAAAAAGTCTACAACATACCATAATGTTGTTTTGCACAGTCTTCAATGTTTAACTGAATTTTCTTCTTGTTATTCACTGCAATACCGATTTGTAACAAAAACAAGTAAAACAATAATTAGAAATCATTCGAGTCAAAATCAACTTAGAAACACATACCGAATAATGTAATTAACAATGAAATCCTTTGATTTAATTTTCCAAATCCTTAAGTTTTTGATATATTGCGTCATATTTCCTAGATAAGTGTCAACTATTTCAGTCGCGATAGGGTGTGGATAATGGATATGTGTGCTACAACATAATGTTTTGCACAACAAATTCTCTAATGTAACGAAGGTTTGAAAATTACTTCGAAGTGGGTCTGGATAATGGAAATGTCTGAAAGAAGAAGTTTATAGTCGCACGAATTCGGACACTAAGTATGTTTTTATGCGAGATAATGCAAGGAGTCGTGTCAATAGACTTATAAAGGCCTTCTTATTGTTATGCTCCACATATGAATCAGGTAGAAATCTTCTAGGGGATACTTCTTTCTCGTGTTTATGCCGATAATAAGAGGTACGATAGAGTTTGAGGGCTTTTACTTGCCATTTTAAGAGAATAATGGACTCTCGACTAAATCATTTTCCTATATTTAAATAATTTCATAAAATGAGATTATTTGACTGTGCAAAAGAACAAAGAAGCCCTATTTATAGTGCGATTACTTTTTTGAATCACTATCTCAAAGAAAGAAGTTATGTTATGATTTCGTATGAATTCGTTACAGTTTGCATATTATCTTTCTCATATTTTTAAACAAGTACAAAATTTTAACAAAAGAGAAAACCGACTTCAGGAAGCGCTATGAAACTCGCTTTATTAAGGATAACTACGTGTCAGTTCTTGATCAAATTTATATGTGGGCCACATGACAAGCACCAGCTTTCCAAAAAAGAATCATCAAAACCGGTTCACCTAGAATAAGTTCTGAGGTGACAAACAGATAACTACTGGCCAGATCTTGAGCAAATTTATATTGGACCAAGCACCAGCTTTTTCAAATAAAAAAAGAATCATCAAATTCAGTCAAGTGTCATAGGGCCTTATTTTGTGATGCTAGTATTTTTTTTGATAATAGAAAGAGCAGTGGACTTCCATATTAAAATGCCATAACACCAACCATTACTGTTGTTCATATATCATCAATTTGTTGTTGAGTGGATTATTTTTAAAAATATTTAGATTTATTTAAAAAAAAGAAAAAATCTTACAACTTTTACTTTTATATTTGGTAAACTTCGTAAACAAACAAGACACCCTCACCCTCTCTATTTAACAAACAAATCTTTTTCTTTAATTTAACAATCTTTTCAACATCATTCACAATTTGCAGAAATACCAAAGTGTGTTTTCAATTCTTGTACAATACTATGCTGAATACACTTTCAAAAATGTTTTTTTTTTTTCGTGTTGATTTTCTGAATTGTTGTTGTGCCACTTACAAGGAACTAAAAATGTCAATCAATTGCTTGTCTACCTGTCTGACTGTCTGTCTGTCTGCCTTCCTTTCATGTTATCTTCAACGTAAAACAAACCCTAGAAAATAAAACAGAAATTGTGTGAAAAAAAAAAATACTCGAAACTCGAAAGTAGTTTTTATTGATTATTTATTAATATAATTTTGCATGCGTTTTGCTTGCTAAAAATTAAAAATAAAAATTATAAAATAAATTGCACGCACATGAAAAATGACAAAAACAGTTGCGGCGGCGGCTGCTGACCCAATTAACTTGACGCAAAAATACTCAACAAAAATAAAACAAAATAAAATAAAATATAAATGCAAAACGTAAAAAACATTGAAATCTCAACCTACAAAATAAAACAAAAAAACCAACAAATAAATAGTAGAAGCCGCCAAATAAAGTGTTTTAACATACAATCTGCGAAACCGAAAAAAAATAAATTAAAAAATAATTGGCAAACATTTGTTTTGTTTTTTATTTGTTGTTGTTGTGTGTGCGTATGCGTAATATTTCAAATTGAATTCAATTTTTATTCATTATTCATTTCTCTTGCGTTTTATTATATTTAAATAAAAATAACAACCGAACGACCACACCATCATCATCATTATCATCACCATCGAGTGTTTGTTGAGTGTTTTTGCAATTGAGCATTTTTTTTGTTTGCCTCTCTAATAGAGTCTTGTCTAACAAGTTAAGTTACGCAGAGGCAATAAGATACATCCACGCAAATATAATCGTACATTCACACAAATACACACATTTACAGGTAAAAACAATAAACTTGCAGATAGATAGACAGACACACCTACCACATTATAATATTTGGCCATGATCATTTTCGTTATTGTTTTTTCTCTCTGAATATTGTATTTTTTATGATTAATTTTTGTGGCTTGTTTACGCATCCAATATTTTAACCAAAATAGATTGCAAATATAAAATAGAAAACAAGCAATTTATAAATAAAACAAAGCAGATTTAGCTGAAAATATTTGCACAGAAAACAGAGCAAAAAAGAAAAAAAATGCTTTCAGAATCACGCAAGTAATAGTGAAGTTATACGTACAAAGAGTTTAATCTCAAATCCTTAGAAGAATGACAGAATGACACAACTGTCTGTGGAGTGTTGCTGTGTGTGGTTAAACTTGGTCAACCAGAGATCTTGTTTGTACAAGTAACATTTTTTACTGCATCGTTATGATGATCGGTCTAGTCATTTCAAGCAAGGATTGTGATGAAGGACAAATTATTGTATATCATATAATATAGATCTATAAACCTATTGTTAGTCGTAGAATCATCCAACTCAAAGTCGGTCCAGCACAATATATTATATCCTTAAGATTGGATAAAATTGAGACAAAAGATAATGTTAAAAAAATTATTCTATTTTATTATATTTTTTATTTTGAATTTTTATTAAAATTAACATGCATGTGTCCAAATTTCTCTGTTTGCCAATTTGTTTGATGTCATTTTTTCGTATGGAATTAGGTCGGGGAGAAACAAATTTATATTTAGAATTAATAATTGTTTAACACGCAACAATGAAATGCTTTGATCTTTCTTTGAATAGACATCTATTTAACTGTATGTACAATTTGTTGTTAATGATAGCGGCCTATAAAAATAAAGAAAAGATTTTAAGAAAAGTAATAAAACATAAAATAAAAATGAAAATCAAATTTTAAATACTACAGTACATATATTTATTTAAACTGACCTAGTTAGAAGACATAATAGCAAAAATTTATTTTTTCTAACCTACAATATACAATACTTTTCCCATATATGTCCCATATGTCTTTCATAATATCATATTCATTTATAGTTATGCTGATGGGTTGGTTGGTTGAATATAAGTAATATTGTAATTCCATTATGCATTGTTAACAAGAAAATTGTCCTATAATATTATTTATAGATTATCAGCATCCAAAATAAAAATACTATATGTTTATATACACCGGTGGAATATATATAGAATGACAGATATTTGTTTCCGTATTCATCTAAATTTACTTAGGAAAATTCAAGAAATGAACATTGGAATATCACGCCTCAGACAGATTGTTTTTTCTTTTATATTATGTATTTTTCTACGCAGTAGCCAAAGAAAGTGTGAAATCTAGAGCTAATTTATAGAAATATTTACTTCTAAAAAATGTTGCAGAATTCTTAGAAATTCATTTTATGACATGAAAATATATTACTCACTTAAGAAGTGTACAAAAATAATGTAAAGAAAACAAATGCAAACTTTTGGTCTCATCAAAGTGTGCATACACTTCACATAACATACATATGTACATAAGTTGAAAATTGATTAAATTTTTATAGTAACTACAAATTGATTGGTTTTTAAATGGAAATTTTTGTGCTTTCATAGGCATGGTTTTATTATTTCGATCAATTCAATTAATTGGGAAATGTTAAACCAATTTTATGAGACACTGGTGTCTATGCTTTCCAGTTATTGAATCACAAAGTTGGGACAAATGATCAGAGTATGCAAATAGAAAGAAAAAAAAACACAAAAAAAGGACAAATTTTATTTTTAAAAGCTCAACATCAGAAATATTAGTAATTTCTCCTTGCAAATCAGACAAATGATCAGGAACAAAGATGTTCCTAGATTGATTATCATCTCAATGCTACTGAGGCCTCCGACAGAAATCAATCATACGTATTCATTTTTTATGTTACAAACATTAGAATGAAATCATAAAACATATCATTCTAGAGTTGTGAAGTGTAAAAAAAATAAAATAAAATTTATTGAGGGGTAAAGATTGTATCCTATTTGTGTTTTTATTGTTGATGATAACGTCGTCATCTCTATGATGATTGTGTTGTTATTTTTCATTCATAATGATGATGATGATGACTATGATATGATGACGTTGCTTCGATTCTTGATTGTGTTGTTTCTAAAATTTCTGATTGAATTTTCTTCATTTGACACATGTCTGTTTACATTAAGATTGTTTATTGTATAAAACAAATTATAATATTATCTATGTATATTAATATCTTATTTTTTTCTTTCTCTCATTGCAGGTAAGCAAAACAACAACAACAACAATAATAATAAATTTTTTTTTTATATTTTGGGTTCAAATTCCAAATTTATTTGATCATAAAAGTTGTGAGTAAATGAAAAACAAAATATGTAATCAAATTAAAGGTGACTATAAAATGTAATGTAGGTTCCAAAGAATTATAGTAGGGTATGTTATACTAGTTGTCGTCGGTACATATCTATTTGATTTTATTTTTTGCCCCCATCTACTCTTACGATGTTATATGATGTTTTATTCCATAGTTTTTTAATGAATATCAATAAAGTACCAATTGAATCAAATAACACAAAAAAAAAAAAAACGGAAGAAGAATCTAAAGAAAAAACAAACAAATATTGGCTTCACGACGTCAGTGAAAAATATTAAATCGAATTGAAATTCTTTGTCGATTCTCATTACTATTTATTGATGTGAAGACGAAAAAGGAAGAGTGGGAAAAAAGGGTAGGAAAATAACCGAAAATAAAAATTTACCAAAAATTTAAAATTTGATCACTTAAGAGGAAAAAACAAAACTATTAAAATATTTTTGCATAAATTTATGCGCAATCACATAGAATTTTTATATAGAATTGGCAAAAAACGAAAATAAAGAGTATGTATCTGCCACATAAAGAAAGAATAACAATAACAAAGAAGAAATACATACGAACATTATCATTGACTTCCTTCCTTTTGTTTTTGGAATTGTATCATTTTTTTTTATTGTATTTTATTTTATTTCTTTTATCGATGAGAATAAAACTTTGGCCTTGAATAATTTCTTATACTACAAAAAAATATTGGCCTTGAGTTTTAAAGGAAATAATTTTGCAATATCCTTTTCATATATCATATACATAGTTTTATTCAGACCCATATTCATTGAGTTTTCTTTTGGAAAATCCTGTGAATAACCATTACCATCAAATACCACCATCACCGAGTCTTTGTCATATCCTCAATCCATCAATGTTACTGAATATGTCGCGACAAGTTTTATTATTAACTATATAATTTTTATGATTATGTTAACCATATTCATTCTATTCAAATTTGTCATAATAAAACTAATTTCAAAAATATCCATCCCACACTCGCAATGTATTGTAGTACTATGTTGATTGTATGCCAGATGATGTTGCGATTTATGAATTATGAAAGTACGAGTTTAGTATTCCTTAAATTCAATTACACAGTTTTCTGATGCTTCTTATATGTATATCTATTGTATATAAGTATCTCAGGTAACGACACAGCATATAAAGACATGTGTCTGACATTGACTGTCGCCGACTTTATTGCATTTACTTTTGTAATTGCTTGCATTTATGTCTGCAATTTATGTATAGATATAAAGTATTTCGTCTACTTGTGGTCTGTTTATTTGTTTGTCTGTTCGAATTAACGATTTATAGTTTATGATCATTTTAAGAGTCGTCATTCAAGTCGCCATAATTTAATCACTTTAGGCTGTGTGTGACGCTTGAATTATGTTTTATAATTCTTTTTAGGAAGAAAATAGATACATTTTTTTATATTATTGTATAATAATGAATTAAATTTTGTGGTAGTAATAATCTTCAATGAAAAATGGTGGCAGTCTATCTCATTCAAGTTGTAAAAACTTATGGCGAGTTGTTGTAGACAGACAATCCCATTCTCATCCCCAGTAATGATGCGCTTCAAAAACGGATCATTTTCTTGCCGTTTGAGAAGCCAATCGCGATCCGTAAAAACATGGGGAACCCATATGTCCAGCTTTGAGATTATTTAATACTGAGTGTGAGAGTTAGTCCAAAACTTTAGTACACCTTATCGATGTATATACATATATAATGGACATCTTGGCCTAGTAAAGTTGTCTATGAATAATATTTCTTTGCAAACTATTTTATTTAATTTTTAATGACAAAATTTAAAGACCCTATAAAACACAGACGATAATATAAATAATAATAAATCGTTACATTGATTGAACCAATATTCCTATAATACAATATAGTAGAATCCCGATAATTCGTACACCTCGTTAATTCGTAAAAATTCCATACATTTTGGTTCCCCTTGTTAATATGAAATTTTATTTGTAAATAAATAAATATAAATCATAATTCATGTATAAAAACTCTTATAATTCGTAATTGAATTCGGAACTCGTTTTCAGTTTAACTACTGTTACCTTTTGTAGGCAATTTTATCGCCTTAACACAGCACTTTTTTGTACTTATCCATTGGGGGCGAAATATTATCAGAAAAAGCTCTGTTTTTTGCCAAAACAACGAACTTTAAAGCAAGTAGTAGTTTGTTTGATCATTTCAAAAACCAAACAATATGATGTTAAAAAAATGTGCGGTGAAATTTCTGCTGTTAATGAAGGCATTTGCTTGGATTGGAAAGAAAAGTTCAGTGTTCTGATAAAAGATTACAACTAAAAACTAATTGGAGAGTCTGCAAAACCAAGGTGCTTCAATTGAATGGCGTACAATGGGTCGTTAAATCGAAATCTCGATAAATCGAAAACCTCTTTAACTCGTAAAAAATTCTATTTCGAAGAATCGGGATTCGGTTGTACATACTACATAAAGCAATGATGTTTTGCACAACTGTAATCTGTTGATGCGAAGGAAATTTCATTTACTAAATACAAGCAAAATTAAATTAAACAATTGTTTGTATATTTTGCTTGACATAATATTGCATGTCTTGTTTGTTTGTTGTCTATCCTTGTAACATTTTTATGTTTATTTTGAGGCCTTTTTTATGCCAATAATAATTTTCTTTTCTTTTCTATTTCAATGACTTTCACTTGTCTTTTGCAAATACTGTATTAAATATACATATTTAAAATTAGGCTAAGGACATGTTTTTATTTTATTTATTATATAAATATTTTTGTAATCTAAAACTTTTTCCAACACACTAGTGTTGATATGTTCACATCAAAATTTTGTTTAAAAACTCAATAAAAATGATGCTTTTAATTTTGATTTTCCAATACGAGTAGTATAGAATTTCATAAAAATTTGAAAAGACATGAAGAATTTATGTTTCTTTTGATGAAAATTGTAATCAATTAATGTATCATCGTTTAATTATATACCATATACTAGTTTGCATTAACACCGCCGAATGTCATTCTTTAAAGTTGAAAACGGAAATAAAATTCATTCATTCTATTGAAAAATAATCAACTATAAACATTATATGACATTCTTTTAATAAGAATTTTTATTCTTGTGCCAAATTCATTAACAAAAATTTTTGTGTAAATTCTATAAATCGATGTGAATAGATTCACTTTTATTCTGTGTAGAATAGAAATGCAATGAGTCCACAGACATCAACCTAATTTAAAACTGTCAAACAAACAAATAAACTAAAGAAAAGTAGAAAGGAAAAGATACATACATATATGTATGTGTATGTATATTTGTACTTTTATTTAAAAATATAAATTATTAAACAAACAGAAAAATATCTTATTATTTTTGTGATGATGCCTTTTGTTTTTAACAGATTCATTGAATTTTGTTAATTTTTTCTTTTTGTTGTGTTGACGTAGCATATGAGTGAAATTTTTAGGTTTTATTTAAATATTTGACAGTTTGAGTAAAGAATCTTTACTGGTCTGGTGGGTGATGATGATGGCGATGATGATGGTACACATATTTTCCTTTACTTAAATTTATATTTACTTTTCGCTTTCTTCGATTGACAGCTGTCAATTTATTGTGTTGTGTTTTTCTGCTTAAAACCAAATTAAAAAGAAATTAGAGCCATCACCATCATCATTGCCTAAATGCGCAAATATTGACCTAATATGAACTGACAGACAAATAGGGCATAAAGCATTTTTAAATCATATCCGCTTATAAATCATAAAAACTAACATGGTATAGTAGAGTATAGTAAGGAGGTGAAAGGCATTATCAAAATTTATAATAGTTTTATAAATAATTATTACGTGATGTCCCTTATCACATTTGTGATATGCATGTGCGACCTTTGTATTTAAAAAATTGTAACAAAATTTAGTTTTTGCCCATTTGTGGTTAACTTTTAAAAAATATGATGTTAATCAATTAAAATAAATTAAAAGAGAAATCAAGTATCTTGGCATCTGGTAGTCTTTATAAAAAATAATAATAAAACAAAACAAAAGAAAATCTAAAGTGCAAACTGAATAGTATCATCTATCACTCTATATGTTGATGGATGCCTTCGCCTTATCGTTATCTCTCGCTATGAATATCACTTTCTGCCCCTTAGATTCATTATAATCTACAAATTTGCCTAACTGTCTACCGCGTTATCAGTAGTAATAGCAACAGTTTTTAGTTTTAAATTATTATATAGTATGTGTTGTGGTGAGCATACAAAACAAGCGTGATCGATCTATCGATCATAGAACTAATACAGAATATAAATGATGATTGTAGTATATAAAGAAATACAAAACTATTAGTTTATAGTTGATGAATATAAAACAAAGCAAAAAAGAACAAAAAACAATAATAAATATAATCGTATAAATTTTCAAATGTTTTCCTTATTTACAATTGTTTTTTTTTTTTCTTATTCACATTTTATTAACTAATCATCATTTGTTATTTGTTTACAATGAATTCATTTGCAAACCAAAATAATAAAAAAAATAAAAGCTACTATAAGAATTATAGTATGAAAGAAGAAATAGAAAAAAATAAATGATAATAAAATATTAAATGCATGCATATACATATGTATGTATTGTATGTATGTATGTTGTATATTTAGTTGGTTTGGTTTTTGTAGACACATAGTATAGTATAATGTTGAAATTAGTATTTTTTGCACACATTTATGGCCAAGTTGTTTATCTGTGCGAAAAATTGTCTGTAAACAAAAAATTCGGAAAAATTATGGCAAAGTTGTTTATTTGCTTAAATGGTGGATTTAGGCACACCCTGGTTTTATGGCGTATACAAACAATACATTAGTTGTTATATGAGTATTTTTCATAAGATTAACTCAATACACAAATGTGCCACGCCAAAAGCTAACTAAGTAATAGTATAGTGTATTAGAGTAAAGGAGCTTTTGAAGGGTTTTATTAAAATAAAATAAAATAATAATTGCATAATATTAATTCATATTTTAAAGCTGAAACAGAATGGTGAAGCTGAAGCTGAGCCTGAGTCTGAAGCCCTTCAAAATTTCAAATACTGAAAGTCTGAAGCTGAAGCCGTGAAGTAGTTTGACTTCAATCGGCTTCAAATCATCTGTCTCTCAAATGACAAGCTCAGCTGATTGCTATTCAAAACAAAAGATAAAATCGATGAAAGCTTATCGAAGTTAATTTTGCTGTTACAAAGTAGAGAATTTCTGTATAACTTAAGAATTTTTTTTCGGGCTTCAGCTTCACCATTCCCTTCCAGCCTTTAGTGTTTACAATAATGATTTGACATTTACGAACATTGCTTCTAATATAGTATGTCACAACTTTTTGTTATCTCAAACAAAAAACATTAAAAAAAATTTATTAAAGCATTCATTCATATCTTCGTCTTCTTCTATAACTTTTCAAGATCTTAAGTATCTGAACAATTTTTTTTAACCTTGTTAAATTTGAATTGAGCAAGTTAGAATTTTATAATTCCCCCACACAATATAAGTTCTACAAAAAACCAACTGGAAAAAACCAGTTATAAAAACTTTATCTATATAGACGACTTTAAATGTGCGATAAGATTGGTTTTTATCTTATCTTATCTTATTACTAGGTTGGGTTAAAAGTGAAAAACATTTGTTATTTTGCTATTGTACAATATAGTAAAGAGGGTAATATAGAAAAGAAAAAGACAATGTTTTATATACTTTAATCATATTGTGGTAAGACAAAACTAAACAAAAATATTTTTCATTATTAATAAAATCATAAAAATTACATGCATTTTTGTATACCATAGTTGTTGAGATACAAAACTTGTTTACAACATTCAATGTTCATCTGCAATAGATATTCATACATAACTTATTAATGTTATAAGACTTTTGAGAGCATTTCATAGTTTTATTATATTGTTTTGATCTTAGAAAGAATACTACATGATGAAGCAAAAGTACACATATCTAAGATGGAGATCAGTAGGGTGACATGGTGGTGTGTGTGTTGGCAATGCTTGACTGACAGTGGAAAATTACAAGTGTCAATGAAAAGGTGTCTACAACAAATGATGAACACACAACAACGCAGATACACAGAGATGTAGTAGAGCATTCATTGTTTTTGTCATAAAATAGATTTCTTATTATTACTTGGTATTACATTCATCGTCATTCATTCATTTGTTGTTGTTTCTTGTTTACACAAAATGCTACTATGCTTATGGCATCATTTTATATATTATTATACTTATGTGTATCTTTTATCATTGTTATTGATTATACATATAAGCAACTTGTGGGCGTTATTAAGTGTGTAGGTGAATTGATTCAGTTGATGAATTGAAATCAAAAATAAAGACCAGGAATTGATTATTTGTTTTTAATTGTTGACAACCAAAATAAGTTCAAAATACGATTCAAATAAAAATATCTATAAGTTTATCTTATAAGTTAGCTTAGATATTATTAAATATACAGTACTATGTATGTATGTTGCCGCCATAAGTTAGATTAACCGAAAAATATTGATCTTTAATATTAGCATGATAGTGTCAATAGACTAAATAAAGTCTCTCTATAGATAAAAATATCATTTATTTCATGATTTAGCTTAAATAAGATCTTGACCTACCACAACTTAAGTTTAAAAAAAAAAGTTCAAAAATTTAGAGTTCTGCCTTTAATGACACTTTCTTAGACACAAGTTAAGTGGATTGGGTACTTGATTGTGATAATTTTTTACATTCATTGTCTCTCTGATCATTCTGGTTCTACTATAAAAATTCATTCATAACAAAGCCACACAAAAACATTGACACACAACGTCATTTTCAGATATATAGTAGAAGATAGATATCTTCTTTAGTCAGGTCAATTCTCTAATAAACCGGCTAACAACCTGAATAAGTTGCATTCATTCAGAACGAAAAACCGCTTAAATCAACTACGACAATGACTGAATATTATACAACGACATTTTACCATATGAGTCAATTTTCATCCATTAGCACGTCCTCTCCAACAAACAATCACAGTTTTAGTTGTTGTCTGTGTTCCCATATTCATGTGTTGGTGGCATGCAAAAATCTAAAAAATATGAAAATTATATACATGGTACATCATATACTACTGAATATAAACAAAACATGGTCGATCGCTCGGTTAAATAAACGATCACACAACGATCCCTGTTCCGATTGTCTTTTACCATAAGCGACGAGCAGCTATAGTACTACATACTCATGCAGTAAAATAGATTCGAATTGTATTTTTTAAACCATAAAAAATATATATCCATATATCATTGTCGTCGTCTTCGCACATTGGAATGAAACGCGGTAATTTTCCATATCTTGTTTTCGCCTTTTTCACTTTGATGGCTGACTTGACTTGGTGCATTGTCTTTTGCTTTGTTAAGAATGAAATCTATAGACATCTATAATATTATTGTATTTCTATAGGATTTTTCATATAAGAAAAGAAAATAATTTCCGGCAATGGATATATGTTTAAGTGAAATGATTGAACAAATCTATGTTTGTTGTTAGTTTTGCTTTTTTTTTTGTTTGCTTTGTTTGTCCAACATTTGTTTCGATTCAATTATTTTAGGGGGCTGGACTGGAATGAAGTAGAGTGAACTGCACTGGACTGTGGTCTTCAATCAATATTGATAATAACTTGGCACAATTATTGATTGAAACACAAGCTCCCGTCTTTTATCCCTTACACCCACTCACTCTTCCAATTGATTGTTGTTGATGTCAATTGATTGCTTTGTTGGATACGTTGGTTGGTTGGTTGCTTAGTTGATTGGTTTGATATGTTAGTTTGTTTGTATACTATACACATATGTATGTATATGTATGATTGTTGGCTTTGTATCTATTTCAAAACAATTGATGATTGCATGTTGTACATAAAAAATAATATCATTGTGTTTGTATAACGAACGCATCCATATACCATTTCATATAATAAAAAATTATACTTCATAGTATTTTTTATACCTTTTATACTACTGTTGGGAATGGGTATTTTGATTGTATTATAATGTTTGTAATGCTTAGAATTATTCGTTAGAGATGCCATTAAATCAAATTGATTGAACTATCCTATCCATTTCATTGTAAACTAATCTATCTATTTACATATGTTTGAGGAGCCATTCAGTTTAAAGTTTTATTATTATATACTGATCGAACTGTCGATACCAGTGTTCCCCGATTACTAGAAGACATATTTCCCTTATAAAAACCGAAATACTATCAACCAACCAACTTCTTTTTTTAATTTCTTTATAACTCCTTTTTCAGACGCGTGGCCCCTCGCACTTTAGCCACCGTCACGTTGGATGTCTCACGCTAGCGTTCGGTAGTTGATATTTGCTATGTAGTATGTAGCAGACGAAAGTTCTGCCAGAAGGCGGTGACTTAGTTGCGACATGAAGAATAGAACACAATGCAATTATTGATGACCAATCTCTCCTGTGCTCTGAACATTTCAACATATAAATGACATTATTCTAAATCAGATTCCATCCCATATTTAAGCATGGTCCTTTGAGCCGTGCAAAACCAGACTCAATACCATATTCAAACACTCCTAGCGCTTTGAAACTGGAAAAATCAAATTTGAATAGGTAATTTGGTTGGAACATGACTTTTTATAAGAAAAACTCTTACGTTTCTTAAAATATCAATTGAATCGTTGGAAAAATTCATTGACTAGTATAGCTCTCATCTTTGTAGTGTGAATAGTATGTAGACTGCGATGAATCTGATGTTTGTAAGCAAACTTTTGTTTTTTATTATGTCTTTAGACAATTGTTGCGTTTGTGGAATTTTAATTTTGTTGTAAATGGCGTAGATACATACATACATACATACATAGATGAGATTATGCCTACTTGTCTCTTACATCGATTTTATTTTATTATTTGCTTATTTTATGTTGTTTTATTTATTCATTCTTATAATATTATTTATTATATTTCTTAAGCTGAACTGGCATATTTTTTATTATATGTATTTTATTTTTGTTATTTAGAAAAAGACTCAACCAACAATAACAACAGAAAAAGCAATGCGGATGTTTTTTCTTTTCCATGTTTTTGTTTTTCTATCCTACTTAAGTTTTTTCCATTCTTATTTTTTTATTTGTTTACACTTCATTTGTTGATGTTTTTCTTCACTTTTCCTTAATGTGCAAAACTTGATGAATTCCATACCTAAGTACCTAAGTACTTTGTTTGCTAGTTTTTGTTTTGACATACATATGTAAGTTGAGAACTGAAACGAATTAATTTCAATTTTTTTTTACATAGAGAATGTAAGGCAAATGAACTGTTGTTGTTTTTAATTGTCAATTCATGAATGCATATCTACATATGTACATACTATTTATTAAAAAGACAGTTAATAATTGTTAACAAAAAAATTGAATCGCTTGTTGTTTGAGAAAACAAATCTCGTTGGATAAATTTAAATAACTTGAAAAATATAATGGAAAATCCCTTTACATCTTAATGGTACACGGTTAAGTTTATAAATCACTGAATTTGCTTTTATAGCACATTTAAATTTAGAAAGAATAACTAGAGTCTCCTATATCTATTTATCATAGTTCTTGTCGCTTTTTGTAGGATATAGAGAATCTACAAAGCTTTTCCCGAATATACACATATTTAGTATATACACGAGAAAAATGTCCTGGCTTCTTAATCACAGTTCAAAATTGTCTCTGCACAACAAACTTCTGCTATACAAGACAGATTTGAAGCCCGTATGGACATATGGAATTCATCTGTGGGGCTCTGCTTCGCATTGTAATATTGATATACTCAAGAGATTCCAATCAAAGCTTCTCTGCAGAAAAGTAAATGCACCTTAGTCTGGCAGAAATAGTAATTTATATAGAGAGATCTTTATGTCCCATGAATCAAAGACGAAATTGGAAGGATCACCAGAAATTATGTTTCCCGTCTTGAAGTAATGATGATCTCGACTCAGGCCTACTTGTCACTAATATGCTAGACGGGCAATCTCTTTCTATTTTTTCAAATTGGTTTAAATTTGTTATAAAAATTATTTAAATAACCCAGTAAAGGCAAAGAACACACCACCCAATAATTCATGTAATTGTAACGATCGATTATATCGTTCAATCGGTAGACTCTACGACTTAAGGGTACATAAGAAAAATAAATTGGAAAACATTTAAGTATATAAAGTGAACTTAATACCAGCAAATACCAATAAAATAAGAATAAGAATCTTTAAAAAAAAGCAACAATGATAATTAAAAATAAAAAAAGAAAATGTCAAAAATGTTTTTGCGTCGCAAAAATATTCGACTAATAGTATCTCTTCTTGCACTGCTCGCTTTTACCTCCTATCTTCGCCGCTATTTACTTTGCTTTTGCCATTTGGTTTGCTCTCTTTACTACACCAAAGAACATTTCAATAGTCAGTCAGTCGCGCGTTTTTTTTCGCTTACTTTGCAAAAATGAAATAAAAAGAAGTTGAATAATAAAACAAAATTTAATTAATTAAGTTGCGAAAGAGAAGCGGCACACAAACAAAGTCGCCATCATCATGATCATCATCAACAACATCAAAACAAATCGAAATGCTTTGCAAAAAGATACAAAATGTTAATTTAATTTGAAATATTTTGTGAACGCATTTCATTCAAAATGGCAGCAGCCCCACGCGTGTTAAGCTTGTTGTTGTGTTCAGTGATGTTAGAAGTTAGGGAAAAGAAGGGTGATAAGTGAGCTGAATAGTGGAGAAGAAGTTGTAGACAAATTGTAAATAAATAGAAATGTGTAAATTGAAAGAGAAAGAGAAAAACAAGAAGAAAGATACGACGAGAAGTAAACAGATAATTGTTTTGCAAAACAGTCAGAAAAAAATAATATAATAATACACACACATATACATTTAAACATTCACATTCATACAGATACAGAGCTATAAAGATAATCGTTAGAGAGAAGAATAAATAAAACTCACAAACTCACAGTTGATTTTAACTCAAACGAGAAACCAAACACAACCAAAATTAAAAAAAAAAAAAAAAACATCAACTCCAATAAACCTTATATAGTACTCAAATACAGATACAGATACTTTTGGACAGATATACTCAGTTGATGTTGCCGCATTTCTTTGTGTGTTGCAATAAATGAGAGATACTACATAAGATTTACTCAATAAACTCAACTAAATTCAATGAGTTTCACTCCAAACAAATGCTCTCTCTGTTCTCCTCCATAAATATACTTACATAGATACAAAAAACCTTATCTCTTTCTCACGCATACATATACACTTAGCTAGTTCTCTCAATCACTCATTCACAATTCTCTCATTCACTCATCCGCAAGTCTTTATCTCACTCACACACTAACTTACTCTCCGACTTGGACTCTCGCACTCAATTTAGCTTGCTCAGTGTGAATTTTTTGGTATAAATTTAAGTTCCAATGGGTGCAGACAATCAGTCGCCAGTCAAACTTGCAACAGGGAAAATATATTTAAAAAAATAAAAAAAAAATAATAAATAATTTTTTTAAATTAAAAAATAAATTTAATAAATTGAAATACATTGAATTATATTAATTCAAAAAGAAAGAAAGAAAAGTGAAAAAAATATCTCAAACTTTTAAAACATTTTTAATGCAAAAATCTGAAAACTAAAGAAGAAAGAAAAGAAATCTCAAAAGTTTCAACTTGAAAAAAATATAATAAAAAGCTTTAAATTTTATTATAAGAAAAGAAAAAGCTTTGCGCCGGTCCCCACACATTTTACACTGAAAATAATTTTATTTTATTGAACACAAAAAAATATCAAATCAATTTGAAATTGATGAAAAAGTGAAATTTATGTAAAAAATAAAATAACTGAGAAGATTTCCAAAGAGAAAAATATAATATTTTAAACAAGAAAATTGTGAAAAACCAAAAACACATATCAAAAAAGAAAAAGTGAAGACTGTGTGTGAAAAAAAATAAGGGAAAAAATCTATAAATCTCTCCCAATAAAGGAACAATCTTGTTAAATCAATTTTAAAACAGAATAATAATAAAAATGATGGGCACAATGCAAATGCGTCAGCCTGAGAATTGGCTATACGAGATCTGGCAAAAGGGCTATGATAGTCCCTGTTATGTTATGGTGCCAAATGCAAAAGTATGTACCATTTATTTTTGATATAAGTATTGTATTTCTTCTTCTACATTTTCTGACATCCTGAATTCTTCTTCCAATATATGAAAGTGTAATGAAACTCATGTGCTTGCATAGCAATGCGCCAGCGTCATACACATATTCGTTCATTCATTCATCCCTCCTTTTTCCTAATCGTACCAAAGATACATTTGTATCTATTTAGTGGTGCATACATACATACTTATGATATGCCATAGATGATGTGAGTGAGTGTATGCTGCATTTTTATTGATTTTTCTCTTATTTGCAAAACGTAAAAATTTATAAATCTGAAATCAGAAAATTTATATGAAAAACAACTAAAAATCTCAAAAACAAAAAAAAATAAAACAAAAATACACTTCAATAACAAATTATCTGTCTGTCTGTCTGCGTTTGAATTGAGAATACAGTAGAATAGTGGATGACCCTCGCAATTTATAAATAAAAATTTGAAAAAATAAAATAAAATTGAAAAAAACAAATGTGGCGAATGTCATTAAGAGATTTGTTTCAAATCAAATCAGATTTATTTTAATTTAAATTCAGTGAATATGTTGACAAATTTTTGTCAATTGTTTTGAAAAAGGAAAGAAAAATAATTGATTTTATAAACACATTTCTCTTGGCAACAGAAAATAAAAGAAAAAGGAAAAACACTGAATATTCATTCATCATCAGTCTTAAGTGATATAAGAAAAACATCTAAATTTGTATGCTTAAGATGAGAGATTATTATTGAAAAGATCTTTTCAAAATCAGTTATTTGTTATTTGTTCTTTGATGACTTTTGACTCTTGAAAAGAAAAATAAACAGAGAGAAAAAGTAAAATCTTCCCAAATCATGAGAAAATGTCACATTCATCATTAATCATTTGAGAGGAAAAAATTTGCAAACAAAACCATTCTATTATTTTAAGAGATAAATGAATATTTACCATTCAAACACTATCACACAAAAGAAAACGAAAACCTGTCGCCTGAAAAGGCCCAGGTAGATTCAGTCATCAAACTATTGTTAAAAAAAAACACAGTAGAATATGTGTAGGGAACGCCATATTCTTTTATTTTACAGAAGGGATTAACACAAAAAAGATACCACTTTAGAAATAAAAACCAGTACTCAGTCGATTATCTTAGCAAAATTAGAAAAAAGAAAGAAATGTAAGGAACTGAATACTTTCATTACAAACCCCTTTTTTCTGTCTCCTTTTGTCTTTTCTCTTCATTTTTATTGCAGTTTCTTAAAAAAACATATACAACATCTTTTTCTACCTGTTCTCCGGTCTAGGAATCTAGTTTTCTCTGGTAGTGGTGGTTTTATAATTTTCTTCTTATTATACCACAGAAATTAATGAATGAATGTATAACAATTTATATACAAATAAGTATTGATAAGTTAATTTATTTCATTCAAAGTCCTGTCATTTGCCATAAATGGCAAAAATAAAATTTAAAACAAAAGTATCTTTATGAACCAAGAAAGCGAAAGAAAAAAGATAAAAAAGAATCGACAAATAAATATAATAATGTCGTCATTAAGCAGCGAAGACGAATTTTTATTGTACAAGTATGTATTTTATATTTTCACGTTTCTTTATTCACACGAATATTTGTTTTGACAAAATGCGAAAAAAGAAAAACAAAATTAAGAACTGACAAAACACAAAAAAAGTTAATGAAGTTGGTTGTGGTTGATGGTGGTGTGTTGGATGGTTGTTAAAACCAGTTTTCAGTTGTTAAAAGCGGATATTTTTTGGTATATGTAGTATATTGTTATTGAGTGAGGTACTCGAGTTGCTCTTCTCTCTGGGGCTTTGCTGCTGTCTGGGTTGTTTGAAAAAGTGAATATAATAACAGTTTTTTGTTTCTTTTTTTTTTTTTGTTATTATTATCATAATTTTAAAAGGTGTGTGTGTTATATTATTCGCTACACACGTGTATTTTTTTTTTTAATTTGTTATTTAATTGGCAATCAACATTAATGTCTCTCCCTTTTATTCATTTCTTGGTTATACTACTATCAGTTTAGTTTGATATTTTGATATGTACATAGAACTTGAAAGAGAATCTATTAGACTTTAATCAATCTCTACATTCCCTTAATAACTTGAAGTGATATTCTAATCCCCATAATTATTGTACTATGATGGACAATATCAATTATAAAAAATTTTTAATTGTATCTATTTCTAAATGTTTCTGATTGTTGGTCTCTAAAGATTATTTTGCTTACTCTTCATTTATTTTATTTTATTCATTTGGGTCTTTATATTGTATTTTCTCATTTTATTTTTATACCATTATATTTTGTCTACACAATTTTTTCTCATGACCTTGCTGTTTGCTACTAGGCTTAGGCATAAATCTAAAGAAAATTAAATTATTACCCAATATTGTTTTTTTTTTTCTTATGTTTTTATATTTTCATTCATTCAAAGTGAATCACAATTTTCTATCTTATTTTTGGCCAATTTCTTTTTTTTTTTTTTTGTGTGTAGGAAGCATCGGCAACACAATTGTGACATATAAAGTGTGTGAAGTGTGTTGCGTGTGTGTCTTGTTGATTGTCAGTGGCAATTGTTCATTTGTCATGATGTATGAGACTGGTCATCCGTTCATGCAGTTCCTTTATTCTGAAATTGTATATTTCCACTTTAATTTCCAAATTCCAATTGTAGACCGATCGGTTGATAGTTCCTAACTGTTATAACATATAAACCTTTTATGACTTTTTTTAAGATAAAATTGTCTTAGAACAATTTATGTTTAACCGATTGGATCAATATTTTATATAGTAATGACCTTAATATTATTAAGTTTTGTATTATTAGACAGATTGTTTCTTTTTCTCAATAGGCCATGTGGGAAATGTATATGTAAGGTGTTATAGCAAAGACTATAAACTGGACTGTTTGTGATCAGTCTATACAATATTCATAGTCTTGTTATGTGTTTTTATATTCTTTATAATTTTAATAAATTTATCACTCAATAAACATCTCTTCGCAAATCTTTACTTTGCAATGTAATTCATATTTTGCTCGTTTTTTTATATCTTTTGTCTTTGGTTTTGTTGCTTTATAATTATAGGAATTTATTTATAGCAATGCATTTATGGCGGGTACAAACTTGCGTTGGATGGACATACTTTCGATTCTTCTTTGTCCGATTGTGTTGTTTTTTTTTTTCTTTATTTTTTTTTTCCTTGTTGTGTTTTACTTTCCTTTACTTTTATTTTCCCTGTGTTGCACAGAAGCTACTCTTCTTTATAGTCAATATCATCATCAGCAACAATCATCTCATGTTTATTGTTGTGGTTTTTTTTTTATATTGCAGAATATCAGGCCATATAAGAAGTACTGCTGCTAAGCTAAAAGCAAATATATGAAGGCAATAAGGGAAAAATCGAAGCAAACTGTGCATGCAAAGGCAGCCAGTAAAAATGCTTACTTGCAAAGTAGTGACGGAGTAATGAGTCCCTCATCTGTTGGTTTGTCTTGTTATTGTATCCATCGCTTGCTTTTTGATTCATTTTTTCATTATTTCTTTTTTGTTATCATCTTTTTTATTATTGATGCTGATGATGTAAAGAAAAAAAGGAGGTCAATTTTGCAAAAATTCAAAAAAAAATTAGAAAAACAAGAACACACAAAGGCTTGATTATAGCAACTTCCGGAATTTATGTGTTGGTTGGATGTTTGTTAGCAATTTGTCGTTTTTTTTGTTGCTGCCACAATACTATTTATATACAAACGAATGAATCTTCTGAAAAGTTGTAATGCGTATATAAATATTATAGAGTTTTTTTGTATATAAGACCTTCCACAACGCAACCTCAAATCGATTGACATTCTACCTAAGAATGATAGCACGTGCTGCTATAAAAATGGTTTGTCACGCGAGTTGAATCGACCAGAAACACAACAAAATAAAAAACCCATAAATGAATGAATCATCTACCTGCCGAACAACAACAAAAACCTTTATAATTACTACAAGAACAATCAACATAAAGGTTACCCTCCAACATTTGTTGTTGTGGTGCATAAAAAATGCATGCAACCAACCAACGAACACCTTCAACTTTACTTCCCTCATCGTCAATATATTGACAGAATTTCTTGCATTGACATTTAGAAATTTGTCAAACATTTTTCTGTTCCTTTCCGATTTACTCTCTCTGGGCTCTTGTTTTCTTTTTCTCTTTAAATTTCATTCTTTTTTTTTCTTCTCTTTATTGGCTATTTGCTTTGTACTGGTTTTTCTTTATAAATATTTAATTGTGTAATGAAAGGAACAACAACAAACGACGAACAAAACACATTACTTTTGACATTGACAATGAAAATTAATTTCTGCACTATTCAACACGCAACGATAATATGCAATAGGATAGTAAAAGGGGAAAAAAGAAGAGGGGGCATAACACATAATAGAAAAATAGCATCGAATTCTATCACATTGCATTGGCTTACACTGTGTGCGATAATTACCAACAACTGACTGACTGACGTCATGATGTCATTTCAGTGTAGTGTAGCGTGCACAATACTCAAGAATTTTCTAAAAATGGCAACTCAAGAAAATTGTATAAAATAAAATTCTTTGTCTTATTTGTAGTATTCAAATATAAAAACAAAAGATTTTACCTTCTTTGTCATTACTTTTTTTATTTAGAATCTTTTGAGAAATCTTCATTGAAAAGAAGAATAAGAGAACAACATCTCATGAAGAAGGAGAAGATTGTAAGCTGTGCAGTGCTTCTCTTCCGCTTCTTTGATTTCCATTTCACATCAAGTGAGTGATGAGTGAGAAGGAGGCCCCTTACAAGTTGCTTGCACAGGACTGAGTGTTTGCACTTGTCAGCACTTGAGCACGTACAAATGACAACTAATTTGAACACAGAGCTCTTACTTGGATGGTCTATATGTCTTAATATAGTACAAGTTTCCTTTCTAAAAAGTTTTTATGATGACGTACGTTTATTTGAGATTCTTCTCTTAGCCATTCACTGTTAATTGAATTAACAGAAACATGTTAATTTTGTGTTTAAATTTAATAATGAAAATATGAAATAGTTTTCAAAAAAAAATATTAAATATGTGATGATATCTATAATAATTATTTCTCTTTTTTTTGCTTACAGGATCTTGTCAAATCGCATCTTATGATTGCCGTACGTGAGGAGGTTGAAGTACTCAAAGAGCGTATCTCCGAACTAATGGACAAGATCAATAAACTCGAGATAGAAAATACCGTTTTGAAGGCGAACATGTCACAAGAGACATTGCAACAATTGCAACTACAATTGCAAATCGCTAACAGTAATGCTCCAGCAGCAGTGGCAGCACCACCAGTAACACCCGCCATTCAAGCGGCACCACAACAGCCACCATCCACCAACAACACTGGATCAGTGGTTGAAAATAATATTATTAGTGGTGATGTTGTAACAGCAGCAGCAGTTGGTGGTCTTACCAGCAATGGTACAACAGTGGCAGCAGCACCAGTTACAGTTGCAGCAGCAGCAGCATCAGTGGCAACAGTTCCCACAGCAGCAGCAACAGTAACAGGAGCAGTGCCGTCAACAGTAACAGTAGCAGCAGCTGGTGATGCTGTTAACACAACAAATGGACCAATGTCGTCCTAAATGCATAAAAGATGAGAAGTGAAGACGCACAACATCGCCGCGACAAGCGCTCGCTCGATTTGTGAAGCGGTAAAGAATAATAAATGAAATAATGCCAGCCAAATCAATCAGTCAGTTAGTTAGTCAGTCAGTCTGTTAGTTAGTTATTGAGTTTACAAAGCCAGTGCAGATGAGGGGGGTCTTAAATAGATAGTATTGGTTGTGCTATCAACTCTCGATTTTGTCGTAAGTGTTTTGTTGAGTTATGGATAGAATATACATGATGGTGATGTAGAATAAACAAAACAAAACAAAAATATACAAGAGGCAAATTGAAACACTCAACAAACAAACAAAACTTCTTCAAATTTCCAAATGAAATAACAAACAACGGCAACAGCAACATATTTAAACAGTTTTCTTTTCTTTTAACCACACACAGATATACAAAAAGATACAAATTAAAATAATGTATCTTTTTTAAAGTTTAAAAAGTTATAATATCAATTGTGAGCCAATTGAGAGAGCAGAAAACTTTAGCAACATGAAGAAAAAACAAAAATGAAACTTTTCACTCTCAATTGCAATTTTACTTTACTGTTGTTGTTGATGAAAACTGTTTAATTTGTTGCTTAGACAAACTGATGTTGTTGCTAGTAGCACATTCAATGTTTCCATATGCACTGTTAACACAACAAATGAATGGTGACATGACGATGGTGATGTTGCTGCAACATGTTGGATTATATGTACTAAATCCATGCGCCCAGCGCAACATATGCTGATGCAACATGTTGCAGCAAATAAAACATAAAAAAAAAACAAAAAATGAAATGTTTATTTCGATTGTGATATTTGTTTAACTCTCATTCACACACACACACACAAACACACATAATACATATGCATCTCCAAACACACACATACACATTGACACTCATACACACATACACAATCACATAAATACATACATACATAGTTTTATGCAAACAAACATTTTGTGTTGCAGTGTTGTGTCTGTTAGTTGTAGTTAACAGCAACTGTTAACTAACAGTTGGCTTCTCTACTATTAACAGAGAAAAGAACTATATTTTTATTATTATTTTTAATTTGTTATGCACACACACACACACAAATGCAAACACTCATATTGTGTTTTTTAAAAATTTATTTCCAATTTGTACAAAAAAAAAAAAAAAAAAAAAAAATATTTAAAAATTACAACAAAAAAAAAAGGGAAAATTATTTGAACAAAAGAAAATATTATTGTAAAAATGAATGAAAATTTGTAAAAAGAAAACAAAAAAACATAGAATGAAGTTGGAAAAGAACAGGAGGACAGAGGAGGAAGGTAAACTTGGCGCAAAAAATACTTAAACATGAAGTAGAAAATTTGTTAGCCAAAAAGAAAAATTAAACAGCAAAGTTAATAACAAAACAAAATATAATAGTTGATGATGATGAATGCAGGAGCAGAAGAATACATACAACATAATAAAATAAGTAAAGAAAAGTGAAACAATAAAAAAAAAAGAAAATATGATGATAAAAATCAAATGAAAAATTATTAATTATATTTATAAATAAATAACAAATAACAAAATCAATAAAACAAAAAGCGAAGTCATATGTGATAATTTGCATTGTGCAGAAAAAATAAATTTGATAAATGAGAAAGAAGGCAAAGAAAAGTAAGAAAGATAGAAAGATAGAAAGAAACGAATGAAGGCAAGAAAACAGAAATAAGTCAAATGTATTTTTAAATGTATAAAACAAACAACAAAGAAAAAAAAGAAAATTATTCGAAATAATAAAAAATAAAAATTATTTATTATAATAAAAACAAAAAAGTGCATGATAATTAAAACATAATAGATGAATGATAAAATTGAAATTAAAGTGAATTTCTCACATAAATCAGCAATAAAAATTGTTAGAAAAACAATTTAAGAATTATTATTATTATTATCTGAAAAATATAAACAAAATAAAAGATGAGCATAAGAATAAAGTGATGATTGATGAATAGGAACACAAACAAAAAACTATTTGCAATTTTTAATAATTTTCTTTTATTATCTCTTATACTTTCTTTCCTTTGCCATTCTTCTGTATTAGAATTTTTATTTATTAAAATTTCCTTTTGTTTTCTTATTTTAGGAAAATTTGCTATACGAAAAAATAAAAGTAGTAAAATTGATAAATCGAAAGAAAGAGACAAAGAAAAATAAGCAATTATAAAAATTTAATAAAAAAACAAATTATGGAAAATATAAAAATAAGAATTTAAAAGAAATGAAAACAAAAATTTCTCTCTAAAAAAAGAAACAAAAAAAAAAAAGAGAAAAAATATCTTAAAAGAAAGAAAGAAAAAGAATGAGAAAATTCTTTCTAAAAATGCTTCAAATTTGCAAAAGAAAATTAACAAAAGGAAAACACTGCTTTTGTTAAATTTTTCTTTTTTTCTCTATGAAAAAGAAAAAAAATCTGTTGTAGGATTTTATTTTTAAATAATTTAAAACAAAAGACTCGGAACTCTTAGAAATTTTATAAATTAAATAATTAATTCATTTTAATTTGTTTTATTATCATTTTTTTGTATTGTTTAAACTAATTTAAATGCTGCTGAGGACACTTATTGCCCTGCCTTGCTCCCCTCTAAGCCGCTACCAAATTAGTAATGGAAAAAACTGTGCAAAATTTTAAATTAAGCCACACATTTTCAATCAACAATCCCATGATAACTGTTTTTTATTTTGTTATTAAATGAATTGTTTGTTAATTTGGCAGTGTATAAAAAAAAGTATTCATTTCACAAACGCCTATACACCACTCACTCACACACATATATAAACAATAATTTTATATACTACAATATACTATGGTATATACAAGAAGAATGATGAAGCTGAAAATGAAAATGAAGATTTGCTTCAAAGTATTTTTAAATTTTTTTATTTGATATTTTTTATTATAATTTTCTGTTTTATTTTCCTTGATTTTTCCTATCAAAATTTTTATTGTAATTTTTTTATTTTTATTCTTAATTAAGTGTGTTTATTAAGCGTAATTATTAATTTATTAATTAGTTTGTAAGTTTATTGATAAATAAATAAATAAATCTAAAATAAAAAGAAGAAAAAAAAAACAAAAAAAACTCCATACTAAATAAAATATTATTAAAAACAACAAAAATTGGTGTATTGTTATTTACTATTGAAATTTATGGATGGAAAATCAGAAAAATGTACTACAACTAACAAGTTACCATACCCATAATCAATGACTTGAAGATAGCACTAAAATGTTGGGAACATATTGAAATATTGAAAATGAGGATTTCAAGCCAGTTGGCTTAAGTCATACTTATGGATGTCAAAGATTATACATACATAGAACTACTTATAGCAGTGATGGAGAACCATTAAGGCGAGATAGAAAAATTGTAGAACGATATGAATTAAAAAATAAGGTTTAAAAAAGGGAAAACTTTATCATGCCAGAAATTATTATCAGTTAAAAAAAAACGATGGACGAAAATATTATTGGGTGGCTTGTCATTGTGGCCCCAAAAAAAATTTTTTGTTAATAAAATGGCACGTACATGCATACATATGTATATCAACTAGAGATGATACAGATAGTTATTCTGCTGGATACCGGATATCCGGTTACAAGCCAATTGTTGCGTCTTACAAGTGAACCTTCATAGGTGGCCAATTAGTGTTCATTGTCTCATCAAAGACTATTAAAACAGCCAGATTAAAATAAACCCTCGATTAAATTTACCCAAGCATCAGTTTATGCAAGTTATTAACACTAAATGGAATTCCACATTTTATATGGTGTAGCAAAAAAGTGGGCTATATTGTTGAATGTTGCTAATCACGATATACTCACCAATATGACGTTCCAACGGTGGTTTTTGATGAAGTAATGCATCGAACTATTTAAACCATTTGAAGAAATAACCAAAATAACAAGTTCTGATTTGTTCTGCGTGTCGGAAGTAATACCACACATTGCTACCCTAAAAAAGTATTTAGATAAATATGAAACTAAGCTAAAAACACCTGATTTACCACATATGAATGCCTCGTTAAAAGCAGAATTAGAAAGGCATTTCAACTCCTTAAATCAAGACTCCAACTACTTGATTGCAACTTACCTAGACTCAAGATTAAAAAAAAAGAACTACTTAGGGGTTGTTGAAGCGGAGAAAGCTCGCCAGAAGATTCTTTTGGACTTTTAAAATGGCTTGCAGCAGTTCATGTTCATCACCGGTCAAAAAAAGGAACGAAGTGGAGACAGAGTCGGCATTATCTCACGAACAATACTCTAGACCGGATGCCGCATAGTTACCGGATATCTATTTCATCTCTAATACTAATTATTGGGTTCACTATTCCTGAACTTTAGGATAAACCGGCGACTCTGAATGGTAGCATATATGTACATAACTCTTCCAATTTGAGCTTTACCTTTAACAATTTGCTTTATTCGCCATATATATTTACATTTATAATACTGCTTAAAGCTAGCAACTAATATTTATCAGAGTTTAGACAGCTGAGATATTATAATTTTGGCTTAATTAATAATTTGCATTCTTGTTATTACATTTAAAATTACCCAAGGAAAGATGGCATTAAAAACCTTGGACCAAAAAAAAAAAGGAAACTAAAAACTAAAATAAAACTTAAACTATTTAAATCTAAAGGAATGCTGGTGCTTCATGACAGGGGAAGTACCTGTCAGCACGTAGCTGTGCAATATTAGTTGTTTTTTGCCTAAATTTACTTATAGCACGAGAGATGAGCTAATCAATCATTTCAATATTTGCTTATATATGCAAAAGATTTGTTGCATAGAAGTATGGTAGGTCAAATATCATTTCAATTCAATCATTTTCAAAATCTTGTTTTGGGCAGTCTGCAATTTTCTTATATGAGTCTTTGCCACCCCATATTTCACACCCATATAACATAATAGGTAAAAGTATCGATTTATAGATGGTTAATTTATTTTGAATTAAGAGTTTTGATCTGCTGTTGATAAAAGGGTATAAGATACGTACAGTCTTATTGATTTTGTCTAGGGTTTTGCTGATATGCTCACTGAATAGAAGTTTTTTATCTAGAGTAACATCCAGATACTTTACTGAATTTTCCCATTTAATGTTGGAGTTATTAAGTTGAAGCTCAATGCTTGGCAAAAAGACTGGCTTTCTTTTCATTGTGAAATAAATCGCTTTAGTTTTAACGGCGTTTACCTTAATTTTCCATTGATAGAAATAAGATGACAGGGAGTCCAAAGAGCTTTATAGCTCATTTTGCATATCTATGCATGTGTTTCCAATACTATAAAGATCTGTGTCATCCGCAATAATAAGCGTACTATATCTTTCAAACAAAGGGATGCCGTAAGTGTAAGTATTATAAAGGATGGGTCCGAGCACTTAGTAGCTTCCTACTGGAGTTAGTTCCGTTTAGACTAACGTAAAAAAATCTATCAGTTAGAAAGGTTTGTATTAATTTAGTAATGTAATTCGAAGTATTACAAGATACTAATATAAAAATCAGGCCTTTATGCCAAACTGTATCAAAAGCGGATTCTATGTCAAGTGTTACCATGCCAACTGACTTTTTAAGAGCCAAGTTCTCCTTGACATATTTAGAGATTTGGACTGTTGGTAAAATAGAATTTTTTTTCTAGGTGTAAGTTTAGCCTGGTCTTAATTAGACGTTCGAGGATTTCGGAGAAGCCGCATAGTAAGCTTATTGGCCGGTAACTATCTGGGGAATTGGGAGGTTTTCCTGGCTTGGGAGTGGGGATGATTTGTAGCTATTTTCCAATTTGAACTACGTTTTTAAATTTGGCGCCATTTTTTTACAGGTACTAGATTACACCGATTTTTTTTCGTGTATGAGTAAATACATTCCGGTTAGTTAAAATGGAACGCCACACGAATAACATGTTTTTAGTATTAAGACTTATTTTAAATGTGATGAGAGTTAATAAGAAATTTTAAGAGATAATAATAAAATCTTATTCACTTTTCCATGAGGCCTCTACTGTTGTTACATTGCAACTTATGTATGCATATGATTCGATCGTAAGGCTAAGACAAGAGAATCGTGTTATTTTTGAGTTCTTGAAACGATACTGGAGTGAGGGATTTAAAAAAAAATTCTACGAAGACGTACAGTAATATCGTAACAAAGCCCAATTATATAGCCTTCTAATCGAGGTAATGATCCGAGTCTGATGTATGTATGTATACCAGCAACATTTGATGAATGCGCGTGGATTGAAAATTTGAATCCATTCCTATAAATTTTAGCTGTTTGTATTACAGTAGAATCTTACAAATTAGACCTTCAAAATATCCGTCAAAAGGGAGTTGGACACGCTCACGAAGGGTTCCCTACCACCGCACAAGTTTTAACACTACGTATGAAAATTCGTTGGAAGTAAAGCTTGGACCTCTGTCTGAAGTTATGAAAAATTAATTTGCTTTTGTCGCAAAAGTAAAATCCAAACATTCTCGTGTCTTAGTCGTAGACGAATTGGAACCATGGTATTGTAGCGTTCAACGAAGCAGAATCAGACATGTTCTTCTGATGACATTGGCATAGACAAAGAAGATACCGAACTAGTTGACTGCTCTCACTCCTGGTGGTGCAATATTCCAAATTTGTTAAATATGATGAATTCTCAAAACTACGTTTTCAGTTTTAGATTTTTGTAAAAGTTTTTATTTTAATTAATAAAAATAAATATATAAATTATTTTCATATTGTTTGTTCGAATTTAAAAAAGAAGCTTACATATAATAATGAAAAACAACAACAATAATCATAAGATCATTTGTGTGTAGAAGATATTTTATAAAGTTAAATTTCAGCTTCATATCCCAATAACTAAGGGGAAAATACATAGATGCAGACAGAACATCAGATGGACGAATCTTCTTTGCCCATTTGATTCCTCTTTACATATATGGTAATACTTATTAATATTATTTATTTAAAAATCAGTTTCTGGACTTTGGGGTCTCTGTGAAGGTTCAACTTGGCTAGTCTCAGTAGGCGTTGGTGATCTTGGAGGTGATGTTGGTGGCAACGAGGGTGGCAACGATGAAGGAGGCGAGGCTGATGGCAGCGAGGGTGGAGGAGTTATTTCTTGAACAATAATGCTGCTTCTTCTTACTGCAGTCTCAGTTTTAGTAATCACCTGCTGCTGTTGTTGTGGCGGTTGTCCACCAAATGATTTAAGACTACCCAATTGTGTTCGCACATCTTGTTCGGAGAGATGATGTACTGGTACATTAGAAGGCACTGCCAAGCGTTTAGGACTTGTGGTACCATTATTGGGCTTATGTCGATCAGGTGGAAAAACAACTTGGGCATAGGTAACACCACTTTCACTGGGTGGCACAATACTTTGGCCACCGCTCGACGAACTTGTCAGGGAGCTAGGATTACGGAATACTGTGATATCGTGGTGCGGTTCTTTTTGCTGCTGCTGTTGCCGTTCTTCTTGTGGTTGCGGCTCTGGTTGTGATTGGGGTTGTGAAGCATTAGTAATCAGTGTTACCGGACTGCCACCTTGAGCGGCTTGTATAGGATGCGGGTCATCGTGTGGCACAGAGGAATACAATGAAGGCGTGTAATTGTTATCGGTCACTTTGCAATTGTATATATTTAGGCCCTTGGCGAAGATGAAGACAAGTATGTCGAAGAAGATGGCAACGAGAATGAGACTGGCGGACAGTATGTTAAGTATATTGCCATGTAGCGGTGTTTCTTGGAGCAAACAGCGTTTGTATTCCGGTGCCCAATAGAGGCAAACAGATCCTTGGAAAACAAAATTAAGAAAGGAATAAATTAAATTTTGGAATCCAATCAGATTCGAAAGTAACTTACGTGTCACTGTGTAATACGCCAAATGCGCCGGAATATAAGCAAAAAGTCCCACAAACATAACCTCAGAGGCGAGTGCCAGACATTTGTCTTGCGGCAAGACGCATCGTAAAGTGATAATGGTTTTTCCGATAAGCATCGTGCCCAGCAAAAGAGCGCCCGTAAGACTTAATACCTGGTAAATAATGAGCATTTTGGAACATGAATTGGAACTACAGGCACCCGCAGTGGCGCGTATTGAATTCGTAAGATCGCTTTGAAAATCACTCTGACAACTGCAGCCTTGGTAGATTGAGACACTATTTATTGATGTCTGACTGCTGCAACCAGCATAGCAAGGAGAGTAATAGGTCACAGTACTATTCTCTGGGCAGACAGGCATAAATGTGGTGGGTGTACAAAGGCATTGTCTGGCACAATAAGGCTTCGAAAGTTTGCCTGCTTCTATGCCTGCAATGGGACCAACATCACATTTGATAAAGATATACGCAACATAGATCCCAACCAAATGCAGAGCCAGTCCAATACCAATCCCTACAATGGTGCGCGCTTGAAGTTTAGCCTTTGAAATTATCAGTCCTCCAATTAACATGCCGACAGCCATGACAGGTGGTTTCAGGAAGTACGAGACAAAAGCTGATGTCCATTCTTGTGTTAAGCCATCTGCCTCATTAAAGGGCAAGAAGAAACGCGACTGCAAATAGTTCTCCTCCTGCAATGCATAGTTCAAAGAAGCTGCCTGCAGGAACATTATGCTCATTAAATTGAAGATGAGCAATTTATTGCCGAAAATACGCTTCGCCGATGGCCAAAAATCCGAATCATCAATATAATTGGAAATTTGACTTCCAAAACGGCGTGCATGTGATTCCTCAATAATTCGTTGGGCTGCCGTGTGAATCACGGTCTTGGGAAGACGACGCGGAAATAGACCCAGGAGAACAGCACTTACGAAGACCAATGGAGCCAAAATAACCCAACCAAGCCACCAGCCAATGGATATAGCTCCAACACTGAGCACAACAAACGAACCCATTTGCATGCCAAATATTCGAGCACCAAGTGTTGTTGCAATCACTGCTGGACTATCCACAGATGGTGAATTATCATCGATGTAAGATACTCCAATAGTGTAATAGGCCAAAGAGCCCATGCCTAGAGCAAGTTGTAAAACAAAAAGCATTACCAAGGTAAGAGTACTGCTCTGTTCATGGGTCAATGTAAGTTTCTGGAGTTGTGCATTTGTTGTCGGACAAAGATTATCTTCGATGAGTTCATTCTGTTGCTTTATTCCCTCAGAACTATAGCATAGAGTATGGAATGAAAGTTATTATCTTAAATATATTATTGATTATTTTAAGTCAATTTACTTACAAGTTCATGATGCCCGGTATGACTGCAATTACGCACATGGCGGATTGCAACATTAAAGCACCCACTAGCCATTTAATTGGATGGAAACGCTGGGCCCAATGGGCAAAGGCCAGTGCGAATATGGCTTGGAATATGCCGCTGCTAACCAAAAGCCAATCTGAAACCGGAATAATCATTAATTTTTGAATCAATTTTATCCCAAGAATAGGATTATAGAATAAATTTATCATTTTTACAGCAATTGTTATTATTCCTTCTTGGTCATAACATCTTGTAATTTTTGATACATATTACAAAATTTTATATTGAGTAAACGGAGAGACCAGGCTCAGTCAGAAACCTAAAGCGTACAAAATTTGATGATTGCAGGGGAGGGATGTACATATAGAGCATACTCAGTAGTGACGGTCATATTAGGACAGTGACTATTTGACAGACTTGTCACTAGACTGGACGTTTCCGAACGCGACTTCTACAGAATCTATGGGAATGAAGAGGAGTAGCCAATCAGTGCTTTTCTGTGCTCATGCCCCGCGCTATTAACATGAAGTTTTATAACGCTGGGTTCATACATCTTCAATGAGCTTGACAAACTGAAAGACTTGGGAGTTAGGAGTTTTCTGAAGTTCCTTAATTAGTTTCGGATGCCTAGGAAATTACAGTGGGTATAATAATAGCCTAAATAAGCTGGTCTTGGTACCAGTTTCCGCTTTAACTAATCTACTGTGTTACAGGAAAGTATTCTAGCTCCCATCCTTAACATTCTGTCTACTAGAGACCTGGTGAATTCAAGTTTTGGAGATCAAATTTATGAGATACTCAGTAGTTATCTGTTTCCTATATTCATATCGAGCTTTGATTATTCAAAGAGATACTATATTCGATTCAAACCAAATCACATTAAAAACTAAATGGAAATTATTCTTAAATGTCTTTGTTTTTTTATTAGGAATTACTGAACTACGAATCACTATACATTATGATAACCCACTATAGAAAAATATAGCGGGCTTTTGTTATTATTACGCATACAAAGATAATTGTAGTCAGCATTGATGACGAATTGATAACAGCAAATCGTAAACTGTTTCACAAAAACTGATAACAACAGAAACTTTTCACTAAATATCGGTGTAACCAGATTCTACGAGCATATCTAACCTAACCATTGTAAATCGTTTTGTAGGTTAAAAAAAAAAGATAAGACACAGAAAGCTCACATTTCTTACTCACCAACAATTAATGGATCATAACCATATTCGACGGAAGCCTGTTTCGCTGATATACGAAAATATGTTTCACAAGCACCTTGCACTAATCCCGCAACAGCTAAGACGATTACAAAGGTACGTAGACGAGCGTATTTCTGACAAGTAGGACCACGGCACCAGCCCAAACCCAGTATACCGCAATCGATGGTATCTTTAGGTATACTATTTGCATTTACTGCAAACTGTGATAAATCCGAGTTACGTACGGGTTGTGACATTATACTTAGTACAATTAATTCAAAGGATACAATTTCTATATTTCTTTTACTATTATATATTTGTATCTAAATTCCACACATATTCATATGTTAAACACAATATATAGTAAAAATTATGCGTTCTATTCGTTCGTTATGACTATATTCGATACGTTGCCGTTAAATGACTAATTTGTAGGCCCATTGTATTTTCACCATTTACCAAGTTTCGCTCTTAGCCTCATGGGTGGCGGCTATCTTTCTATTTTGATAAGCATGACTGCGACATTATCAGACTCAGATAAGAAGAAATGTTTACAAAGTAGCTTTTCGTTTGAAAGTTGAAAAGCTCATCGTGTTGCCCATGACCAGATATCGATAGCGAGACTCAGAAGTATCATTATGGAACGTTAAAAAGCTATTACATAGAAGATCTGTCCTAAAGAAGTATAAATCTCCCTGATACGACAGAATTAATGCATGCGTTATCCAAGCCCTGCCTCACAATGCTCTCTTGCATATAAAGGAGATCTTCAATGGCAATTTGGGCTCAATGGGTGTGCGCTCAGATAATCATGATAGTGAAGCCTGGAAAACATGAGCATAAGCCATGCTCCTACCTAGCTTAGTAGCAATAATATCCAAAGTATTAGAAAGATTTCTTCTGTTTATAGTGTTGCCACTGCTGGATGAAGGAAGCTTAATTCCAAATCATCAGTTCGGTTTCAGGAGATACCATGGAACCCCAGAGCTATGTCACAGTGGGAATACTGTTCGATTGCTTTCTTGGGTGTGCATCATCCGTTTCATCAAGTTCGGCACGTTGGCCTTCTGTACAATCTCAAGAAATTCCAAGCCCTGACCTTTGACAGGCAACTTACATGGTAATCTCACATCAAAATGAAAAGAAATCAATTGGATCTAAAGCTTCTAAAAATGATAAAGATCTTTAGCTCGAAATAAAAGCTGAAACTAGTTAATAAGCTTTTACTGTATAAGATAATACTGAAGCCGGTATGAACGTAAGGTATTCAACTTGGAGATCTACTTCCAATTCTAAACTGGAAAATCTATTGCTGCAAAAGTTTGTCGGTGTGCCGTGGTACGTCTGAAACTAAAAATTTCAACGATCATGGAGGATATCCTTAAGCACAGCATCATACACATCCTTCGATTGGAGGACCATGATAATCAATGCTGAACAACAGCAGACACACGCGTCGTTTGAAAAGGCATCATCCTCTGGATTTCCCATTCCGCTTCGCCGACACCTCCCAAGGATACCCTGACCTACATAATAAATTAAAAAATAAATACTGTCGTCTTTTGACAGACAGATCCCTAAAGTAGGCTTTGCCTGAGATTTATTTATTTCTAGGAGATATTTTACATTTAATGAATCATCTCAATTGAATTTCAGTCGATTTATCAAAATGTTTTTAATCGTATACCTATTTCTTAGTGGTTGTTTGATCTGTGCAAGTGGCGAATCTGTGCCACTGGTACTATGGGGTGTTAAAGCGTATGATATTTGAAGAATTTGTAACTTTTATTGTTCTTGATATTTCTTTCAATTAGACCGACATTTCCGGCGCTCCATACAATTAAATCCGATGAATTTCAGCATATTATACAGGACTTATTGAAAAACTATTCACTTAATTTATATGTGGAAAGCGAGGTAAGTCTCATTTGTGATTTATATTATGTAGTATTGGTATCCACATAGCAGCTCACCCCGCAGTTAACGCAGCAAGATTTATCCTGCCGCAATGTAACAACACATGAAAGCTGTTATCGCTTTTTACATAAGATGGAACCAATCACCTATTACATGCAGGTAAATAATCCTGTTGCCTCTATTGATGCATTGCATGGTATCGTTTGGAAACAGTTCAACTCATCGAAACAGTTAAATTGTAGTGTTGGCACTGTGCATGGTTTTAAGTTGCCCGCCAATCATGAGCAACGCGAGCAACAACTACAATCACATGGTGAGTAGTATTTAGTACATAAGTAGTACACACATACTAATACATTTCGAACTTTATACTTAGATACTATTATATCAAAATTTATTAACGAAACCCATTGCCCGGCTGTGCACATTTATACAGCATATAACCATAGGAATGCAAACGTTAGAAAGTTTTCCATTTCGGCATATTTTCAAAGGATGTCAAACTTAACTGAGATCAACGACAATTTCTTTCAAAGCGACATCTTTGTAATTCGTTTTAGAAGCATTCTCTATAGAAAAGGAATCCATGGAATGATTTCTAAATCACCACATCTCTTCATGGATCCAAGTAACACCATACTGGAAGAGTTAAATGTACTCGGAATAACCACAAGTCCCAAAGAGAATAAAGAACATGGCTATGTAGTTACATTCAATGCAACTCCGATTCAACTTACAATGGATTTGTATACTCCAAGCGGTTATAATGGAGTTCGCATCCGTACGTTTAAAATTGACAATATTAATTTTGGCACTAGTCCTTTTAACATTGCTAACAAAAAATCATATGCCTGCAACAAAATCGAGATTCTTGGCATGGATAAAAGTTTACTAATCTTTGATCACGTCCAAATGGAAGCAATTCTACATAATAATACGAATAATACATTTCGTTTTAGTAAACCAGTCTATTGTACTGGCATTTTCACGCCAAACATACTGGCAGGCTTATTTATTTCTACATTAATCCTATCTATCGTTATTTGGGGCATATTGTGTATACTCGATATTGGCACTCATAAGTATATAAGTACTGCTGATGATGAAGATCCGTATTTTGGTACTAATGAATAACTCACTGAATGGCTTCTGACGTTAAGGGCAAAGAAATTTAGAAAAAACATTAAACATTATTTAAATGATATTTATAAAACTTGTTTAGAATCAATCAAAACATAAACTCAAATAAAAAAAGAATTGGTAACATAACGTATATCACAGATATAGCTCTGACCAGCGTCATCCCATTCTACTGCTAAATAAATTTAAATTATGTTCGATGTTACTTACGTTGCTACACAAAACATTGTTGCATTTCGTCAAGAATTCTTTGATCCTGAATTGTGGAATCACATAAAAGCATGTATACAGCATTGCAAGATTTGCAATTTATACAAACAAAACCTGCAGTCTCAAATAATGGCACCCTTGCCAGTTGAACGCATTCAATTTTCCCCACCATTCACAATAACTGATGTTGATTTTGCTGCACCTTTTTCTATACGCTCCTCTATGCTTAGAAATGGGGTCTATCACAAAAGGTTATGCAGCAGTTTTTGGTTGAAAAGCTGTCCATTTAGAAGCTGTCTCTATTTTGACAACTAACGCTCCCTTGGTAGCATTCTACAGATTTGTCAATTGATGTAATTTTTGAGGAGCAAATAAGCACCTTAGTAAAGAGTTTCGGCTTTTTCAGTGGGTTTTTCCACTAGCGCCCCTTATATGGGTGGTCTATAGAAAGCAGCGGTTAATAGCTTTAAAAAGCCTTTTTGAAAAGGTCGCTGGAAATCACAATTTTACGTTTGAGGAATTTGAAATGATTTTAATTCGTTCTTAACTCGAGACCCCTTTCCCCGATAAGTGAGCATCTTGACCAATTGTTACTTACCTCTTACCTCTGGTCATTTTCTGCGAGAAGCACCAATCACTGCTATTCCTGAAGATTAAATCATTATTCCAGGGATTTAGTGCCAATGTTATCAAAGAAGACGGTCAACCAGCCACAGAGTGATAAATGGATCGGGTAGTGCAAACACATCAAGGACCAGACCAGCATGTTCGAACTGTGGATTTATGTACGTCGTAGAATATTATAACACGACCAATCGCAAAATTCCTGTTGTTCCAAATCTAATTAAAACTAAATGTATTACGTTTCTCCGCTAGCATCGACGGTTGATGTTTCTTATGTAGCGGACGAAAGTTCTGCCAGGTGGCGTTGCCTTCGTGGTTACATGATGGTGTGAACACTAATTAGTGGTGTATGGTGGCCGAAAGACGAGATTGTATCCACTCTATGATTTCATTTCAACAATTTGATAAACCTATATATACTGGTTCTAAACATATATTTTTTTTCTTACCCCGGTTTTACTTCATTGGTTTTCTTTTAAATCCCTAATTTAATAATTAATTTATTTGTTTTTTTTTTAAATCCTTCCAAACATGATCCTTCCAGTCGGTTCAACAAAAATCCAAATTCTATTCCATATGCATATAAACATTGTCCTTCGAGCCGGACATTATTTTTCATTCTATTTGGCACATCATGCTGTCCTTCGGCCACAAAGGAAATGTTCAATGGTTAGTAGTTAAATGACGTGTTAGCGACTGTCCCCTCATTACAAACGGACCTATACACAAAATAATTTAGTGCAAGCCCTAAGTGCTGCTGGATTTAAATTAAAAAAGATTTCCACTAATCACTTCTTCAACAAATTGCTCCCGATGATGATGATGCTTGATTACAATTTTTTTAAATTTCCTGATACAAGCGCTGCAAAAACTTTGGATATGCCATTTTTTACGTATACAATTTATCTGCCTCCAATAACTTCATCCATAACGAAAAGGCAGATTTTGTCCTACTTTACTGAAACAGCTTAATAATGGCTAATTTTTTCGAGACCTCCTATAACTTTAATAATGTGTTTCTTCAAGTGGAATTATTAATTATCCGATCTGATTTGATCTGATCTTACTTTCTGGACAGTTTAAATGTGTTTCTAAAATAATTTGAATATTTAACATAAAAATACATTGGGGGAGAATATCTTACTTAAAATGATCTACCATATATGTTTTCATTTTTCCATTAGGGAAGCATTAAAAGCCTTACGAATCTACTATCCAAAGTGTGGCCCATCCACTAAAGTCCATCGCCCCAAGTCCTACAGTCCCCATGGCACTACCGCTAAGTATTACTTCAAGAAGGATTTCTGCTCAACGTCTGCTTCTACCACATGTAAACCAGAAATTTACTTTAGAACTTCTTTTCGATATATGTATTATTTCAAAGTTCGTCTGAACTCATCGTAACCATTCGATTCGCCGCAGCTCTGTCATGATTTAAACTGCTGCCAGTTCGGCTACGATTGATACTTATGCTGATCAGAATTCGCTACAGTCAGCTCCTCGCCAAATGCTGCTAACCCGATTGATCTAGCAACAACAAATCTCGGGCAATGCAGGAAGACGTGTTCAGCATTCTCGTTTTCGCCACTGCAAGTGGGATAGTAGGGATCAACATCATATCCCTGCTTTTGCTGATATTCTTTAAAACATCCGTGACCGCTCTGGAATTGCTCAAGGTAATGTATATGTACATATGTACGTCTGTAAGTGGTTCCAGACAAAATTCCAATTCAGTTCTTTATTTGAAAATATGTGAACTAATTCTCATAGGAAGGTTTAATTTAGCTCTTCTAGTGGTTGGATCTCAGTGGAAACCATATTTTTTTAAAAATAATTCGTTTGTTTATTGTATCTTCTATTCATAAATAGAATGAACAATAAGGTTTCAACTCCTACTTATGAGTCCTTCATGCAAGGTGGAGGAAGGATTTCATTTTACACTACGGGCCGAGATGAATATCTCTGGCTGGTAGATCAGCTTGTTCCGCAAGTTTATCCATTTATTGTACATGACTTAAGTAGTTTTATACTGATATACCATGAACGACTGTGATTGTTTTAAAGATATGAGATTGAGCTCTTTGTATAACTGCAATGTTACTTTCACTTGCGGTACCCCACAATTCGGAACCATAAGTCGAATTTGGTTTAATAACAGAGTTATACAGTAATACCATGTACTCAGTAGAGCTTTTTGCTCTTAGTTTCATGTATGCATTTTTAGCTCCTATTTGCTAGGTACGACGTTTATCCAGGTGAACATCAACATAGGTTACGTATAAGTTGTTGCTTGCTAAAACTGTCCACGTACCATTCTGCCGTTACGCCTTCCTACAGTATTAAAAATTTTTTTTTTTTAATTTAATAAAAAGTTAACTTTCATGTTACATAACCACTCTTGAATGACTTTAAGATGACTATCCAGTTATGCCGCCGCTTGGACAACGAAAGCGGCCAATGTCATCGGCAAAAATTTAAGTGACAATTGGAATATCTGCAGTGTATGTATAGTATATAGTGTCCATATTCTCCAGTTCAAAGGCAGTTTTAATTCAGTAGTGATTCTATTGACATTCTCAATACTGCCATGTATGATCAAAATCCAAACTGGTGATGATTATGTGATTAGAGTTTAAATGGTGATTGAGTTTGAAAGTAAGAAACTTCTCAAAGAATTTAGATAGACACGGAAGCAGACTTATAGGTTTGTTATGAAGAAGCACATGTCCTATCCTTACCGGGCTTTGGAACCATTTTGATAACAGATTTCTTCCATTGCGATGGAAGTATCCAGTCATCATGCCCTGCAGGTTGTCTTGAATTCATCAGAGTTTTTACAATTATTTTAATTGCACTTAAGCGGATTTTTATTGAAGACATACTTGGATAAGTTGTAATTGGCTTCTGCGGAAGTACAAAAATTTTTGTATGATGATTTAGTTGAAACTCAAGCTCTATAAGGTCGGCATATACTTTTCTATTCTCTTTATGTCTACCGGTTCGGTCTCTATTAGATGGTTTTTGTGCATTGTGAGCTTTCTAGAGTGATAATCTAATGTTTGTAGGGAATTAATGTAACGTGCAAATGATCATAATTCTATCTTAAAATCTAGAAATGTTCCGACTAAAGTAATACTTATGTATAGCTTCGATATTGTACATTAGTTAGAAGTGTATAATTAGAACTTTACTGGACATGTTCATGAGAACTGAAAACTTTTCTCTCTTGTGAACCAAGCACCTGTCTTGAATATTGAAAGTCTTATTGGGTCAACTTTATTATCTGCCCTCGCGGCAAATAGCTACTGTGATATACTTATATACACACGAATTCTTCTAATTCACTTGCTTTCAAATTTAATCATATTTACACTCACTGGCGAACACAACGGGCAGCCGAGAATTGATCATCGTCATCCACATCATCAACATCATCGTCATTATTATTATTATCATCATCATCATCATGAACATCATCGTAGTCAGCGCCGCCAACGCTGTGATATAGAATGTTTGTTATCCATAATCCGCGTAATCGTGTCATTGTCGCGGGCAGTGCTTATTTGTTTCCAGCAGCAGCAACATCAATTCCAATACAACAGATTCACAGATCAAAGGCAGCAAACACTTCACACCGACATTTTAATAACAATTTAATCTTTACTTTGAACCCCTCTCCCAAATTTAAATTCGATTTTGGGCATAAGAGTATATCGGATACATATGTAAAGTTAGTAGCTAATTATTATCATTATCATTATCCATAAACACCTGCTGCCTAGGCCTATGCTTGAAAACGTTTCGTCTATCTTTTCATCGGGAATATCAATATCAAAGTAGAACCTACTGCTTACAATACGATAACGAAATATTTCGCGATAACTTCGGACAGTTGTGAGTGATTAGAAAAGAAAAAATTCAGTTCCCGAAAGGAGACTCAATTGAACGGTTGTGCGGTACTACAATAGTTATACCGAAATTTACTCTAATTGATTTTTATACAAGAAACATAGTCTACTACATACACGTACTAATTTGTTTTTAAAACAATCGCTGTGAGTTCTTTACTTAAATATAATAAATAATCGCCAAAGTGTTTAAGTGCCTTCGTAAATTGACGATAAGATTATTTATTTTAGGCAAATGTGATAAAAACTTAATTTACAATTGAGTCAGCTAGACCAAAGGCCCAAAAATAAGTGTGAAATATATTTTATAAATTTAATTAATGCATACAAGTATATGTAATTATGAGATTCTTTAAGAAAATAATAAATAATAAAAACTAATTGAGATACTTATAATCTAAACTTACATTTGTACTATTAGACTTACCATGTACATAGTATTAGTGTTTGTTGAAACCCTGTAAAATTCCAATGTTCATAATACTACTATATAGTACGGTCACTTGAAAACCCAGACATTATCGGACACACAACTACATCATTTCTTAAGTGGCGCTCTTCAATTTGTTGTGTGTGTGTGTTGTTTCTTTTTTTAATGATAGTAATTTATTATATTATATATTGTATATTCGGTGGGTTGTTTCCCTAATCAACGACACACATATTTATTAATAAGTACTATTAGTACAATACGAATATTACTAATCAATGTTTATTGGGCTACCATAATATAGTATGTATAGTATAGAATATTGGTTAACACATGTTCTACATAAAATTCGATATACAACAAAAAGAAATCTTTAGATAAGAAAAAAAAAAAAACTTACATGTGTCAATATTCTTATAAAAGACATTGAAGACAATTTTCAAAATAAGGAAATAGAAAAGAAAAACACTAACAAAATTCTCAAAATATTGCTAGTGGAGCATTATGTATATGGAAACAACTATGTTGACTTAGATTTTACAAAGAAAGGTCATCAGAAAAGAAGACACAACATTAATTTCGGTTTATTATATAAAGCTTACAACCCTTTTAGACTTTCAGTCTTGCTCCTTCCTGGTTCGCATAACATAACAAACAGAAAACTTGACATATCATTTTTCAATAATTTCATAATTTTGAAGTGAATTTTGTGTGTGATTTTGAAATCAATTCAAAGTTGGTTTAAGATTGCTTGATGTTATTCAAACGACTAGCATCAAAAAATCATGTCAATCTAATCTGGGTACCCAGATATAGTGGATATCTTGTGAACGAAAAGGCAGATAAACACGCCAGAATAGGATCTGCTAACGTCCTCATAGGACCAGAGCCATTCTGCGCACTGCCTTGGAGTTCGATGAAAACCAAACTACCACAATGGCTCGACGACACATCGCATCGCCATTGGGTAGATACGAAGAACACTAGAGTGGCTAAACTCTTCATGCCAACTAGATCTCGCAAAAGAGCATAGGAATTACTGGGACTGACACGGACAGGTATCCGGATAGTCTCAGGATTCTTGACAGGACATTGCACTTACATAACATGCGGATCAGTCATAGCGATCTGTAATGCAGAAGAGAAGTCAGCAGAACTCGTACTATGTCACTGCGATGGCCCAATCTGGACCAGTCTCCGCCACCTTGGAAACAGTTGAAATTGCTGATTTGTCTCCGAAGAAACTCTTGGAATTCCTGATGAATACCAGATTCTTGGAGGAACTGTGATTACGGGGGTTGTCACAATAGGCCCACTTGTGGCTGCTGTGGCGAGGTGTACTAGTTTCCGCCCTTCCTTTAATCTAACGTGCCTATATGAAGATAGCCAGACAGAAGATCCAATTGATCAGCCTTCTTCTAGGTACATAGAAAGTAGCATTTTCAATCATTCTGACACTTCGAGGACGTCATTTGGAAGAGATGAGCATATATCAAATTCCTAACTCGACAAACACAGCAGAAACGTATAAATTGCTCAAAAAAATTTATGGTGATGATTGTTTATCCTTTTCGCAAATTCATGACTGGTACAAACAGTTCAAAGTTCAGTCGGGATGATGTTTTTAATAACTAAAAGCCAGACCGACCAAAATCGGAGAGGTGCGATGAAAACAGAGAAAATGAAGGTTGAGATCGTCCAATGCTCGAAAATATTATTCTGGGCTCTGCAGAGCCGCAAAAAGTCCATCGCTTTGAATACAACAAAAACCTCATTAAAGCGAACCGCCGCAACTCAATCTTCATCAAAACTATTGTAAGCGTCAAAGTGCCGAATGGATTACCCCAAACACAAAAGAGTCATAAAAGGAATGCGTTACGATGACATGAGGGCAATCGAAAAGCTCTGAAGTCAATCCTCGGCTCAATTCAGATTAAATCAATCGTTAAAAGACCGTGCGAAATGTTCTATGGACACGGAAGGCACGTATTTTTAATAAATTTTAACGAGTATGGAAGATCTTTGCGTTATTCCCTACTTATAAGAAAAGTCCGGAAACTTTTGGAACTCGCTGGGGGCAATACCGTATAAAGTACTATCAAAAGGGAAAAACCATTTCGTTTAGAAATATATAGATGGACAGACCTTTCCTTTTCACTGAACTATACTTTATGGGATCGCCAATATACGAGTATGTTATGTGTCTAGTGTGAAGTGTATAATAAATGTAATCTTTAGTTATACGAGTATAATATTTAGTTATACATAACTGTTTTTAATTACCTCTCATGTTGTACATGAATAAATAATGGGATGGGATCTTAGACAATTCCAATATTTCCTTATACAAAGACTACCATGAAGTCAGGGTTACGTACTCTTATAAGGCCTATAAAATCGTAATCTAAATTTCAAGATAATGATCGATAGTAGGAAAATTAGCATGAAATTACTGCTACTTTAAATTGTACTCTATTAAATTGTCAAATCATTTTATAGTAGGTTCAAAAATCTATTAACACTTTATCTAATCGCAAACCAAATTCTTAGTACAAGTAATATTGTGTCACAACTAAGGCGCTATTATTATACGAGTATGTATAAATTTCTCAATTTTACACAAATATAAACACACTCATGTTTATTCAATAATAATAAAGGCCTCCGCCACTTTGAACCTCTTAGGAATACAAAAGTCACTTTGATTTGAATGTTTTGGCATTGAGGAAAAGAAATTTTGAAGTAAAACAAATTTCAGAGAAATTTTAACTTGGTCTATAGACCATTTATATATACATAGAATAATATTTGTCTCTAGTACGTCTTTTTTTTGGTAAGATTATGTACTGAGTTCTTTGTTGTCGGACTTGACGCTATCAAAAATCAAACACAATATTTTTTTATTAAATGTAATACAATATGTATCTAGAATGTATATAGATATTTGAAACTTCTCCATTGTTTATTTACAGTTCCACAGAAACCGAAGTCATTGTTCGTCAATCTTAAAACAGCACTCAGATTTGAAGCAGAAGATCAACAGTGAAAAAAACTTTATCTTATCTATCTGGTGGAGTGTATCGATCAAATGTAACTGTAAACAATTACAAGTTCATACCGTTAATACTCGACAGATATCGGTTGTAGGCCGCATTCCATGCGGAAGTTGCCAGAGATCAACAACACATAATAAAATAATTTATTTAAGTCTATTAAATTGAAATGCCTGCCAAGGAAGTACGCCGCGTGCCCCCAGGGCATTATCTATGTGGAATATCAGGATGGCATCCAGCATGGATGCAACGTTATGCAAACACCAAGTACTTTATGTTGGTTTATTGTTTACTTGGCACAATCCAAGCTATGTCCTATATGTATTTTGTGGTAACACTGACAACAGTCGAAAAACGTTTTAAAATTCCCAGTCAAACAACAGGTAATACGAAATACAACACTCAATTAGGAACCGTTCGAAGCTAATCCTAAAAATATTTTTTTTAGGTATCATACTAAGTGGCAATGAAATATCTCAAATTATGCTCTCGCTTATACTGTCGTATGTTGGTGGTCAACGGAATCGACCTCGTTGGATCGCTTGGGGTATAGTTTTCTGTGGCATTTCCTGTTTTATACTCGCCTTACCTCATTTCATTTATGGTGCCGGACCCGAAGCACTAGCCTTAACAAAAGAATACGCCAGTGATTTTCAATCGCTGCCTGGGGATGATAATGGCAACCTGACGACAACACTTTCAGTGGTTGTAGGTGACAATATTAACTGACTTATAAAGATAACCCCAAAAAAATAATGAAATTTTAATCCTTCTAGAGCTCTCAAGCAAAGAAGCACACAGAGCAATTGTGTGGGGATCCAAACCTCGATGAAGAATGTGACACACTATTCTCCATTGTGCCACTGGCTCTGATCTTTATGTCGCAGTTTGTTCTCGGTATTGGAAATACACTTTATTACTCTTTGGGTCAGACTTATCTGGATGACAATACAAAGAAATCAAATACACCCATCATGTTAGCTGTTGCGATGGCATTACGTATGACTGGACCTATTATAGGCTTCTTTGTCGGTGAGTTTTAAACAATACTCGTATACCATATATGCCTACAATAATATCAAATCAAATTTGATTTTAGGTTATGTGTCGTTAAACATGTTCATCGACCCCACAAAGACGCCACTAATTGATAACAAAGATCCACGTTGGCTTGGTGCGTGGTGGTTTGGCTGGATGATACTCGGAACTTTATTAATACTTTTCTCTGGCCTAATTGGACTCTTTCCCAAAGAGTTGCCCAAGAAAGTTGACAAATCTAAATACAATTCTCATATGCCACAAGTTTTACGACACGAAGAACTTAAGGCTGAGGAATGTCTACCTTTGGGTAGTAATTTCTCTTCGAACATGGCCTTAGATAGTATAGTTCCACCGACTGCAAATTCAGAATTTCCAACACTTAAAGATTTTCCAAAGGCTTTAATGCGTCTGCTACGTAATAAGCTTCTAATCTGCAATATTGTCTCTGGAATCTTTTACATTCTTGGAGCGGCTGGTTACATGACTTTTTTGACAAAATATATGGAAGTGCAATTCCATAAGAGTGCTCAAAGTGGGACCATAGTCGTAGGTCCAATATCTATAATGGGCATGGTTATTGGTATACTCGGTTCCGGATTGGTTATCTCAAAGAAAAAGCCATCACCAAGTAAAGTACTCATGTGGAATGTATTTGTGGGCTTTGTTGGAATTTTGGGTCAAATTTCTTACATGTTCTTTTACTGCGCGGATTCTGTTTCAATGGCACACACAGGCCAGTGAGTAACAACCATCGGAAAACTTAATGAAATTCAAAACTTCTCCTTTTCTCTTTTATAGACTTAATCTAAGCCTACCTTGTAATGCTAATTGCTCTTGCGATGGTGTCCCCTATGCACCGATATGTCATGAGCCAAGTGACACAACATTCTTTTCACCATGTCATGCCGGTTGTATGAACTGGAATCCCATAGAAAAAGTAAGTTAATCCTATAACCATTCATAGAGTTTCCTACATAATATAATCTTCTATATTTCGTTAGGTCTACTCAAATTGTTCGTGTTTGTCTTACTCACCCGAGAATACAATTTTCGAGCCGATAGCAAATCCTACTGAGACTCCTAGTTTATTTGCTAAAGCATTGCCAAAAATATTACCATTAGCTACAGCCAGCTCTATTAGCCCCTACACAACCACAACACCGCAACTACTTAGCACTTTGATGGATGAGGATGATTTGTTTCCCACTACCGTCACAACTACTAATTCTGATTCGGATACTAGTAGTACCGATCTTCTAAGTCGCACTAAGCGTGCACTTCAAGAGGCTCTTCGTCCTGGTGTTTGCCTTAAGGGTTGCAACCTTGCCTTTTGGAGTTTCTCACTCACTTCAATGGTTGTCAGTTGGTTTGGCTCATCTGGTCGAATTGGCAATATTCTTGTCAACTATCGAGCAGTTTCTACAGAGGACAAATCTTTCGCACAAGGATTGGCACTCATGATGATCAGTTTATTTGCACTTATACCAGGTCCAATTTTCTTCGGTCGCATGATTGACTCAACATGCTTGGTGTGGTCTGAGAGTTGCAATGGCAAAGGTAATTGTCAATTATATGACCAAAGTAGATTCCGATACATGACGAATTCATTAGCTGTGGGTAAGTACAATTTTCTAGTAGTTTTTCATATCAATGGTGGGTAATCTTAATTTTGTATTCTTCATTTTAGCCCTTACACTAGTTGGTGTTTTCTTTGATTTACTTGTTTGGTATTATGGCCGTAACTTGGATTTATATGGAGAAAAAGAAGCAGCTCGTCTCGAGGAAATGGAAAGACGCAATAAACCAATTACGCCATTATTGGCACGTAAACCAACAGACGATGATTAAGATGATCTTGGATGGGCAGTTTATCAATGCTTCCTTCAACCAAAACAAACAAACAAACAAACATATGTACAAATGACCCAGTTGTTCTCGTGCAATTTTAAAGGATCCAATTTATGGATTCATCTCTATAAATGAATTTGTTAATGCGTCCAACGATTTTCACTTTGATTGTTTACCATAGTTCTAAATGTATTTTGTTTTTATTTTAATTTTTTTCTATATGAATTTGTTAATTTAGTTCAGTAAGATAAAAGTGCAATAAAAATCAAATAAAACAAAATAAAGAAAAATCTAAAAGAACAATTATATATACATAGATATACAATAATTCTTAAGTTACTATGTATTAAAGACAATTAAAAGAGTGGAAGGATTTGTTGATTAAAAAGCTATGCTATAGCTAGAGTCCTGAGCATCGGGTCAAAGAAATTTCTGTTTGCCACTTCGACCAGCTGGGCCGCATACAGAGTTACTTGGCAGCCCAAGGACCTCGGGTTGGACAGCCCTGGTCTATTCAATCCTATAAAATTTATATTTTAACTACAATAGATCTAAAGCGCACAATACTAAAAGAAGATTAAACACACAAAGCTTTGAAATCTAGTTTATAATGATTTGCTATCTATGCTTATCCATTGGAATCATAGCAATGCGAGGAAAAAGGTCCTGACAAGATTATTGTTTCTACGCCTCTGATCAATAAATCTCTTACCATTCCACAGCCTTAGTTGATTGATAGTGTGTGTTGTAGCAGATCTAGTTTATTTATTGGTAAAACAATTCTTCTTGGAACGTCACTAAATTGCACAAGTCACGAGTATAAGATAATGAAATTCGTCCTGAGGTCAGATCGACTGGCACCTTTCCATTCCCAATTTCCAACAGTATTTGTGCGAAAGTCCCAATTGTATGTACACGTACATATGTATCAGATAGATCGATAGTTAGATAGATAATGTCCTCAAGTGCTCGTGGTGCTCGTACATATGTGGTGTTACCCCGATTCTTTATTGAATTGAAATAATAGAATTGGTCCTTATTATTAGTTATATATATCGTAATATATATACATACATACTTACAATGGTCGGAAAAAGTATTTTGGCAAAAGAAAAAATAATAGGCTTGCAAAATACATATATTAGTTCAATTCAATATTATAGTTGTGAAATTAAAAATTATTTTTCAAAAATGTATGGAGAAAAAGTATCTTGAATAAAAATTGTTGATCAAGAAATAAGGTCTAACAAGAAAAATATACAAATATGAACGCATAACTCTCTCTTTTTCTTTTCATATAAGCCCACACCCCACACATTTCTCAATAACAGGTCAATCTAATATATTTACTTCCAAATCGCTTAGAAAATTGGTGATCATCTTGGCTTTGTGACACGGAGCATTGTCTTGTTGCAGAATAAATTACTATCGACAATCAATTTGTCTCCTGAAGTAAACGAATCATTATTTGGAATATGTAGAAATTGACCCCAATTCATTGATCCATCGTTTGGTACTATCGTTCTTTCCCCATTTTCTTAGGAATTCTGCAGAGAATTTTCTTGTTTGACACATGATACTGAAAGGTGCTTTTATCAATTCACAATACTTGCTCCCAAAATGATGATGCTTGTGTACATATTTTTGGGCAAATTCCAGACGCTTCAGCTTGTTTTTTCGTGAAATATGTGGTATTGGTCTGGCTTGTATAAATTAAAAAAATGAATTGTTTTATTTTAAATATAATTATTTATTTGTTATTTATCAGCGCCATGTGCTTATCATTTATTACTTTTTAGAGTTTAGTTAAAAGTCAGGGCGATGCGATTTTTTCTGAGTCTGTATTAGAATTAACTTAACTTAAGGTTGCTGCGGATGTTTGAAGCTCAGGTTATGCTGGCCTACGTGATCGACCTTCAAAGTGTTCAAGGTTCGATTGGTGATTTTGGCTTACGTGACAAAAAGTGCAAAATCAGCAGAAAGGGTCTTTGTGCGAAGTTTCTGGATATTTCATCAGCCACAAAGGGGGAGTTTTTAGCAGACTGGCTATAAATTTTTCCACAATTAAACGATCTTCTCTTTTATCTTTTAGTGACAACTAAAACATACCAATTACCAATTGTACATATTATGTAATGCCATTGAATAGAAATACAATCCCTTAAAGGTATGCTTTAATTTTTTGTGTTTCTGGCAAAATTGCTGAATGTTCGCTTGGTATTTTATCTGAGTTCTATTTGTTTGATTGTTTGACCAAACATTACATACTTATTTATAAACAGGAAGGACTGTAATCAATCATAGCCAATTTTAAGATTTAAATCATAAAATAATAAGCATACAAAGTACTTACAACAACAAAACGAGCACAACTGACTACTTTATGACTTTATCCATCCTTATGATATGAAATTCGATCTTATGGTCGGATACACTTTTGTTGTTTAAAGCTCAGTACTTTAAAGTCGGATAGACATTAATATGTATGACACATTCTGAGAAGAAAACCATTAAGCAGCAACAGCATTAAAATAGTTCACACAAAATGTTTTCCTCAAAACAGGCAAATTGTTCTTACTGAAAAACAAGTGACCAATAATTGATTGAGATTGCCCACTCTGGTAACTTTTGGTGGCCTGGCGATAACACAGTCTTCAGTTGTGAAATACTTGGGCTTTCACCTAAAATAAACTGCTCGTTCCTGTTCCTACAAAATAAAAAAAGTTGAACTGTGTTCTGTGCAAAAAGAGCAAACTTAATTTGGAAAATAAGCATTTAGTATACAAGCAAATCGTTGCTCCTTCCTGGAAATATGGTATCCAGCTATGGGGTACATCATGCCCTTCAAATCGGAGGAAAATTCAAGTCCTTCAAAACAAACCGCTCAGAACAATCACCAATGCCCCTTCGTTTGTCAGGAAATCTACGCTTCACAACGACTTTAGCTTGCTTACAATTTTACAGGAAATAAACTTCCACAGCAGCCGATATAATGACAGACTTCTGTCCCACCCAAATACACTTGCAGAGTCACTAACCAGGACGGTGATTCAAAGGCTGTTAAAAAAGATTCACCCGAATGACTTACCAACACTCAGCTAACAAATTACACCCTTTTTTCTATAAATTGAACTTATATCAATCTCTGTAAATGTCAATCGTTTTCTTACCAATATTTTATACCTTAAGCGGTTCAATGTTCTTAATAAAGACAATTTAAAAAAAAAGAAGAGATTCCCCATAATATTTATCAAGCCTCCAAATTTGACAAAAGTCCATTATCAGATGATAGTTCACAGAAGCAGTGGATGCCCTCATGTCCTCATACATAGAAGAGTGACAAAGGTCCTCCCCCATAAGGGTGTGATGTTCCTGGTGTTACTTTTCAATGCGATGTTACGACTAGGTCACTTTTCCACTCAGTGTTAGTGCGCTGCAATAGTATCAATCTCCATAAATGTCAATAGTATTCTTACAAATATTTTATAGCTTAAGCGGTTCAATGTTCTTAATAAATACAATTTAAAAATTTGACAGAAGTCCATTATCAGATGATAGTTCACAGGAGCAGTGGAAAATACTAAAAGTCACTGTCTTACCTAACTGCCCTCATACTTACATTAATATTACAATCTAATGTGTTTTGATTATATTTTTTTTTAATTGAAAGGAAAATAAAGAATCTGAAAATATTTGATTGATAATTTAAAAAAATATTACCCATTCCAATTGAAGAATTACCCAACTGACTTTTGAATAGAAAAAAGACTTGTTTTTTTTTTTTTTGGTTCGTTTTATATTTTTAATAATAAAAAATGTTGTAGTTTTTTTTTATTTATATATATATGTTCAATATTTCTCAATTTCGATTTTTCTCCATTCTTTTTTTTTTTTTGTTTGTTTGTTTATTTGAATATTTATATTGGTGTGTATAAATATTTTTTTATGTCAGTTGTCTTTTCTTTTCTTTTATATTGTGTTGTATTTGGTTTATATTTTTGCTTATGTATTAAAACGCTTCTAATGTATTTTCGTTTATTTTGAATTTTGTTACGGTTGCCATATCATTCAAAACATTAAACATTTTCGACAATTAGTCTTTCCTTCTTTTTATTATGAGCTATAATTTTTAGCAGGCAGTAGGGAGGGGGATGGTAGGGGAAACAGACAATGGGGACAAGATTTAACAAATTATACTGGTCGACAAAATTTTGTAACAAGAATCTTTTTAGTGTTTCTTTACTAATTCGCTCTTAGTTTTTTTGTATCAGGTCTAGTTTTTGAGATACAGCTACTTCTTTCTATTTTATCTTCACATAGAGTTTGTATACATAATTACACTACTACTAATGTTGTTTGTGTTATTGAAAATCTGAAACATTAAATTCATATAAAGAAATATCAACAAATTCGAATTAGTAATGAGCCACTAAAATGATTTTTGTTACATACAAAAAGTGTTCTGTTGTCGACTAGTGTTATTTTATGTATTTTTATTTATGCCACTTTTAAAATGTTTTGTTTGTTTGCTTTGTTTAGGAGGATAACAAGCGATAAAAAGCAGTTTTTTTTTTATTTATGTTTATATATTATAATTTTAGTTAATTAAATTAACTTTATTATTATTTTATTATATGCAAATGGCATCTAACAATATTAGTTTTGTTTTCTGTTTTTTCATCTTTTATTTCATTATATTATCTGAGAGAGTGTATGAAAGATAATGAAATTAAAAAAAGGATACACAAACAAAGCAAAGAAATCAATTTTTTGTAAATGAAAAAAATAAAAATATTCAAATGATATAATAATATATAGTACTTTAAATAAACAAAACTATAGTCTTGTCAAAGGTTAATTTGCTACTGCCACCATTGAATTGAATCTGCACATATAAACAGCATGGCGCTCTCTACTAATATTCAATTCTCGGAATACCCAACAATTAAATGATTTGTAATCTTAGGATACCTATCAACAAAATTGCACACACTTTGTTGTTTCGTAAGTGGTTTTAAAGTCTTTGATGGCATATCCATGATGTCGCAAATCTAATCGAAACCAACAAACTAAAGAAAGTCTTTGGATATTCTGTTTTTCATGTCTTAAACAAATGTTTTGCCAAAAACAAAACAAAAAATGGCATATAAAATTTACAAATAATATCTTCTTCAATTAGTTTCTGCAGATGTTTGATGAATACAGAACAGACAAATGAAAAATAATGAAACTTTGGAAAACTAGAATAAATAAATTAAATTATATGTATATAAATTTGTTTTTTGTTTTGTTTTTATTTTATTAAACAGCAAAAGCGGCATTTCTTTCCATTACTTTTCCATTAATATTTTTTCGTTTTCATTTATCAAATTCAATTCACAATAATATTTTCAACAATGAGTCAATTTTCTGAATGGATATATATGACAGTTCTATTTTTCTTTTTCTTTTCTTTTTTTTTAGTAGATTTTACTAATTAAAAAAATGATTACAATTGAAGTAGTACATAGTATGTATAATGAAATAAAAAGTATGAGAAAGATCTTATGCAGTACAATTGAAAGGAGTTCTATACTTATATATATATGCGCATAATATTTTTTATCAAAAAAATCAATATAAGTAACAACAAAAATACAACTGCTGCGAAATAATTGGACTAATTTACAAAATATGAAAAATTCACTTAAATTATATATAAAGAAATATAAAAACAAAAGAGAAATTTAAGCAAAACATAATCAAAAAAAAAAATAAAACAAAAAGGAAAAAATAACTTAAAACACTTTGCTCTTATTAATTATATTATTTTGTTTTGTTCTTTTTTCCATTTTTTTTCTTATCATTTGTTTATACATAAAATTATGCTCTCCCTTGTTTATTTCTCATCATCATCATCATATTATTATTATTATTGTTTTCTTTTTTATTAACAAAAAATATTAATAAATCAAATTTCGAATATAAAATTTGTTTTACACAATTTTTCGATTTATATGTGTTTTATTATAAATTTTAAAATAATAAATTTTTATATTTCTGGTTCTTGTTTTTATGCTTAACTTCAATAATGTTTTTTTTTTTGTTTTCATGTTTAATTCTATGTTTCGCTTTCGTTTTATAATTTTTTACGCGCATCATCTCGTTAATTTTATTTTATTTAACTTGATTTTCTTTTCATTTCATATCTTTTGCTATTATAGTCAATCATCAATTAATAAATTTTGTTTTAAAGAGCGGGATTGGAGCGAGCGTGAGAAACAACAACATTGTGTTGTGTACAGTATATATATATATTGTTTGATGACTGTGTAGTATATAACCAACCCAATTATTTGTTAAATATATCAATTAATATACATAGATAGATATATAGTTAAATATATGGATGTGTATGTGTTATTGTTGTTGTTGTTGTTGAGTACGACGACGACAAGTGTGTGCGGAGTAATGTCTCGATTTATGCTGGCTGCACTTTCGAAGAAGAGGGTTAAGAGAGTTACTGCAGAGTAAAGGCGGGCGGGCTTGGCGCTCGAATGTAGCTTGGCTCAATTTATTCGATCACCTTCAGCACTTTGCCAATTGCAATGGTTTTATCTAAAAATAAATCATCATTTAATGTTATGTTATTTTGTTTTATAGGTGTTGTTATAGTGTTATTGAGACTTACTCTCATCTCTTAGCGTAAAACGACCCATTTGTGGAAATAGTTTAAATTGTTCAAGGCAAATCATTCCGGAACATTCAATACGCATAATTGCCACCTGATCTTGTTTAACAAAACGTGGACGTGTTTTCGATTTTTCACCAGTCTTTTTATCGACCAAACATATGAGAGCCTAAAATAAAAGCAAACATAGACTTGTAATACAATGTAAGATATTTCTATCGTCGTCTGAACATACCTTCACCGTCACCTCTTCTGCTGCACAATGTATGTGCATAACTGCTGAATAACCTGCACAGATAATTGATTTATGTTCTAATATGACGACTTGAGCATCAAATATTTTGCCCGTCTTAATGGGAATGGCAGCATCGCAAAGGACAAAACCAGGTGAAACATCTTCTTCTTCAATACCCTGTAAAAGATAACACGGCGATAACAAAATAAGTTAATTAAATTAAATTTTAAATAAATTTATGTAGTACATACTTTCAGTTTGATCTTGACATTTTCACCGGGTCCCACAGATGTTACTTCATAGTCGTCGGAGAAGAGTTGATCAACGGAAACTTGTGTCTATATTAAGGGGAACAGGAAATTAATTAAATTGAATAAATTTTGCAAATCCATCAGTCTACTTACTCTATTAGGCATAACCAGAAGATTTTGTCCCTTTCGCGCCGTACCCGATTCCACTTTGCCCATAACAACTGTGCCCATATCCTTGTACTTATCGACTATTGGCATTATGAATGGTCCATCGACTTTGCGATTAAGTGAAGGCAACTCATCAATGAATGGTATAAATGCAGGCCCTCTATACCACGGGCACAACGTCTCTGGCACTTGTTCTTTCAAACCGGCACCGCTAAGACCAGAGCAAGGCATAAAGGTCAAATCCTTAGCTGGATTGAAACCTAATTTTTTGAGGTAAGGTAGAATCTTATCTTTACATTCGTTGTAACGTGTCTGATCCCAGTTAACGGTTGGATCGTCCATTTTATTGACGAGCACAACCAAATGCTTAACACCAGCTGTTTTGGCCAACATAGCATGTTCACGCGTCTGTCCGCCACGATCGAAACCCGTTTCGAATTCACCTTTTCGTGCTGATATAACCAACACGGCTAAATCAGCCTGGGCTGCACCACCAATCATATTTGGTACAAAACTTTTGTGACCAGGAGCATCAAGAATGGTGAAATGTTTCCGATCAGTTTCAAAGTACGCACGACCCACCTCAACAGTTTTGCCCTTGTCACGTTCCTCCTGATTTGTATCTAGAGCCCATGATAAATACCAGCTTTCGCGTGATTTTTCACGTGCTTCACGCTCGTATTTCTCTAACGTACGTTTGTCAACCATGCCTGTGAGTGACATGATCTGGCCACCAATTGTTGATTTACCAGCATCTGTGAAAACAAAAAAACATAAAAACAAACTCCCTTAGTACAAAGTACATATTGTTAATATGGGCTTCTGAAGTTGTTATACTGACCAACATGACCAATGAAAACGACATTAACGTGTTCGCGTTTGCTTCTGTTTTCCTCGACTTTTATAACCTTTTTCTTTGAGACCTTCGGTGTTGCTTCACCCTCCGCAAATTCAGTATCGTCAGCTTCTTCATCTTCGGGCGTTATAACAGGTTCATCATCAACATCCCAGCTGTCAACAGGATCATTCTCTGCAAAATAAATAACAACAATTAGTTAGTTAGTTGTTTTCCATTAAAAAGATTTGTAAGTCCGAAAGTCTGTGCTGACTGGTATCATTGCTTCCATATTCTAATCTTTATCATATGTATGACTCACACAACTCGACTGAAATTCAAAAAACCCTAAATACTCAAATGCATCATTGTAGGTAAATTGTTGTCCCACATTTGGAAAAAACATGAGGCTCTAACTGACGAAAACCAGAACGTGAGAACACAGCGGATATTTTTTCCAATATCATAAGCGCACACACACCTCTATATTTTCGATTTTGTTTCATGAAACTTCGCGCTAAGGATCACAACAACAACTTATACTAACTTTTCTTTCCAATTCTCCTGGAATAGACATACCGAGTCCCGCCACCGCCTTTGCGAAACATTTGTGATTTGTAGGAGTTTTTGTGAGTGCGTGTGTGTTATGATCGAATCTAATGCTGCTGTATGTCTAACACTATCATGTAATATTGAATATTTAACAGAAAAGTAAAACTAAAGTGAAAAAGATTTTTGCAAAAATATTCATTACTTGGCTAGAAGTATGAGCTGCAGCTAAACATTTACCAACAAATCAAGTTCAAAGCGGTTTTAACCGCATGAAAACTGAAAAATAAAAAATAAAAGAAAGAAAACGCACACAGCAATAACAATGGCAACAACAACATAATGAGTAAGTAAGCAAGCATATGGCCAATGTATGAGCGCACAAATCTCCGACCTCAATATACCAACAACCAAACATACCGATAACTAGATTCGTAGTAGTACTACACATAGTACTAAACTTATGGGAGCAACAATGCTTGGAGAGCTCTGAGAAGAGAGTTTTGAGAGAATGATCACATAAACGACCGAGAGAGTGAGCGAGGAACGATTAGAGCAAGTACAACTTCAAAATCCAGAAGGAACTGCTTCATGTAAGTTTCGAATTTCGAAAGAAACTGAAATGAAAACACGAACAAGCATTGCCGACTGAGCGAAACAAAGAGCCAACTGAAGTGAACGACGTTTTGTTATGCGCTCCTAATGAATAATTCAATGAATGAGTGAGTGAGTGAGTGAGTGAATTTGTCGAATGAATAGAATAATAGCAAACGGAACGGCAAACGTGTCAAGCAAAAAAAAAAAAAAAATGTATGGAATTAAGAAGCAAAGCAACACGGTGGAAACAAGCAAAACATAGCAGCAGTGCTGCTTAACGTTTAACATAAAGCAAAGCGAAAAGACGAACGAATAAAAGTAGTAACCAAAAGATATTTACTGCGAAAAAGAAAAACTCAAATGAAATGGAACAGGTAGCAACAGTGTGCCGCCTGATATGTATGGTAAGCGGTATGTTGATGATGATAAACAAAGTTGAGAATGAGAGAAGGGGAAAACTCAAGATATTTGCGTGAAAATTTTAATTAAAAAAAAAAAAGGAATAAAGAACATATGTGCCGGATTATGGCACCACACACCAGTTGAGGTTAGATCCGAACACAACAATACAATAACTTGTTAACCCCTAAATACTTAGCAGTGGAAATGTAACCTTTTAATAACGGAATGCAATGTGTACAATACTATGCCTTTGTTTGATTATATTGATATTCCCTCAAAACACAAAGTGACGTCACTCTTTGGCATTGAGTTCAATGCGCCCAGAACTAATGACAGAAAGCGCACGCCCGTTAGCCATTTGACCAAACTATTATCTACCCCCCAAACGGATATTACAACTATATAACTCTGTAATACGTACTGAGTACAAATACTCGTTTTGTCAATTTAAAATTATGTTCACAATTGCTTCTAATTTCGTATATTTACCATTACCATTACCATTGGTGGCTGCTGCTATTTTATCTGCCATATTGATATTTTCAGTTGGTACCAATGGTGCCGTTGTAGGTATGTGCATTGGAGATCCATCTGATGGTGTGTTGCCGTTCGAGGCTGCTACTGATGCGATAGCCGCTGTTGCTGACGCCGCTGCTGCTGCCACAACCGCTGCTGTATTCAGTGCATTTGTGGAGCCACCTGATCCAGGGGAATCGGGCGTTGTGGCTGGTGTCGCACTTCCAGAAGCGGGCGCAGAGTTTGGTGCTACATTGTCTACAGCGTTAGGCGGTGCCGAGTTGGGAGGCGGTGCTGTAGCTGCAGTGGTTCCTGTAGCATTTGTTGTTGAGGCCGGTCCGGGGAAATTTCCAAAACTGGGTACGAATTCCACTGCATTTACATTAAGCGTTGAAAATTTTGTTCCAACATCTCCATTATCTTGCGCCATTTTCTTTTTCTTGTTGTTTTGACAAATTTGGGTGTCTTGTGTGGTATTAAAATTTACACTTGCAACTCGCAACGGTAGTGGGCGACGACAAACTTTCGCACTCAGTCTCAACTGTTTTGTATTGTCGACACAAAAACACACACACACGTTCGTGGGGTGACGTTGGGGTCCGACAGACGACACGTTCTTTATTCACTGATGGTTTCTGTGTTGTGTGAGCGTATTCTATTGTTAACCTATCTTTTTTGCTTTGCTTGTATTTTTCTTGACCAATTTTCTTTTAGACTTTTTCCTTTGCTTTGTATATTGTATCTTTACACAACACACTCGATCGGTTGCCAAGACAGTGTTGTTTCTTTTGGAACACCTCCCGTTTCTTTGTTGGCAGTAGTCCCGAACTGCGAATCACGTTTTTTACCTCAAAAAATTTTTGACAGATTTTGCACGTCTTTTGACATAAAACACTGCGAATATCACTGCGTAGCGCGTGTGCTAAGCGTCCGTCCTTGCGCTATTAGTTTGTTTTTCACAATAACTCTTAATTTAGTTGTATGCACATAAGTGATTTTTTTCCGAATTTCTATTAAAATCGGCCACGCATTGAAAAATCAGATGTGTCAGGCGAATACTATTGTGAATACTTTCCCATTCAGGGTATGCTACACGACGCAACTTATCATTTGATCTGTCAAAACATTCATAATGCCATTCAACTTGCAACGCATAATGGTACGGTCACACGGTATGACACCCTGCCAAATGTATCTCACTTTTATCGTTCAAATTTCTCCCAAAAGTGTTCATACCGTGTGAACACCAAATTATTTAATTTTTCAAATATATTGTAATTACTTTTTTTCTGAAGCTGGCTTTTGAATATACGCTAAGTTGGCAAGCCTGTGTGTTTACATTTGAATAATTTGATTTTATTTGCAGTTTTTTAGTATTAATTTCATTGGATAATCATCATTTTAAAGATTTTTGTTTTAATTGGCTGGTAACATACGCAAACAAAAACTCATTTGACTACATTTGCCACCTGTCAAAAATTTACATTTTTGGGACAAGGTTGTTATATCGTCTGCACACCCAAAATATCGCATAGGGACATATTGACATTTGTACCTAATTTCGTGTGACCGTACCATAACTTACATTATTTATTTATCTTTTAATGTTTGTACTTAAGTTTGGAAATAAATAAAAATAATTAAATTGATATCAAATTATATATTCATCGAGAAAAACAGCTGTTATTAAACAACAATGTTTTCTAGGGGTACTCTACACAATGTAGTGCTGCCAAGGTGCAAAAGAATTATGCCAAGCAGCATTTTTGTCAATCAAAACAACAAAAAGTGTAAGAAGAAGACGATGCTAAGAGATCAGCAAAGAAACCAGAGTTTCTGAAAAGCATTTAAAGTTTAATCAAACAAAGTGAATGAGTGAATGTTTAATTCATTAATTATCAAATTATTGCCTTATTTGCCCTGGTTTTGATTTTGAAAAGGAAACACATTCTCTCTCAAGTTTCTTATTACTCTCTCAAGGTTCTTGTTACTCTCTTAAGGTTCTTTTTTACTCTCTCAAAGTTCTTGTTACTCTCTCAAAATTCTTCTCTCTCAAATTCCAGTATTATTCTTTCTTCCTTAATAACTAGTTAACTAAAAATTTACGGGGAAAGGAGGAAATTCGTTACTAATTCTTGACCTTTAGAAGGTCAAAAAGTGCATTGTTTACTTGGATTTTTTATTTTTGGTGCAAAAATTTTGAAAAATGCAATGAAAATCAATTAAATTAATAAATTAATGTGTACAATGGATATGATCACATTAAATCTGCTGTCTGGCAGATAAATTAATTAATTATTACTGGTATTGGCTTTCTTTTTCTCTTGGGGCCCCTTTAAAAAAAAATCAAATTGCATATCGAAATGGTCTGTTATTGGGCCGTTTAAAATAAATCAAATTGCATATCGATATCGTCGGTTATTGGCCCGTTTAAAAAAAATCAAATTGCATATCGAAATGGTCGGTTATTGGACCGTTTTAAAAAAAGTCAAATGATATCAGATATGCATGGAATACATATAATATATGTTACAGTATAATACATATGTATTATAGAAAGTGTTAAAACTCTATGATAAGTTCTAGTTTTAAAAAAGAACATGAAACCAAAACTAGTCAGATTGCCCGAAAATAAATATTACAGTGAAGGTTGTGTACATGATATACCATATGAGTGAGCAATAGCCTTTTTGGACATTTCCGGCAAATGTTTTTTCTACACTAAGTAATGGTATACTTAGCGCACATGATGTCACCTTACATTTACCTACCTCGAATCTTCCATTTTACCCTATTTGTTGCTTTCTTTACCTTTCCAATACAATACAAGTTATTGATTTGATGAGATATAGGAGACCTATTAAGTGTAAGTATGTACTTAAATCAAATATATACTACTACTCAACATCGAAATCATCCAGCAGCATTCACTTGCAACTTGGTAGAAAATGCACCAGCGACGCTATTTGGAGGTAAAAATTTGTCACGATGCCTTCAAGAACAACAATCACCAAATCAGCATACACAGTCCATTATAGATGCGATTAATTGTTGTCTGTTTGAAAATATTTAATATTAATATTAAATGAAAATATTATAAAATAAAATTCCACTTTATTAAATTAAAATTTTAAGTCTGGCACATCGTGGCCTTCCTTCTTCCAGTCAGCGAACAGCTTATAAAGCGCATATAACGCCAAATTCGCCATTGTAAATTAGGATTGGGTTCGCTCACATCATTTTCCTTTTCTTTTTTCTTTCATTTGATTTAAAACGGTCTCACGCAATGGTTCCTCGCATACGGCGATCTTGGCTGCTTTTTTTTGTTTTACCAGAATCTTCAAAAGATTGCTCATTCACAGTGAGCGAGGCTGTGAACCGTCAGTCAAGATATTCAATGTAAAAGGTCACAAAAATCAGTTTTTTGCAAATATCTTGTTTCTTATACTTTTAATGACAATTAATGTTTAAATAAAAGTTGTAGAGCATAAAATTCTCTCCAAATTTGGGCTTTGCCATTTTATTATGCAGTTAACCGTTATTGAGATACAGCGCGAACAGTGGGAAACGCTAAGCCCTTACATACATATATGATAACGCTAGGTCAACAGTGGAAGTTAATACATAGAACGGTTGAGAAAGTTAATTAATTATTAAAAGTATCATAATTATTAGGAAACTTTAGTAATATAATAGTTAATTAATGATATTTATGGATATTATTCATATATGTATAAGACATCTATTTAAAAATATTTAGTTAATTTATTACTTATTTATTTCTTATTTATCATAAAATATTAAAACGAAATAGTTAAAATAATGTTACTTACATTTTTCAAGTTTAAATATACTTAAAGTGCAGCTTAATATTCCTCTTCTTCGTCATCCTCTTCCTCCTCTGGTCGCTGAACATGAATTTCGAATTCATTATCATCATCTTCGTTGTCTGTTATATTCGAGTCTAAAGCGTCAAGGACTTCAGGTATATATTCACTTTCATCATCAAAATCATGTGAATATGATGAAGCGTTGAGACAAGCTTGTCCATTACAGTGACCACAATATGAGGAGCATTGCAACCCTGCTTTTCTACATCCGCAACTGGAACCACAGCCTTTTTTGCAATTGCAAAATAACGTATTGAACAGTTATTCTGGTGCTGGTGTTAATAATGTTGTTGTTGGTTCCAAGGTTTCATTTTGCAATACCCACCCCCATTCTTGGGGTTGTAAATCATTTCCTAACCAAGTTTGGATCTGGTAGTAGACACGATTAATATGTTGTCGAGCTGCTGCCTTGTAGGTGGAAGAGATAATAACTGCACCGGTTTGTTCAGTCTTGTTGACTTCATAAATTGCGTATATCGAAAATTGTCAATATTGAGTTCTGATTTCGGAGCATAATACATTGCTAAAAAGACACGAACTCCATTTTCAAACAATGAGTCAGGAGGGCAATTTTCTTGCTGAAACAACTGAGCTAAATGATCCAAATTGGGATGTTTCTCAAACATTTTAATAATTGCCAGTTTTCCTTTTTTAAGAAGTGCCGATGTTGAGTCACATTCTCTGAAGGCGTGCAAAAATAAAATTTCCTTTTTGCTCCGGGGATACTTGTCGAAACTTTTAGATGA